>CM032642.1:16402575-16933009 GCA_019097785.1 Fraxinus excelsior
TTATTCTGAGACACCGAGCAAACGGTGTCTCCGAATTATTAGGCAACACCGTGTGTGTATCGTCGAATTATTCGGAGACACCGTGTGTGTGTCTCCGAATAATTCAGAGACACCATGTATGTGTGTCTCCGAATAATTTGGAGACACCGTGTGTGTCTCGCCAAATTATTCGGAGATACCGCGCACATGGTGTCTCCGAATAACAGAGACACTGCCACCAATGTATTTCCGTAATACAAATTTTACACAAAAAAGTCCGATGTTCTTTACATCAATAGTCGATGATTAATTTGAGTATCAAAATGTAAAAAGCATCATGTGCGTGAAAAGGTTTACACGTGACAAGATTAAAATACAAAGACAGTTCAACAAAAAAACAAAGACAATGAATTAGAATTTGGTTGTATTGCCTACCTTTCTGCAAGCCAAACGAATATTGAACTTCAGCAATAAGGGCAAAGAAGGATAAACCGTGTAAACAAATTGTCAGAAAATTTAAAGTTCTTATTATGTTATGAAGATATACACACCTAGTAAACATAACTGTAAGTTGAGAATACATAGATCTTTACACACAAGCTAACTATATTTTTTCCTTCCATAAGAATATAATAAACAGAAAAGAGTCATAAGTAAAATATAAATTCTTGAAAGCAAATATTTTATCATCCAGTTAAGCCTTAATGTTAAAGGACTACAAAGATACAAAAACATAAGAAAGATTAGCCAAAAACATTGCAGCATACACTTTTCCCCACTTCTCCATTGCTGGAACTACCTTGGCAACCACCACCATAAGGACTACAAGATCGGCCATAGTTACCACGCCTTTCAAAAAGTTTCCTGGTATCAGCATCAGCACATGTCTGATGACCACCAGAAGTTTCCACATTTCTGTACGGGTTCCCATTGTCAGCTGAGTCTGTGTTGTACCCATGGCCACAACAATTGTCGCTAAGTCTCAGAATAAGAATGTATTAATAAAACCAGGCTCTTAATTGCAAAATCTTTCCAGAAAGTCCATCAGACAATGTAATTGATCTGAATGAAATAGAAAATATTTTATTAGTTAAACAACTAACAAATAATTATAATACTAACTTTAGTATGATGTGAAATAAAATTGATGAATAAAAGTCATAAAACTGTAGTGATACTTATAAAATGCATAAATTTAAATTCAAGTAACGAGATTGTAAAATTGAATGCATTAGTAATAGACATTGAAGTTGCTGCCTAAAATATTGATGAAATGATTAAAATCACTAAAATTTGATCTATTTTCCCACAATTCAGATGTCGAAAATCCATGAAGTTTATTCGAAAGAAGTAAAAAAAGTTGCATACATCAATTACAGAATAATTACTATAATGAATTACATTATAATGTCAGGAAATTTTAAAAACAAAGGGAGAAAAACTAAAACCTCTGGTTTTGAATGATTTACAGCAACCGTGTGTCCTTTCCGATTTCTTTTCTTGAACTTGGCTCTACATTATAGCCAAATATCTTCTCCCATTTCCTGTTTGAGCTCATACAAGTATACCAAAAAAAAACTTCATTTTCACCTCATTCCCCTTCTGTATAGTTGCTTTGTTTTACCTGTGTATTAATGAAAGGATTTCCTTGTAGATAACATTTGTGGTACATCTTTCGTGTAAATGGTCAACATTTATGGGTTTAAGTAGGACTTTGATAGATTTGCTTGTTTTCGTTCTTGATAATGCTACATAGAGTTGACCATGACAAAAAACTGGTTAGGGAATATACAAACCAACAAAATCAAGTGTTTGACCTTGTGCTTTGTTTATCGTCATTGCGAAGCATGACCTAATTGAAAATTGAGTTCTTTTGAATTGAATTGAATTTTGATCACTTTTTAGAGGTATAAAAGGGATCCTCGGTAAGAAAACATATTTTCCACAATATTCACCAATTGTGATTTCCGCCAGAATTACATTCTTTTCAAACTTTCGACAAGTAAGGCGTGTCATGTTGCATAACCCTTCTGAAGGATTGATATTTCGTAATAATATCACAGGACAGTTTATCTTAAGCATCAATTCATGGGGTGGAATACCATTTGAGGTTATACTATTCAAAAAAATCTTATTGCAGGCTGTGTTCTGACTTATCAAGTGTTTCATCAAAACTATAGTATGTATACATTTCACCAGGAATTTGTTCAAATAAAATTCTGTTAATATGATAAACACATTCATTTGTAGGTGTAAGAATAACTCGGCTTGCCATCACGTGAAGATTATCAGCATATGTCTCTATATCTGTATCCGGGAAAACATGATGTATCAAGTTTTTTAAGGATGTGATTTCATTTACAAATGGTAAAAATATATTCTCTGGAAGTTTAATGCATTTACAAGTATGTTCTTCCTTTATTCCATCTCCAATTCTCAGCAAGTAACTACAGAAGGTGGGATCCAATTTAGCCCTCATATTTTCAATTAATGGTAGATGCAAAAAGGAAGGCCATAAGTCTGAGAATACTAAGCTAGCTTTCATTATATCGTGTTTTTTCCCTTTTCGCACAACTGGTAAAATTTGTCGAAAATCTCCTCCAAGAACTACTATTTTCCCACCAAAGAGCAAATCACAATCAGTAATATCTCTAAGCATTTTATCTACAGCCTCTGCAACACAACAATTAACCATAGGTGCTTCATCCCAAATGATTAATCTAGACATTTTCAACAAAGTTCCTAAAACTGATTGCTTTTTAACAGAACAACTTACTTCACGAAAAGTTTCCAAAGGAATTTTGAATCTTGAATGAGCTGTTCGACCTCTAGGTAAAAGAGATGCAGATACTCCAGATGATGCTGTTGCCAAAGCAATTAAATTTTGCGATCTTACACCACTTAGGAGTGCTTTATATAAAAAAGTTTTACATGTTCCACCTGGACCATCTATGAAGAAAGCTCCTTGTGATTCTACTTTAACTTTTTCCATGATTGTATCGTATGCAAATTGTTGTTCTTTATTTAATGTTGCTGCACAAGTAAGCCCCCCTTGAGTGTCAAAATTAGTTGTCTCCTCTTCAATCATTATTCTCAACCTTTCAGTTTCATCTATATTTACATTGAATGACACTATTGCATAATCATTTATGTTTTTACCTATTGATTCCAAAATAGAATTGATGTCTTGTAAAGCTCGTAATTCAGCAACTCTTATAGATATATTTTCATGTACATAATCATCAATCATATAAACCTTAAACTTATCCCACAAGAGCTTTGGATGATTAGGATTACAAAGTATAAGAAGTGTAGCAAAAAGACGTCTTAAAGCAATATGTATCTTGTACAAAATAGCTCCAGATATACATTTTTCACAATGATTGTCTCCACTTAATAAATCATGTAGAAGTGCTGCATCACGATACGTAGGAGCAGTTACACCATTCAAAGTTCTTAAATGATTGAAAGATATTGGTCCTCTAATGTGATTAAGAAGAATACGAAGAAAATATCATTTTCCTTCAGATGGGTAAGCTGTGACAATTCGTCCTATGACAACATGTTTTTTTCTAGGAGTCCAAACTTTGTTATTTGCATTCCAAACAAAATGTTTCGGAAAATCTCGGTACAATAATGTACGAGCAAATTCATTTGTTTCATTTATTCGAAAAAATTCAGTTAGCATAGTTCTTCTTATATTCTCCTTTTGAATAACAATCAATAAATCATCATCATCAGCGTATGTTACTTGTTGATGATCCTCAATATGAAGTTGTAAAGAGCAAACAGATGGATACATATCGGATAAATTGAAAGAGAAAATCCTCCACATAGCTTCAGGTGGAGATATCCATCTAACAGATTGATAAGCTGAAATTTCATCAATTTCTTTATTTGCTTCATTGGTATCAACACGGAAATTAATACGATCATGACCTTTGTATACATACTTGTAGAGATATTTAACAGTCTTAATAGAAGGACATACTTCAACATTAATATGACAATCAAATTTAGCACTTAAATAAGGATTGTATGGTACAACCCAACGATTGTCTAACATTTGACCTCTAACTTTAACAAAAATACCATTATTACGCCGCATATATAATGGGTATGAGTTATCACCGAATATAGTATTATTACAATAATCCTTCGGATATTTATTTTTACAACATTTATTTGGCTCCATGCATACATTCTTAGGATTTAGCTTTCCACATGGGTCATGCATATTATGTTTAACAATAACAGAATGAAAATAAGAGTATTTCACTTTGTCAGGAATTTCACAAGAAACTATCTTATCAACTTCTTTGGCACAACAAATTTTGTGGCCACGGTTAAAAATCAACAATAGATGTGCATGAGGAAGCCCTCTTTTTTGGAACTCAATCACATATATATGAGCAATAACATGGCCTAGTACATTTTTCTTATATAAATCATTTTTTAACTCCTCTAATTTTGCTCGAAAGATACGTACAATTACATCTGGTCGATTTTGAACATCATCATTATGTCTTAGTTCTTGCTTAATTTCTGGCCAATTGTGATTACACGTGACAGTTAAAAATACATCTGGTTTTCCATAACGTTGTACAATAGACATGACATCCATATATCTCCTTAACAAATCTCTAGGACCACATGTAAAAGATTGTGGTAAAACAAATTTCCTTCCTATTTTGTACCCTCTTGTCTCTCCATTTTCAACACTATCTACAATGCCTTGATAAAGTTCAACACGTATCTTTTTCTGGTTATTACGAAAATAATCTAATCTAGTAGTTTCAATCTTAACATACATATCTACAACATATTGTTGGAATAGTCTACCAGTATGAAGTAATACAAACTTACCGGAAGACCTGATTTGTAATTTGTATGAATAGTATTCTCGACAAGAGACTTGAGACTGTTTCTTCGTTCCATTAAGTACTGCATCACATAACAATAACATAATCTGAGTATTCATATTCATTTTAACCAGTAAATTGTAAATAATCAATAAATTTAGTATAAAATCCATCTATTAACCCACATCTAAGTTCAGCTGCAGAGTCATTGTGGTAGGAAGAGCGATAGGATCAGGTAAATGCGCGGGCGAAACACATGTGTTTTTATATCTCTCAATACCTTCATGCCAACCAGATTCTCCATATGGAAAGATTAAAGGATATTGCAAAGGATCATAACAACCATAGTAATAATGAACTTTATGCGATTCACCAGAGTGACCATATATAGTAATATCACGATGACGAATATTTGCATTGTCATCATCTTCGACCCATACAGCAGTTACTTGAGAAGTTATAGGAGTATTAAAAACTCTTTGATCAACTCTTGGATCGTATGTTATTTGTATCCGATGGTGTTGCAAGTTAGGTATATTACTTAAAGACCTAAAAAATCTACTATATGGATTTACGTTTAGAATTTGCATTAGAAGAATCAAAGTAGATTCAACAAAATTCTCTGAAATTCTCATACGATTTTGAAGCTCATTATCTATATTATAAAAATATAACTGCATATAAGAAGGTATATTATTATCTGACATAAGTCGATTTATATAATGATACACTTGTCCCTGCACCCTAAATGTGTAAATACCTCTGTATGTTTTAAAAAGTTCTTTATCATATTTTACACCAAATGAAGTGAATGCAAAGTGGTTATTATATCCTCTTGCGATTTTTTTAAATTCCATGCATATAGATTCTTTAGAAGTAAACAAGACATATAATTCAGTTGGTGATTCAGGTATAAAAAACTTAACTTTTCCTTCGGAACAACAGAAGCCTTTGCTTTCCTTAAAAAATTTTCGTGCACCACAATATTTACAATCAATACATGTTGGTAATACATATGAATCATTTGGTACATTCAATAGGTTTGAACTTTCTTCTAATTCAGAATTAAACCCATTAACTGTTTGGTTTGACGTTGAAGCTTCAGAATCATGATGTATGGTAGATTTACACATTTCAATACGACGTAAGCTATTCTATCCATATGAAATACGGTTATTAATCCTCTTTCGAAGATCAGTGTGCTCAATTACCAATTGATTGTACCGATCCTTTTCTCTTTGATTGTGTTGTTGACGAATAAAGGCATTATATGATTCATTGGTAATTTGAGAGGTAGCTTGAAGGTTAGTTAAATCAGCATCTCCATCAACAGATGGTACAAAAATATCTATTACAACACTAACAATTTTTGTAGAATAGTTCAATGGTAGCTGTAAACAATAAAAGGTTTAGAAAGAAATAATATTAATTAAAACATACATAGATGAAACTAAAGTTTAAAATATCAAAATTTGTGACTAATGACTAAAAATATACTTTAAAATGAAAAAAGTAGTATGGACAAAGTAAACTCAAGAACCATATATCCTACTTATTTTCTACCCCAACCATAGAATAAAATTGTTTATCAACTCAAAGAATAAATCAAAAAAGTTTATGATTTTCAAGATGTCGTAAAAATTGGAGTATAACATCAAATCTACAATTTATTATTTTTTTTCTTTTGATCAATGAATTCAACTATGTTTCTATTATCATAAAAAATCTTATACCATAAATGTTTGCTCTAAAGGAGGGGGGAAAAATCACTCCGTTTTTTTCGGAGACATGGTGTTCGGACACGGGCACCATGTCTGCGTCGTGTCTGCACGGTGTCCAGCCACGATGCGCATACGAACACGGTGCCTGTATCGTGTCCAGACATCATATCTCCGGAAAAAAACGGAGTTCTTTTTTTTTTTTCTTTTACATAACATAACAAAAGTGAATTATTATAACTATTCCAATAGCTAATGAATAAGCCTCTGAAGACAAAAGAAAAAAAAAATGAAAGCATCATATATCCTCCTTATTTTCTACCCCAACCATAGAATACACCCGTTTATCAATTTCAAGAATTTAATAAAAAAAAGTTTATTATTTTCAAGATGTCTAAAAAATTGGAGCATAACTTCAAATTTACAATTTATTGTTTTTTTCCTTTTGATCAATGAATTCAACTATGTCTCTTATTACCATAAGAAAAATCTTATACCATAAATGTTTGCTCTTAAAAAAAAAATCACTCCATTTTTTTTGGAGACACGTTCGATGTCTCTGAATTATTCGGAGACACACACGGTGTCTCTGAATTATTCGGAGACACCGTGAGCCCGGTGTCTTCGAATAATTCGGAGACACTGGGCACAGTGTCTCCGAATTATTTGGAGACGCCGTGCCCAGTGCTGTCTCCGAATTATTCGGAGACACCGCCCGTGTCTCCGAAAAAAACGCTGTGATTTTTTTTCGGCTTCCTCCTTCTACATCATAATTCATTACAGAGCATATTTTTCTAACATGGAAATAAATAAATTTTACGCTTATTGTTCTACAGCTTTGCTGAAAGAAAAGACATTTTCATGGCTTCTCCTATTTACAGTAACTTATGAAATGAAGATTATTTTCAAATTTAATCTCTTTTGATATATCTCTTCTAACATCTATTTCTAATGAACAAAAATCAATTATCGACAAACAACCAAAAACTGAAGCAGATCTTGTATGAATAGAAACATTAAGGAGCAATCACAGTACAATAATTAATGATGGCATCATCTCCATTCTCTCTAAATTAAAAAACTTATGAACTCTCTGTAAATTTAAAGAAAAAAAAAACCTTAGAAAAGAAGAATAACAGGAACTTTAGGGAAAAAAATTCAAACCTTTTGAAGATTTTTCTGTCTCTCTAAAGAAGTTGAATGAATGAAGAAGAGAAATAAAGATTTGTTTTATTCATACCGCCATCACCGCCTCACTTTTTTTCTATTTATAATTATCTTTTTGCATGAGACATTAGTGACCACAGCCTCATGCCCATTTAATCAAAAACAGTGGCTAGGATATTTTGTATTCAACATAACCAACTACATTAATTTAATTTGTCTGGGATGAATAATGAAACACCAGTTAGCTACAGTAGTGTGAATACGAAGGCAGAAAAATGAACAGTGAACTCTTATTCCCTCTTTTATTTAAAGGCAATGATTTATTCGTCTTGTTTGATAGAGATGCTTGAAAACTTATTATTATTATTATTTTTAAATTCATTTTCAATCATACATTATTTCAATAAAATAATTTTGAACGATATTACCCATAATTTTTCATACTTTTTAACCACACATTCTTAAAAAAAAAAAAAAAAAAAAATTCACTTTTCACAAAATCTGTTCTCAAAAAATTTACATAAAAAAGCTCTTAATATAAATAAATATAAGAAAACAAATAATTTCCAACTATTTAAATATGTTTGAAATATATGATTAGGGTAACATAAGTGTTTTTTTTATTTAATTCTTTCAACCATCGTAAATTTTACGATCGAACAAATGTAGTTACCAAGTAGTATAAGGTAGGCATCATCATTCGATTTTGTTGGAGTTTGTTAAAATTATTTTAAATACCGATGGAAGCCAATGAGAATGAAAATATTATTTCTAGAATTAAGGTCTCTGCTACCATGGAAAGCTAATTCAAACTTTCGGAACTTAAAACATTGTTCTTGTAATGATACATATGTTATATCATGACATATACATACACAGTTTAGAAAAATGTTACGAAAATTGATTGACATTATGCTTATGATATTATAGTTATAAGCTATAGATTTCAAATATTAATGTCGTCAAGTTACAATTTCTTTTGTCTTTGAGAAATATACAAGTCGGCGACTACAGTAATCGTCCTACGTGGTATTTTGTGTGGTTGTTCGTTATTTGAGACATTAATTTCTTAAAATTATGTTATCTCATATAACAAGCTAACGTATCAATAATAAACTGACGCATATGATAACTACAATAATTACTAGCTATGAATAATATTATTCTATTAGAATATTACATGTGTTATGGAGGACGTACACAAAATTATATCATGAGCGTGTTCAGTAGAAATTAAAATCGGATTAAAATTGAAAAACTAGTCGTTATTAATGACTTTTATGTAAACGTATAATTAGAAATGAATATGAGAATTATAACATCTTGAAATAATAGTTGTCAAACATAGATTTAATTGAATTTTTATACTGTCGATAATAATCATAAACTGTAATTTACAATCTAAATCGGAAATAGATATGAGGGTGTTCGACATAGATTAAAATTGAAAATATAGTCGTTATTGGATTTCACTCGTCTAATAAAAATCAATAATAACAAATAATTTTTCAATTTTAATCCGATTTTTAAACAGTATTATAGTTTTAGCCCTTGTTCGAGCACATTTTAAAAGAAAAATGCATTTTTGAACAGTATTTTTTTGAGAAAGTATGAATAAAAATGAAGAAATGTTTTTTGCTTTACGTTTAATATTATTTTATTGAAAAATATGTGGTTAAAAATAAATTTTAAAAACATGAATATTTGATAAAATGGGGTTCAAGTGCTTAAGAGTGAATTGTTTCAAAAATCACTGAACTTATACCTTGGTCACGGACTGCTCACTAAACTTCATTTTGCTTCGAAGTACTTACTCAACTTTACCATTTACCTCTCCATCCACCACCGTCAAAAAATCTGTTTGTGGCTCGCTGACGTGGCAGACGGATTTCCTACGTGGCAGTCACCCGGCCGTTAAAATTCCATGTCACGCACGCTGGACCAATTAAAACACGCCAGCATGGATTTTTGAAACAATTTTTTTAACTTAAAAAAAAAAACCCAATTAATTAAAACCCACCTACTGTTCAGAATTCGATAGAATCTCCCCCTCAAAATCCAATTGAATTGGGACACGATAAACCCTAATCCCAAATCTCTCATTTCTTCCCCATGCCATACCCCACCTGAAATTGGCAATCGCAAATCAACCGGCGAAGTCCACCTCTTCCAAGCACGAAGTCCTTCTCTAACGCGCAGTTGAAGCGGGCCGGACACTACTTTGAAGTATTGCAATTTCTTCGATTGGATCGACCAGGCACCGGGTGATAGGTATAAAATTGGATGATCAGGCACCGGGTGAACCATAAATGGGTTGATTCGGTAGAAGAACAGGCTTGAAGAAGACAAACCAGAAATTTTGCAAATTGAGGAAAATGTATAAAATGGCATTTTCTGCCATTTTCATCTTCTTTGTAATCTGGCTGGTCCGTTGAAGTATTGCATCCTATGTACTGAATTTGGTTGTTGACCACGTTTTTTTTAATATGAAATTTGGTTGTTGAAGCGTTAGTTGAGGACTTGAAGTCTATGTAGTGCAGTTGGTTCTCTGTGTGTCTCTGCAAATGTGGTAGTATGTGTCTGCAAATGTTGTTGAATTTGTCTAGAATCGTTGTACATGAATATTTAGTTCAATGTTTCCCCTTTATTTATGTAAATCAAACAAGTGAGGAACTGCCAATTGGACTGCTTAGTTGGTGCATCACCTTTCATATAATTACTAAAAAGTGACCACAATACCGAACTCAGAATCCATTAATGAAGAAAGATATGCTTAATATTTATGACAATTTACACAAGTAATCATTCAACAAAAACCGACATCGTTCAACAAAAATCAACATCTTATCCAAAAGCCAGGACTTCTAGCCAACTACAAAACACTGAATCCTTTAACAAAAACCGACACCGTTCAACAAAAATCCCACGAAATATCCAAAAGACAGACTCCTAGCCAACTACAAAACACCGAACCCTTCAACAAAAACAATAAAAACAGCAGCCGAGAATACTTCAGGTTCGGCGAGAAGTTGCAATTATCGTATCTGCACGACGTTGGGAGTACCTTCGAGCTGTACTCGACTGCGAAGCTTCAGCATTGTCCAATTCCTGGAGATTTTCCACCATTACCTCCACAGTCTGCAACTGCGAAGCTCCTCGACTCCCCTTCCTCGCGGCCAGTTTCCCCTACATGATGGATTAACAAAAGTTATAACTTGTTATGTGAATTGTAACAAATGCCAAACTCCAAATGAATGATAGACTTACACTTGCACTCCTTCCTCTTACTTGATCAGATTCAACCGGCTCCAACGGTGCATTGACAAAGTCCTACAATACAACATTAAAACACTGTTATTTTAACCTGAGGGAAAAGGCAGTTAAGCAAAAAACTGGTTCACTCACATTCGAAACATGGGCTGTTGTATGGCGTCGTTTGTTGTGTCCACGAGCTCCACAAAGCTTGCACGTCATCCGCACCTGCCCAGTTTTCCTTACATACGACCTTTCTTGCTCGTGCACTACGACTTCTTCAGGCCCTCTCCTCCTTTTTTTCTGTCATTGCCCTCTTTTAGACACTGCCCAATTGGGGGGTAATTACTTCCTCATTCACCTCCGGCCACAGCCTTGGCCCATTGATGGGATTAAGAATATTATCGTAGCACTTGGAGTACGCCTCAATTGTATAGCAATTGTCCACGTAATCCTCTGGCTCATTCCTACACTGGCATATAACGGCCATCGCATGGAGGCATGGAATGCCACTCAACTCCCACTTTCTACAAGCACATGTTCTCTCCTCCAAGTCAACCACAAATGTTCTATGACTACATTCCACTTGCCATTTGGCACCACCAGACAGGTGCACGATGCACTCCCTCGAATGTTCAACCAACGTTTGAACCCTCTTTCTAATCCTCGGACAAAGCCGACCCACGTACATACGCATCATTTCATTCCTCTTTTGTATTCTTTTCATGAAGCTCAGTTGAATGGAGATAAGCATATCGATGATCATTTTCTCTCGATCCATTAAAAGCATCTTGTTGAACACTTCGCATCCGTTGTTTAACAGGATATCACACTTTGAGTAAGTTTCGAAATGGGACTTGCTCCATTCCTGTGCGGGTCTTTCCATCAACCAAAGGAAAGCATCTTCACTCATTTGTTGGATTTGTTGCATCCAATGTTTGAAGTCCGCAACAGTGGTGGATTTGGCAGCACGCCACATAAAGTCTTTCAGTGTTTTTCTTTTGTGACCAGCAGAGAAGAAATTGGAGTACATATGTCGGACGCAAGATCTATGCTCCACCTCTGGGAATAATTCGCCAACAACATTTTGAAGCCCCTTCTGGCGATCTGACATCAACGTCCAACCACTCCCTGTACCAATGTTCAAATCTTCAGCTAGCAGCCTCATGAACCACCTCCAAGTGGGTGTGTTTTCTTTCTCAACCACAGCGTATGCAACGGGATAAATGGAGTCATTCGCATCTTGACCAACAACCGTCAACATTATTCCACCAAAACATCCCCTTAAATGGCAACCATCCACTCCGATCACCTGCCTACAACCACTAACAAAACCAATCTTACATGCTTGGAAGCATATATATATATACCCTGAAATTTTTGGTTGAATGTGTTGATTACGATAGTAGATCCTGGATTTGCAGGTAGCACCTTAGCACCGTACGACCACAACTGTCGAAATTGTGATTCAATTGTCCCGTACAGTTGTTCCTTCGCATACCTTCTCATTCTCCATGCAACGTTCCGTGTTATTTCAGTTTTGAAATCCTCCTTCACTGCCGCCAATATGCTCTTTGTTTTCCACTCCATATCCGCTTTGAACCTCTCAATGTAATGACGGGTCAGGAATTCGTAGTTGCAATGCCTATTATACTGGTCCCTAGTGCAGTTGTGCTCGGGAGAGTATGACTTCACTTGAACAGTTCCCGTGTCACCAAACGAAGATGCCCAAATTCTCCAATTGCAACTGGGTTTGCAAATTCCCTGCACCCTCCTCTCATCATTTGCCTTAAATCTGACGTTGTATCCATTTATAGCTCCATATGTTCTCACAGCCTTTCTAAACTCCACCACATCTCTAAATATCTGACCAGCTTCGAAATGTGGATTCCGCATGTCAACCTAGGCCAAAAACTCAGGAAAATGATGGCTAACCTCCTCATCGGATACACAGATAGCCTGAATCTCTTCAGAACTTGGGTACTCCAATTCATCAACCACATCATCAACCTCCTGCTGATTCTGTTCTGCCACTTCCGTCACATTCGAACTTATTTCTATCCCCGTTCGTCACATTCAATTCATAAAGCAGGTCATCCCCTTCAGAGTCCAATTCAGTCCCAGAATCAATGAAATTTGGGTCCTCGTCTGAACCAAATTCTTGCCCATCAGATGAATCTCCGTGTTCTGAAGGTTCGTCATTTGCAGGTGCGGTAAGTTCTTCAAATGGGTCATTTGCAGGTGCGGGTTCTCCGTGTGGTCCCTCCATTTGCGCATTCGTCGAGGATTCAACAGGTGGGGTAGGGTGCGACAGGGGAGATTTGGGATTAGGGTTTATCGTGTCCAATTGGTTTTTGAGGAGAAGATTCAATCGAGTTCGGGTGTGCGGGTTTTAATTAATTGGGTTTTTTTTTTTAAGTTAAAAAAATTGTTTCAAAAATCCATGCTGGCGTGTTTTAATTGGTCCAGCGTGCGTGACATGGAATTTTAACGGCCGGGTGACTGCCACGTAGGAAATCCGTCTGCCCCGTCAGCGAGCCACAAACAGATTTTTTGACAGTGGTTGATGGAGAGGTAAATGGTAAAGTTGAGTGAGTACTTCGAAGCAAAATGAAGTTTAGTGAGCAGTCCGTGACCAAGATATAAGTTCAGTGATTTTTGAAACAATTCACTCAGTAAAAAATGTCCATGTCCCACCCAAAAAAATTTCATTTATATTTTTCTGATATTTTAAAATGTTGCAAGCTTAAAGAAAAAGTTTCTACATTGTTAGAACATTGCACTCACAAAAATATAGTCATATAGTAGATATTTTTAATTTTTAATGTCGTCAAATTAGAAATTTTTTTTTCGTAAATATATATTATAAACTAAATATCAAAATTGTCATCGATGAAGTTATATTGTAATAAAAATATCATTGTGTATAAAAGGAAAACAATGGTAAACCTTAAGGCCCTGTTTGATGTTATCTATTTTCCATTTATTTTCTAAGTTCCGATTTTTGCCTTATTAGATAGTCAATTTTTTCATTATACAATTCAAACATAATTAATTGACAATTCAAAAAAAAAAAAAAAAAAAAAGTTTTAGACAATTATTTTCTCTGGAATTCGTTTTCTTTTCGCCTATTTTCCATTCTTGCAATCAAAAGGACCCTAAATAAAAAAATCGTCATCAAAATTAGTGAATTAAAGCAGAGATTTCAAATCTTTTAAAAAGTATTGTTAGGTTCTAGAGCAATTAAAACAAGAAAATTCTGGAGAAACCATAGCGTTGTGGTAATCAGGGTGAGGGTGAGGGAGGTATGTAGAGAAGAAGATCCATTTTCTTTCTTCTTCTTCTTATTATTTTTTTCCCATTTTAAATTTTGTTTTGTTTGTTATTTATTAAATTTTTTGGATTTTAATTATTTTAAGTGAAAAATGTTAAAAGACTATTTTGCTCTTGCTAAAGTTGGTAAAATTAAGGTCAAACTAATGACTCTCAATTAACTAATGGACAATTGGATGATAACCATCTAGAGGATCATGATCATACATATATTAAAATACTAGTCATAATTGAATATGCATTGCATGTTATTTTGAAATGCTTATAAGTTCTATAAAAATAATATTGTAAGATATGAGAATATAAAGAATAATTAATACAAATTGTTCGTGTGGAATGAGCTTTTGATTCAAATGAAATAAAAATCAGTTTGTAAAAACAATTTAAATAGTTGAGGAAGTTAGTTAGAACAGCCCTTCCATTTGTCATTTTGATCTGAACCGAACATTCTTCAACGAATACAATCATTTCTTAATATTCGCTTAATATGCATTGAATATATCACTTAAAATTATTTATTATAGATACACATTACGTTCCCCGTTTATTTTATCTATATCTTAACATTCATTGAATAAATCAGTGGGTTGAAAACTCTAAAAATATTCATCCTTTTGTCCTAATTTTTCAAAAATGAATTTAATGTATTATCCATCGAGAGGAACGAATCTATGAAATGTACATTGATCATAACTAAATAATTGACAAAATAATTCATGATAATATTGTTCAAATGATTAAATAATTTATTATTGTGTTGCGTACCCAAATGGTCAAAATTTAACGTAAAATCTCTAATGAAATGATTGATGATTATTTTCTCCCTTCAACATTTTCTTACCATTTAGCAAAAGGAGAAAGAGATGATTCTGATTTTTGTTTGCTGGATTAAGATTCTTATTCTTATGCATAATATATCTTATTAGTAAAGACAGTATAGATGAAGAGAAATTGATTACTGTAAAATTTGGGAAGGGAGAAAACTCATCATAGTTACTGACCAATAATTTAGCTTCAAAATTCTTTCTTTCCTTTTTACAGTGCTAAAGAGAAGGGCATGTATTTATGCAGTAGAAAAGAAGGCCAACTGTTGGGGGGTGACCGAACATGTTCAAAATTTAAGGGTCTCATAATAATTAATCTCTTAGGGCCTCTAAATTTTTAGGGTCAGCTCTGGCTTTGCCTCATGTCGTGCCATTCTCTAACAGTTCTACACATCCTAAAGCTTGCACTCGTCTTAGCAAATATACTTGCATCCTTAAATTAAATCCTATAATAATTTTGTGCATTACTTTTAAACATATTTACATTTGAATTACAGTTAAATACAAACTTAACATTCTATATGAACATTTCTTTGTTGTGGGCAGATGATGTGGTCAAGCATTTGATAACTTGTATAATGAATTATGACTTTGGAGGACAGAAAAGTTGCAAATGTTGCAAAGAAGTAATGTTCTAAAAAGCGCGCCTAGGTGAAGCGTGATGAAAACGCTTCGCCTTGAGTCTAAGCGAAAATTAAGTGGTCAACGTTGTTGTTGACTGTTTAATGCTCGTCAAGACGTGTCTAGGCGTTCATAGGCGCGCCTAGCCTAAGCGAAAATTAAGCGGTCAACGTTACGTTGACCGCTTAATGCTCATCTAGGCGTGTCTAGACGAGTCTCAGACTCAGATTTTAAGGACGTCTAATTTTTTCCTTTTTAAAAAAAAATAGAACCCACAGTCCAGATTCAGTAGCACACTATCCCTTCAAACTTCAAAAACTCTATACTTCAGAGAACTGAAAAGATGGAAGAACGAAAAAAAGATAATACTTTAAAATGAATTGGAGTCTGATAAAGACTTAGATTAGATAAGATTTAAACTACAAGTTATCTATGTTATGTAATTATGATTTTGAAATTTATCTTTATGTAGGAATTGTTAAGTAAATATAGTATTTTATAATTTTAGATGTTTGGTATGTATTATTGAATTATTGAATTTTTTTACAATGATTAAAAATTAAAATTAAAAAAAAAAAATTCCACCTAACCTTCGCCTAGAGTCCTAGACTTGTAAAGTTTGAAATTTGGCATCCAGGACTAGTCTCGCTTTATGCTTTTTAGATCACTGCAATGAATATGCCAAATAGTTGTCTCCTGGTAATGAACAGTTGAACATAAATATACTTTTCCAACATTAACTTTCACAATTTTCAATAATATTCATTAATTAAAACAACCTTAAAGACATAGAAAATGTCACACTTAACAATATCATGTTAGATTCAGGTACTCCCTCCCTCCTAATTATATAGGCTGAATTTCCTTTTTCTATTGTCCTAAATATATAGGCTTGTTTCATAATGTAGAATATTTTATTGTATTCCTTTACGAATATACTCTTATTAAATTTCTCCCCCTTAATGTGTCAACTTCTTGAAATTATCTTAATATACACATTTCACACTTGTTAGAAATATGAAACAACTCTCATTTCTTTTTGTTTTTCAAATTCTTTATTAATTCCAATAATAATTTAGTTTTACATACTGAAAATTAAATAGGGGTAAATTAGAAAAGATCTTGGCAAAAATTAATTTTTCAATGACATTAAAGAACATTTCTTAATCCGTGTGAAAAACGAAACAAACATATATAATTGAGACGGGAGGCGTAGTAGTATCTTGTGCTTGATGTCCCTAATTATATTTGACCAAAAGCTTGTAATAAAGTTTCTCGTTTTTTTTTTTTTTTTTTTTTTTTGGTTTTTTGGTTTTATCTTTTGAGATGCTGTCACGTGTATTTGTTTTATTTTGTAATCTTATTCAAACAAGGTTAATTTTAGTTGGTCCTGTTTGGTGACCATATCATTTTTTTTTAAAAAAAACATTATTTTGAATAGTGAATTTTTGAGAAATGTGTGGTTCAAATGTAAGGAAAAATTTTGAATTTACGTGTAAAATATTTTATTGTGTGAATGTATAGATGAAAATAAGTGTATACAAAAAGAGTTTTAAAAAAATGTGAGACAAACATGGCTCAATAATATCTTATAATTAGGTGAAATTTCGAATTTCCGCCAAACAAAATATTTACTGTACAATAGGATAGTGTAAGAGAAGTGCTACAAGTACATAATATTACACATAATAGTGTCCATAATTACAAGTGGCACTGGATCCAACCTTTAATTCAAATTTCACACTTTCACATCAACAACAGGATTTTGTCCACATCACTTTATGTACATCATTATGTACCCAAATTATGTACACATAGATAGTGTAATAGATACTGTGTGATATGACATGTTATTGATTTTCTTGACAATTATTGAACTGAGAGGGTATTAGGCATTGTATGAAATCACATGTTATTCAAATATTCACATATCAAATATTTCAAATTTTTATTTTTTATTTTTTATTTTTATGTGAGTTCATTCTGTCGTGTGACTTGTGGACTATCGATTGGTAGATTGGGATGTTAATTAATATTCGACACTCTTAGGATGTTAATTAATATTCGACACTCTTAGGATGTTAATTAATATTCGACACTCGTAGATGTATTCACAAAAGAGTATACGTAAGAGTTTGTTAGAGATTGAAACTCAGATTTTAATCTTAATCAAAGTCAACAATTAATTTTAATCATATACTGCTTCAGATCACCAACTTTTTAACTACACATTTCATCAACTTTTATCAAAATTTATTAAAAATCTGATTTTAATATCTTCTAAACAGGAATTTAGTATGAAGAGTTTGACAAAATCAAACGGTGTAGAGAAGGAGCTCAAATGGCGGTATTTGATGAACAAAAGTTCGAGAATGTCAAACCCCCATTACCTCTCTAAGTTCAAACCAACTTAAGATAAGCCAATTAATTAATTGGATAATAAATGCGTTGATTTTAAACTCATCATTCTCCATTATGGAATTTAACAAGTGGTGTGGAGTCATGCATTGTTGAAGCCGCAACTTGGCATTCATGCACTATTTCCTTGCCTCTCTTCCATGAGACTCCCTCCCTCCCAGATTTTGCTACTCTTGCATTAAAATGGTAAATAAACGGGTTATCGAGAATGATTTGGGGGGAAAAAATTGAATGAAAAAAAGAGGATTGTATTTTAAATTAATAAATGGTAAAGTGACATGTAGCAAGATCCATCTCTCCCTCGATGGAGGGAGGGAACATTTTGGTGAAAGTCATCCAACTTGCACCTTTGTTTCATATTGATCATTTAGCTTCGATTTCTTTCAATTTGATCATCTTTTGGATATCTATATTTTAGATTGACATACTGTATGTGGACACATCCAAATAGGTTGACGGAATGTGTACATAACACTTATTATACGGTAAAATAGCATAGTAGCTAATTCAAACAAGTAGGAAAAAAAAAAAAGAATCTAAAATTCTTGACTCAATCACTTAATGCCTGTTTGATTTAGCTCAATTTTTTAGTATATTGTGATTAATTGATGAAATATGTAATTGAAAAGTCGATAAAAGCTGTAGATCACAATGTGTAGTTGAAAATGATTTTTTTTTAAAAAAAATAAATTTAAAACAATGGGGTCAAACGTGGGCTTAATTTCCTTATTAGTAGCTAACTTTTCAAAAATAAAATAAATAAACAAATAGAAAGAGCGCGCACGCGCGCACACAAAAAGATATATAATTTTCAATTTATTCACTCAATTTTCTTGTTAGTAGGGATGAAAATTGGACGGGGGTTAAAAAAATCTATTTCTCCATGTTCTTGGTTTAAAATATGGTTAAAGTTTAAGAACATAAAAAATAAAAAATAAAAAAAAATTGAAAATGAGTGTTGGGACAAGAACAACTTTCCCAATCTCCATCCCAATTCCTCGATTAACCATGGGATCCTTGCTCCCTTCTAGACAGGTTTAGATGAGACATTTTGTCATCCCTACGTATTAGTAGAACTAGTGATTAATGCCACACAAACATTTCGTTGTACTATAGATCAATCATGTACACAAAAATCTTTAAGCTGAAATATAAATGTAAATCCAGATATCAAAACAAAGCAAAACAAATTGAAGTGGGATAACGAAATTGCAACAAACAAGTTGGGTGACCTCTAAAGAAATTTCTTCCCTCAATCAATACCTCGCTGGGCCCACCCCTTGTGGCCCCCACAAATTCTCCGGCGCCACTCAACCTTACCTTCTTGGCCTTGATCAAAATCATCACAAATGTCATCTATTGCCACCTCAACTAAATTGCACAAAAAATCAGTCCACCATAGGGGTTTTTATCAAAAATCAAATCTGGCCTCCCAGCATGTAACAGCCCATAAGACTCGAATGGACTAACAAATACTGAGAGTTTTCCTCAAAAATCATAACTATCCAAATCTAATACAAACTCTTTTCCCACTATCGATGGAGAATCACTCGAACAATTCGTACCCGGAATCCGGCGACTCATCGCCACGATCCCGAGAAATCGAATTTGAAAATCCACCGCCATGGGAGGATGGGCAGATGCCAACAAATTACAAAGTCAAGTTCATGTGCAGCTATGGCGGAAAAATCCACCCTCGTCCTCATGACAACCTGTTATCTTATATTGGGGGCGAGACTAAAATCTTGGCAGTTGATCGAAACATCAAATTTGGGTCTCTGCTTTCCAAGCTGATTGCGTTGTGTGATAATGACAATATTTCGTTTAAATATCAGTTTCCCGGTGAAGATCTGGATGCTTTGATCTCGGTTACGAATGAAGATGATTTGGAGCACATGATGCATGAGTATGATCGGTTGTATAGGGTTTCTCCAAAACCTGCGAGGCTAAGGTTGTTTATTTTTTCGAATCCGCATGGGAGTTTGAATTCTTCAGCGAGGAGTTTTGGATCGGATGAGGTGAAATCGGAAAAGGAGAGGTTCGTGGAGGCGTTGAATACGGGGCCTGTACTGACGGCTCCACCTCCGCCTGCAGCTGAGTCGGCGGCGGCGGCGGCGGCGGCGGCGGCCTTGACTGTTTCGCCTCAGCCACTGCAACCGAACAATAATGTGGATTTCTTATTTGGCTTGGAAAAAGGAAATAGAATGGTGCCTCCGCAGCGTCCAATGGTGGGGAAGGTTCAGGAGGCGGTGGATCCTGCTGTTCCGAATTTAGAGGAGAGGTTGATCGGATCGGATCCGATCCAGAAGCACATTCAGGATCTGCATAGGCTGAGGCTTGAAGAGCAACAAGGGATATACAGAAAAAAGAGCGATGAAAATCTTGCCGGAGGATTCGCCGGCAGTGAATACTATAAGGTGCCGGAGAAAGTGTCGCCGGGAGGCGTTCCAGTGCCAACTGGGTATTGGCCTGAAAAGCAGGTCAGCGGCGGAGGGGTATTTCCGGCAAGTTCTCTGAACACGGAACGACCAGTTTACGTTATCTCCGGTCCAGCAGCGGGTGCATATCACGCGCCTCCGATGGTGAGGCCCATGAGTGGACCTAACGGCCAGGGATACTACGCCGTCCAAAGGATGCCACCGGAGGTTTTCCGTGACCAACCACAAGTATATAATGTCATGACATCAGTACCACCACCACCACAGGCAGCCGTGCCATCCGTGGCGGCAGCACCATTGGCACTGTCGCCGCAGAAGGTAACTGGGTATTCCGAAGGCTACGGGATGGTGAGACCCACAACCACAGGCGGTGGCGGAGGAGTTGGGATTGTGACGGAGGCGGGTTACACACAGGTGGCGTACGACGGCGGAATGGGTAGACAGGTGATGTACACAGCAGCGCCGGGAGGAGTAATCGGTGCGCCACAACAAGTTCAACAGGCTCAATATCAAGCAATGGCAGCAGCAGCAGAATTGAGATCGGCCGGCAGCGTTGAATCTGGAAGCAGCAGGGGTTGATTTTAAGGTTTGTGATTATCATGATATAATATAGAATTTGAATTTATGAATAAATAATTTCAGTGTTTATTAGACTACCGTGTATATTTGCACTTGTTACAGTGTTTAAATTACCATGGTTGAAATTCCCAGTTGTGGATACAATCTTGCATGGATTTTCTTCCATTTTTATTATAAATTCTTCCCAATGATAAATCAACCATTTAGTACAAAAAAACAGCAGAAAGCAAAAAGGTGTAAACAAGTTCGATTACTTGTAACTTTATGCTAGTTTTTGGGATATTTCTTGAATCTTCGAAAGTATCAAATCCCTTCTTTATAGCACTCAAAGTAGCTAATGGTAATCTAACCACGTCTAAAGGAGTTGTAATAGATTAACTATGATGTCAATCGAGAGTCGATTTCATGTACATCTCAACGAAAACAGAAAGAATAGTTCTTGATAAAAGTTAAGAGCAAAAGTTGGAGACAACTATCTGCAAGTAAAAAAAGCCACATATTCGAATGGCCCTTTCCCTGTTGTCCTACCATATTGTCTGAGGTTGACATGCACAAAAATACATTAATCTTAAATCATGCCAAGACTTGAGAACACTAAATTAAATAATAATTTTGACCAATAATTAGCAAAAGCATAGAAAAAAAGTTAGACGATAACAATAGGAGTTGGAATTTCCATATACAAGTGTACTATCAAGGGCCCCACCTTCCATTGCTAATCTTTTGGTTCAAGTTTGATTTTTTTTTATTTTTTTTTTTTCTATTCCCTTGGTAGCCCACCAATTAACACCATTCCCAACTTCTTCAATCGATTCTTACCAATTCGGAACATTGGTCATCAATCTATGGTTTAAATGTTAATTACATCCCCAACTTTTTAAAGAAAAAGTTAATTTGATACTCAACATTGAACCACACTGTACAAGATTAGTCTTGGAGCACAACCTCTCGTATTGGATCCAATGTTTTAGAAACAGCCTAAACATCGATTGTAGAAAGTAAAGAACCAAGAATCAAAGTCGAGGTTGATCCGATAAGAAAAAAGTTGAACTAATAAACAAAAATAAATTTAATGTGAACTAGTTGGATTTAGTTGTGAATCAATCGGTTTGTGTGTGACCCAGTCAGTTTTTAAGGTTTTTTTAACGAGTTTAATTTTTATTATTTTTTTCAATTTCTGGCCTCTGATTGGATCGGTTATCAATTTTGTCAATTGAATACGTCAATCTAGTTTAGCTTCGATAAACGATAAACATAGGGCAATAAGTACAATATAGTTTCATACTATTTTTACTTTACTTATATTATATTTTAATAGAGAGTTGTGATTACTCCTCATCTTTAACGTTTTTCATATTGTCTAGTTCATCACAAACAAAGTAGAAATTAGAATAGTCGAAGGAAATGGAAGGTCCTGATTTCCGAACAAAACCATAAAACACAAGAGAGTCACATATGATAGAAATAAAAGGATCATATAACTATTATATACATAGAATCATAGACTTGTACAATTTCCTCATTAACGATAATTATACAATTACAATAGAAAAGAATGTGGATCAACTATTAGAATAATATATTAAGCCCCTATTTGGTGGGGATTAACATTAAATTTTTAGGGTTCGTTCGTCTTGACTTTTAATTTTGCTTCCTGTAAAAGAGTTTTTGGAAGAATCCGTCTTTATTTTTGTTTGGAAATTAGATTTTAAAAAAGCTTCTAATTTTGAAAATACTTTTAGAATAAGTTACATTAGACCAACTTTTTTTTTTCTAAAAACTTTTCTAATTAAAAGAAATATTTTCATAAACTTAGTGAAACGAGTCTAAAAATAGGTTTTAGATCTCAAAAGCTTCTTTTTCCTTTTCAAAAATCATACCAAACGGATTCTCATTAGATTTTGATAAAAATTGATGACATGTGTGATTGAGATATTGTAAATACTATAAAATATATAGTTAGAATTAATTGTTGACTTTGATTTAAATTAAATTTTAAACTTTAATCACATGCTAAGAAATTAGAATCATCAGAGCAATTTTCCAAATTAGGAGGCTGCGTGGCGCCAAGCTATACATGCGTGGGTAACTGGGTTTGGTGTGTTGACCTTGGAATACATCAATGTATGTTTTATGTGTGAGTAATGCTTTGTAGTGGCCTAGTGGGACACAAATGTTCAGCTGGAGGACTGTTGGAAAATTTCAATTCTAAATTTGCTTCATAATTTGTAGGGAAAATTGCAGCCACGGCATCAAATCTTTCAAAGTTTTGCAGACTTTGTCCAAACTTTTATTTTGTGTCGTCCACGATATCAAATCTTTAAAAAACTCGCACCTACAGTCCAAATGGACAGTTTCCGTGCAGTTGACCAAAAATAGTGGATTTGACCAAATTTTAAAAGGGCAAAATTGTAACTTTTCATTTTCTCATATAAAAAAGAACTAAAATAAAATAATTAAATCAAAAACCAAAAAACTATATTATCTTCTCCACCCCACTCAACCTAAAACCAAAACTGCCGGCACAATTACCAGCATGTTGTCGACACCACCACCACCGTCGTCACCGGCATCGCCTCTTCCTACTACCACAACCTTAGCTGTAATTTTTCCTAAATTATATACCACAGTCCAACAACATAACGGAACCGCCACCTACACACACACACACACACAGGCTAAAACCCAACACAAACACACCGCCACTAGCACAAAGGCAAACCCACCACAATAGAAGCGTCGCCATCAACATAGCCCAACAATCCATTACTGCAGGAGCTGTGGTGCAGGCTACAGATCGCTGCCGCCGAGGAGAGCTGGCACCACCTATGGAATCAATTTGTCGAAAAAGTGGATGAGTTCCCAAAACCTTTTCAAGAGTGTCGACACAAGTCTTGAAGTCATCAAGCAAGACCGACACATGTCATAAGACGCAATTTTCTACGGGGATTTGGTAAGGTATGCTTGTAATGAGGTGCTCGAATAGGCAGAGTAAAGCCATGTCGCGAGAATCAGGTAGCAGCAGGTTCGATGGAGTTGATTCGGGTTGTGGGTTTTTGAACTACATGCGAATTTTATACCGTGGAAGAGCTGGTCAGGAGGTCCAATGAACATGTGGCGATGTTCGACTGTTCTAGGAGAAGATAATAGGGTTTTTCGATTTTTGATTTAATTATTTTATTTTTGTTCTTTTTTATATGAGAAAAAGGAAAGTTACCATTTTGTCATTTTAAAATTTGGTCAAATCTATTATTCTTAGTCAACTAACTGTCAATTGGACGAAAATCATCCATAGGACTATATGTGCGAATTTTTTAAAGGTTTGGTACCGTGGGTGGCACAAAACAAAGGTTTGGACAAAGTGTGCAAAAAATTGAAATGTTTGATACCGTGGCTACAATTTTCCCTAATTTGTACCCATGTACTTTCAACATTAATGATGTGTTGCACTTCTATTTAACGTGGCACTATAACGTGACATTTCATTTATGTCCTTATTCCGAAATAACTAAAAATAAAATAAAAAATGGAAAAAATAACATTTTATTTCAAACACATCGATCTTCATCTATAAAATTGAAAGGGATCCCACTTGCTTTAAATAAAGAGAACAATACATAACTCCTACATATAGGAATCGCATTTCCCAACTAACAAACTCCCAAAAATATTTCATAAATTAGGTAGTAATAATAATAATAATAATCATCTACATATTCACCCCCACCCCTTAAAAAAAATCTCAGAAATTGCAAACTAGATATTACACCCCACCAAACGGAACCACCCAACCCTACTTTACCCCCAGAAAATTTCCAAGTTATGTGTAACCAAGTCACCAACCTATGTTATTTATGATTAATTATAACCAAATATGTCTTCAGCACGACTAATTGTAACTAGATTTATTTTTAGTTCAATTATATGTGACGTATGTGACTAAGTCGCAACCGTCACCATTAACATATAATTGGTCACAACTAATCACATTAAACACCACCACAAACAAACATGCACATACCGTAAATCAGCACCACAATCTACCACTAGTCACCACCACCATTATCTCCAATGCACAACCACTACTACATTCAACTCAAATTCACGGCCATATATACTATCTTCACTGACGTTTGTTATCTATGACTGACTGTGACCAAATTTGTCTTCAATATGATCGTCTGTTACTCTAATTTGTGACTATATCTAGCCAAATCACATATAGTGACAATTAACATAGATATGGTAACAGACAATCACAATGAAAATAGACTTGGTTACACTTGATTTCCACGGCCACCGCCACTCCAGTACCATCACCACTCCCAACAACGTCAAAACCAAATGTGCCATCTTACCACAACCACGAACACCACTGCAACAGAATCATCACCACTTATACCACCACCAGTAGAACCAACAACAATAACAACAGAACCAAACCACATATCAGAAAACATCGACACCATTTGCACCAAACATCAACGAACATTCCAAAACTCTAGCTAAAAAATATATCTAATAAAAATCCTATGAATGTGTAAATCTTCTTATACATCAAAATCCTAGTTAGAACAACGAACAGTGAGCACCTACTACAGCTAGTTCATTACCATGACACTTGAAAAGACGATTTGAAACCAAAGAGACCAAATTGTCAATGCGAGTTAAAGATGTAATTGGATCTTATTTTTTTCCATTTTCAGCTAGTACTTGTACCGGGCAGAGGGGGTTGGTTGCAAATTTAGGGGAGCGAAGCTAGGGGTAAAGCAAGATGGAATTTTTTCCAGTCTCTCGTTTCTGCAACGGTGACGAAGCAAGATGCCGCCGCTATACACAATAGTGCCAGAGAGATGTTGTAGAGTGTTTGGTGCGATAGGGGTAGAGTGTGTAGATTGGGTGGTAGAGAGAGAGAGAGTAGGAATGAGGTTCTTCGTCGGATTGATTGGTGGTTTCAAAGCCAAATCTGGTAGTTTGATGGATGTCATGTTGACATCATGAGCGCCACTATGGTGGCGATGGTATCTCCGGTGGTAGATTGTGATAAATATTCTTGATTTCAAAAATAGCCCCCACTAGCCAAATGTAATCTAATAAATATTCTTGATTTGGAAAAAACAAACATAACTTACTCAATTTTAAAAATATATATTTTTAACTATCCAAAAATTAATTTACTTATACTGAAAAAATCATGAATAATTCAGGGACCAATATATAATTTTTAGAATTAAAATCAAGTTCCTCATGAGCCCTCATTTGCAGGACCAATCTGCAATAATTTTCTTAAATTAATTTTAAAAAAGGGGGTACGTTAGCGTCACCACGTCGTTCTCGAAAAAAACTTTATAATTGGTCATCCCAACAAATTTCAATGTTCTGAGTTCATTTGTATAGTCAGATTTTACAAAATCAATGTTTAAGGCCACATTTGAGACATTAACAGATCCGTCTAAGAAGCAACATAGCAAAAAATGCAAAATTTTCAGATTTTCAACCAAATTTCGAGAAAACATAACTTCTTCATTTCAATGTCTAAATTAATGATCTTTATATCGTTAGAAAGGTCTTGAGAAGATCTATCCAACCATATCAAATGGAAAGCATGAAACACAGTGTAGAAGAAGTTATAATGTGATGAAGTTTCGGATTTTACCGATCTTCATCCAAACTTTAAGTTTTTTATATGATTAGAAAGCTTATTAAAATACCTTTCCAACAATACTAATTTATAGCATAATTATTAATGTATAGAAAGCAGTAAATTATCAAAAGATTACATAAGGTTTCAAAACTTTACATATAAAATTCATAACTTAATTGTATCATGTAATGGCATATTTAAGCAGGTATTACAGCAATGAATTCAACCTTATGGCTCTGATAACAATGAAGTATTTTGCAGCATACTTTAACATGAATTTCGGGTCAAAATGCTTACTTGAAATGATGAATTTCAAAATCTTTTGAATGGTTGAATCACTTTACTTTTCAAAACTCCAAATCTACAATTTTCTTGCATTCCAATGGTCCAATCCCGATCACAATGGAATGGGATTATTAGTCACAACCTAAGTGTCAATTCTTGTGAGTTTTCATGACAAAATAGTGGTTCTAGGTACCTTTCAATTTTGATGATATTTTTCATACAAATTTTCACTTATGTAAAAAGTTTGGAAGTTGGTGGGAGTTGAAAGTGTTGGAAAAATAAGTATGTGGCTGATTTTGGCATTGAGTGAGACCCCTTTTTGGTTATTTTGGAAGATTAAGATTGATTTATGTTCTCTTTCGTGAGTACATCGAAATCATGTATTTACCTGCCAAATATGAAGCTTGGGTGAATGAGAAATTGGAGTTTAAAGCATAGATGCTCTCTCCACGTGCGCGCGCAGAGGAGGGTGCAAATCACGGACCGAAATAATAGACTTCAGGCCTTAAACATGTGTGTAGGTGTGGCCTACATACACGAATGCCAACCAACAACTGACTTTTGGTTTCTGAAACTCTAATGATTATTGTCATGAACTTTTGGTTTTTGAAACTCCAATGACTCTTAGTTTCTGAAACTCCAATAACTTTTGGTTTCTAAAACTCCAATGACTTTGGTTTCTGCAACTCTAATGACTATTGCAATGGACTTTTGGTTTCTAAAACTCCAATGGCCAGATTAAGTCTATATAAAGTCTCAATTTTTCATTATTTCATAAATGAAGAAGACGATATGCATTAAGTTCCAAAACACACGAACTCATCTAAAAATACAATTCGAGTTCTGTCTGCATAAATTTTAATTTCGGTTTGAGTCATGGTAGTAGTATTGTTCAGACACTAAATTAGTTCCCCGAAGTAGTATCTGTAGTGCTTAAAATCTACTAGTTTTACCGTTGTATCTTGAAAAATGGACGCTCGATTTAAACCTCAAGCACAGACGGTGAGGGAGTGAATCTGTTTTAAGGAAATTGTGTATAACACAGGCCTCGGGTTAAAAGTTTTACTGTTTAATTTGTTATTTAATTTTAATTTATTTTTCAATTGCTAGATTATTAAATATGTTATATATATAATTAAATCTATTATATTCAAAGTTATATGCAAAAACGGCAACTCTTGTATAAATGGTAATCGTTGCATAAACGGTATCTAACTTGTAAATACGGTATGCAATATTGAAATACTTGTCCAACAAACTTAAAATAGATTATTTATTATAGATAAGTTGTTTCATTTGATTTATTGGAAATTAATATTGGTTTATTGGAAACTAATATTTTTTTCATTTTCAGAATGACAATCGAATCAACCAACATGGATGTAACCCAAGTTGTGGCTAATGAATATCAGGTTGTTTGCTCTCCTATGGCTCAAGGGCCAAGTTCTATTGTGGCTTAGACCATTACTAAATTGCCAAGTCGTGTTATGAGTCAAACAACTGTCCATACCACTAATGTTCTGGTTAATCATGGAGAAAAATTTGCTAGATTCTTGACTGAAAGTGCTCCAAAGCTTAATGAGGGTGAATGAGATGTTCATTTCCAAGTTATATGTAACCAAGTCACTGAACTATGTTATTTATGATTAATTATAACCAAATATGTCTTTAGCACGACTAATTGTGACCATATTTATTTTCAGTGCATCTATCTGTGACTATGTTAATCTTAACTGTGACGGTATGTGACTAAGTCGCAACCATCACCATTAACATATAATTGGTCACAACTAGGAATGGGCAAAACCCTAACTAACCAGAGTAAACCGCCCGATTCGACCCAAATCGAACGATTTGGGTTGATTTTTTTGCTTTTTTTTGTGGGTTTCGAGTATTGGGTTGGGTGTCGGGTCGGGTCGGGTTATAGGTTAACAATTCAAACCCGATCAAAACCGACTCGACCTGAGCCGATTACATTAAAAAAAGGGAAAACGTTAAATTGAAAAACAAAACCCTAAAAGCCTTCATGCTTTCTCCAACCATTAGCATGACCTGACATGGTTGCACAAAATTGAAGAGAAACATTGAGGAGAAGAAGACATTTCTTAATCAACGAGAGTCAATTGGTAAATTTTAATTTCAGTTTAATCTATATATTTCTATATTTTTTGCCAAATTATTATTAGGTTAGGTTAGATCTTTGAGTTTTATCTTTCTTTGTGGATCTATTTTAGCTCGCAAATCAGTCTCTGCTCTTCGCTCTCGCCAACTCGTAAGCTTTCTTTTCGATTTTCTTTTTCATTTTTACTGTTTTTTTAAGTTTTCAGATTCAGAGGATTTGGAATACCCGACACTCTATTTACAATCTAATTACTGTTTCAATGAGAAATTTGAGGTCCTGAAGCTGCTAGTTGTGGTTGTTCCGATTAATAGCTAGGGTTTTCCCCTAGTGAAATATTATTTTTCTATTCAAGGACCAGCAGTATTAGGATGTGAATAAATTAGAGAATTTGAAAATATTTAGATGCATCATTTCAGTAGTTTGTGGATCGGATGAAAATCTTCTATCAAGTGTTGTCGTAACTGTTCAACTTTTGTTTTCTCCCACACTAGCAATAAGTTGGATAGAACTATCAAATGGTCAATCTACCAGAAAAAAAAAGTATGCAATCGGCGTTTTTGGATATAACAAGTTTTATTAATAATTTATAGATGGTTCGTTTTGCATGATTTCGAGCTAGTATCTTTTTCTTGATGCAAGAGACATTTTAGTCGGATCTTTTTCTCTTCTTGACTTCACTTGTGTTCTTTGGTAGAAATTCTTTCTGAGTACTTGGTCTTGGGGAACGAAAAAAATTATAGGCTTTGGCAGGGCTTCAACCTTTACGGGACACTCTATGGCGAACGTTCATTTGCCACAAAGCACTCATTCTCTACTGACAAAGGTGTGCTTTTAAGAGTTTGATTTTTTGCTTTTTTGTATACAATATATAACTCTATGGACATACAAATGCCCCAAGGTAATGTGATATGTTCTAACTTCTGAGTAGCAAATTCTTTTGTTGGCTTAGGGCGAAAAGCTACTAATTTCTGCTTCAACTCATGGTTAAATGTACCTATGTCAAGTGGATTTTTTTATGGTTTTATTCCAAAATTAATATGGCTTGATGTATCCCAATTCTAATCCAAATTTCTATTGCTTTTCTATAAACTAAAATTGCTGGTGAGCTCTATTTTCTGAAAGTTTAATTCAGTGTAACTTGTATTCAGGAAGGATTTTATTTTGAAAAAAAAAATAGCACATTAGTGTTTGGCTGATTTTGTGTGTATCAATGACTCGATAAATTTATGACCTTGGTTTGGTGCCTAGGGATTTAATTGAGAACCCAAATTTGATAGGATGGCCATTATTTTTGAAGTCATTTTCTGGACTTCTTGCTCTTATATGTGGTAATGGTTATATAGTATGCATCAATCAAATATATAATGTTGGAATTGACAAGACACACATACACGTGCATATATATACATGGCCTAACATCACCGTCTCATCGTAAATATGTATATTATTTTGAATGTAAGAATTTCTCTACTATCTCACTAGGAATGTCCTCAAAAGAGTAACAATGTTTAATACTTGTTTTCTCTTGTCATAGCATTTCTTATTTCTTTCTCCTCCATGATGCATACATATTCTTTTGTTTTCTTTCTAAATAGTTCATCCCTATCAATTTATAAGGCATAGACTATTGCATCAAGAACAACTTTGCAAGTAGTCTAGGTATTAGTTGTAATTATGAATAATTGACATATGATTTTCCTTATTTTTGACATTCCAGATAATAATATGAATGAAACTACTTTTTCAGGTGAGAGGATTCCTTCTTAATTATGGTACGTATTTTGCCACAAGAGCTGCTCTAGGTCTTATTCGAGTGAATTTTATTTCAAACTGTATGTGCTTCAAGATGCTGTCAGAAACATTTAAAACTCTTAACATAGTAAATTGCTTTATGGATACTTTCCCAGTTAATTTAATCATTTTCATTCCCATGTTTTCTCTTGCAGCTCTTAGTAGCGATTTACATGCCTGGGGTGATGTAAACCATATAGACAAGTTGTAGGAGAATATGAGTCCAAAACCGCATCAAAAAATGTGAAACTTGTGGCTTGATTATGTAGTCCTTATACAAAAAAATTATACCGATTATGTTAGTATAATAGAAAATTAAACGACTTTAATCTTTGTTGATAAGTTACAAACCGACCAACCTAACCCAACCCGATCGATACTTAATTGGGTTAGGTTGGGCTGGATTTCAACCTTTACACAGGTTGGGTTGAGTTAAACTTTGATCAAACCGATCATGTTGGGTTAGGTTTGGGTTAATGCAAAAACCGACTTAACCTAATCTATGTCCATCCCTAGTGACAACCAATTACATTAAACACCACCACAAACAAACTTGCACATACCGCAAATCAGCACCACAATCTACCATTAGTCACCATCACCATTACCTCCAATGCACAACCACTACTACATTCAACTCAAATTCACGACCATATATACTATCTTCACTAACATTTGTTATCTATGACAGACTATGACCAAATTTGTCTTCAATGTGCCTGTTTGTGACCAGGTTAGTCTAATTTGTAACTATATGTAGCCAAGTCACATATGGTCACAATTAACATAGATCTGGTCACAGACAATCACAATGAAAATAGACTTGGTTACACTCGATTTCCACGACCACTGCTACTCCAGCACCATCACCACTCCCAACAACGTCAAAACCAAATGTGCACCATCTCACCACGACCACAAGCACCACTGCAATAGAATCATCACCACTTACACCACCACCAATAAAACTAACAACAATAACAACAGAACCAAACCACATATCAAAACACATCGACACCATTTGCGCCAAACACCAACAACCATTCCAAAAATCTAGTTAAACAATATATCTAATAAAAATCCTATGAATGTGCAACTCTTTTTATACATCAAAATCCTAGTTAGATCAGCGAGCAGTGAGTACCCACTACATTATGAACAGTGTAGCAGATTCACTATACATCGCCTGTCTGGAAGGAATTATTGGCCTTTTAAGAATTGCTTTTCCATCCGTTTGGCTGTACAGTGGGTACTAAATTTTGTAGGCACTTTCCATAAATACCCCTCATGGATGAGAAATTTTTAAATGGGCGTGCAGCCATTTTTGACTTGTCTACAAATGATGTTCAACAGTGGGGTCCTCAATGGTCAATTTTTTATGCTTTTTATTTATCTTATTACTCAACATTTTTTCCCTTTATTTCACAATATGTTTTCACGTCTAACACGTTTTCGTTTTATTTTTTCACAACAATTTTTATGTTCAACGCAAATGATAGAAAGAAAAAATTTGTTGTATTTTCGTTGCATTTTCCTGACACGAAAATAGCACCACATAACGACGTCACTAATTTTACGGGGAAATTAATTACGAATAAATTCTATATTTCAAACTTGATGTGCTAAGTAATCTTGAAACATATTCCACTCATTTCGTTGGGTTTCCGATACATGCGTTTCGACTGCAACTTCCTCCCGTTCGTCTGGGAGGTCCACATCCGCTGCGTCAGGGTCTGTCTCCGCTCTAGCAAATGCTTCATCCACCACACCCGCTTGTCAAAAGAAGTTGTGAACTCCCATTGTGGCAACGACAACAGCTATTTGCACTTTAAAATTATAATTTGGTATCTGATTGAGTATTTTCCAACTACTTTTTCACACGCCGAACGCACGTTCGATTACGTTCCTACACGACAGTGCCTAAAATTGAATATTTCTCGTGCATTTCTAAAGTTATGCATGTGGAATATTTGAACCCTTATACGACGCCATGTACCCAGGTCGATGCGCGAACCCGGAGTCAACAAGATAATATTTTCCAGGCGCTGCCTTCGGGAAGTCGATCTCGGGATCATGTATAGCCCTAGACAATATTCTTGCATCATGCGTGTTGCCTGTCATGCCAGCAAGCACGAATGTGAAACACAAATTGAAATCGCATGCCGCTAACACATTCTCTGTCGGAATTCCTTTATGACCGATGAAACTCACTCGTTCGTCCCACGGTAGAATGACCTTAATATATGTACCGTCAATAGCTCCTATACAATCCTGAAATAGAATATGCTTGTTAAGATTCGGATAATGGTGCTCAACCCCATTATTGTAGTTCGGATCGGGTTTAATTAACTGCCATTCGAGAGCTCAACGACCGCTTCAAGCACAAGTTTGAAGTAATGTCCAACGGTTTCTAGTGAATGATTGAACGGCGTCTGCACCTATCTGTATCCTTTTCCATGCGCTAGAATGCATAGAAACATTCCCACTTGTTCGTATACGTCTATATGTTGCTGGCTGCGCAGTCCGTAGTCATCTCTAAGCACGTGTACGAATGCTCGCAGTATCGCGGGGTACATGCGGAACTCCACGTAGCACTATTGAGGGCTACAGTTCATTGCATCTAGCATAAACATATGCCTGTTTCGCGCGAATGGATAGCGAGAAATACGACGTTGTTGTGCACGATATTAGTTAGCAATATTGACATCATTGATATTACAATACTGAAACCACTCAATAATGTCCACCAACAACTCTTCCCTAAATGCTTTGTCATCAATTTCATAATCGCCATTTGACGTTTGCTGCAAATCACAGTTCAAATCGAAATGCGTCATACCCTAAACTAGTATGATAATAAAGAAGAGGATGCTCAGAGAAGTTGTGAAATGGAAAGTTGGGTCGCCTTGACATTTATAAGCAAATGGAAAGCAAAGGGCTGTACAGATTCATACTAGATCCGAGAAATTGAAATTGTAAAAATTTGAACAGTCTGACGAAGGCGACGTAGACGAAGCCCACGCTCTGTGAGTAGGCTGTAGGGAGAGTTCAACAGTTGGGCTTCTCTGTTGCTGTAAATTCTGGGGCTCACCGACAGCTCACAGACTTGTCAACATTTTGTCCGAAAAAACGGTCAGAAACTTCTCTTGGTTGCAACCGATTATTGAAGGAGCTGAAATATCGATAGAATCTTGTTATTTCCGCTACGATGGAGGATGAAAGGAAGAGTAAAGCTGTGATAGTTAGGGAATGTATGTGGTAGGTGGAGTGTGATAGCTAGCCATAGCCAACTAGAGGATAGAAAGGAAAAGGGATGAAATCTGCTTTTCTTGTTTTTAGACCGTTGCATCCCCAACGGTTCAATTTTGAAAGAAATTCTGAGGAATAGTTAGCCCAGATAGGCTCACAATGTGTATAGTACTACGAAAATTTTTAAGGGGTTGTGGGGGTCTTTGGACCGAAAATATAAAACTGAGGATGCCGGGGCTAAAAAGTTCATTGTCAGCAGATTCTTAGATTATAAGATGATGGACTCCAAAACAGTAATCAGTCAAATGCAAGACCTCCAAGTGATTCTTCATAAAATTCATGCTGCAGTGATGATGTTGAGTGAAACTTTTCAAGTAGCTGCAATTATTGAAAAATTACCCCCAACTTGGAAAGATTTCAAGAATTATCTGAAGCACAAACTAAAGGAAATGATCGTCGAAAAATTGATTGTTAGATTTCGATTTGAAGAAGACAACAAGAGTTTTGAGAAGAAGTGGTTCAATCGTAGTGTTGCTAAAACTAATGTTGTGGAGCATGGTCAAAGCAGTAAGAACCTAGTGTTCAGGTCACTTTTGAATAAGCATGATTTTCGTATTGTATTTGAGTCGGACAAAGTTATTTTTTCAAAAAGTGGAATGTTTGTAGGAAAATGTTATGTTTTCGATGGTATGTTTAAACTAAATGTAATTGTTGTCATGCCAAATATGAATAAAGTAAACTCTTATGCTTACTTGCTTGAATCTTCCAACTTGTGACGTGGTAGGCTATGACATGTTAATTATGATACTATACATAGACTAGTTAACTTGAATTGCATACCCACGTTCTACATTGATTCCAAACATAAGTGCGAAACTTGTGTTGAGACAAAATTGACAAGATCATCATTTAAATCAATTGAACGGAATACATAACCACTTGATTTAATTCACAGTGACATATGTGATTTAAAATTTGTACAAACGAGAGGTAGCAACAAGTACTTCATTGCTTTTGTCGACGATAGCACAAAATACTGTTATGTAATTTTGCTAAAAAAGTAAGGATGAAACGATAGAGAAATTTAATCTCTATAAGAATGAAGTTGCAAATCAACTTAACAAGAAAATTAAAGTGTTGAGAAGTGATGGAGGTGGTGAGTATGAAGCACCATTTGCTGAATTCGGTGCACAACACGAAATTATACACGAAACCACTGCACCTTATTCACCGCAACAAAATGGTGTTGCTGAAAGAAAAAATCGTACCTTAGAAATCATGAATGCAATATTAGTAAACTTCGGGTTACCTCAGAACATGTGGGGAGAAGTTGTGTTATCAGCAAATTACCTTTTAAATAAGGTGTCCAGAAAGAAAATGGAAAAAACTCCTTATGAGTTATGGAAATGAAGAAAGTCTTCCTATAAATACTTACGAGTGTAGAGGTGTCTTGCTAATGTGACTATCCCAACACCAAATAAGGTGAAGATAAGCCTAAAAACTGTAGATTGCATCTTCATTGGATATGCACAAAACAGAAGTGCTTATCGATTTCTTGTGTATGAATAAAAAATCTCAAATATACACAAAAACACGATAATGGAATCGAGAAATATTTCGTTCTTTGAACATGTATTTCCATACATGTCTAAAGAATAGGAAAGCTTTTCTAAACAGATATATGAGACTATGACTGAAAATAGTTAGAACCAAGAACGAGAAAAGGATGTTGAGGTTGAACCAAGACGTAGCAAAAGAAAAAGGACAGAAAAATCTTATGGTCCAGATTTTCAGACCTATATGTTAGAAGGTGAACCTCAAAGCTATCAAGAAGTCATGAACTCCTCAGAAGGACCTCAATGGAAAGAGGTCATTAAAAGTGAAATAGATTTCATTTTGCAAAATCATACATGGGAGCTAGTGGATCTTCCTTCAGGAAGTAAACTAGTAGACTACATATGGATTTTCAAATGAAAAATGAAAGTAGATAGAACTATTGAAAAGTATAAGGCCATATTAGTAATATAAGGTTACAAACAATGAGAAGATCTTGATTATTTTGATACATATTCTCCAGTAACGAGAATAACGTTTATTAGGATAATACTTGCGATTGCTACTCTACGAAATTTTGAAGTACATCAAATGGATGTTAAAACTGCATTTTTGAATGTAGATTTAGAAGAAGAAAACTATATAGAACAACCCGAGAGGTTTTCATCTTCAGGGCAGGAAAAAAAGTTTGTAAATTAGTGAAGTCATTATATGGCTTGAAACAAGCAACAAAATAATGACATGAAAAATTTGATAATATTATGATGGAATGTGAATTTAAAATCAACGAATGTGACAAATGTGTCTACGTCAAAGACACTGAAAATGGTTATGTCATTTTATATTTTTACGTTGACGACATGCTTATTGTTGGTAGCAAAATAAGATGATCAAATCTACTGGAAAGGAATAGTAGGATTACTAAGGTACTTGAGATATACTCATAATTTTGGACTGCGCTATATTAGATATCGAGCGCCCAACGGTCATTGAAGGATATAGTGATGCTAATTGGATATTCAATATAAAAGACTCAAAATTCACTAGTGGATTTGTGTTCATATTGGGAGGTACAACCATATCCTGAAAATCCTCTAAACAAACATTGATAGCAAGATCTACCATGGAATATGAGTTTATAGCTCTAGATAAATGTGGTGAAGAAGTAGAGTGATTACGCAACTTCTTAGAAGATATTCCAAGATGGTCAAACATGTACCAACAATTTGCATATATTGTGACAGTCAATCAGCAATTGGAAGGGCATAGAGTAACATGTATAATGGTAATTCCAGACATATACGTTGTGACACAATACCATAAGGCAACTACTCTCAACTGGAGTTATTAGTATTGACTATGTAAAGTCAAAAGATAATATTGTGGATTCGCTAACCAGAGGGTTAAATAAAGAGTTGGTTGAAAAATCATCGAAAAGAATATGACTTAAGCCCCTGAATGGATAATTTAATACAAAGGAAGTCCAACCTAGTTGAATGGAGATCCCAAGATCTAGTTTCAAAAGGACAACCTTATTGTAAAGACTTAATAGAATCACTGTGGGGGATGTTACATCTAGTCTATTCCTATAATGCAACAGTGATGCCCGTAAAGTTAAGGATAAGTAGTAGGCTTTTAATGATTCTTATACGTCAAAATTTGAGCCAAGTAATGCAGGTTACTTGCAATAAGAAATCACTTGTGTGAGAGATAATTGGAGTCGCTTCTAAGGAAATTGTGTAGGGTAAAGTTCTTGTGAACTCTCACAGAACCGGCGATGTTCATGGCCAAAATGAACATAATAATGAGAACTGAAATGTGTTAGAAAGAATCATGTGGGGAGTATATCATAATTTACACAAACAGCAGAATAGTTCAAAGATATCTCGTCTACTGGTCAACTAGTAAAGTAAATATGATTTCCTGAGAGAAGGTTCAAAGGGTAATACCTACCTATCATATGCAGGTTTCAACTGTTGAACTTTATCAAGTAGTCATGTGTCACATTTATGTGTCGCTTCCAATTTTCATTCATGTGGGGGATTGTTGGAAAAATGAGTATGTGGTTAATTTTGGCATGAGTTTTGAGTAGGACCCATTTTGGTTATTTGGAAGATCAAGATTGATTTGTGTTATTCTCTGTAAGTACATCGAAATCATGTATTTACTTGCCAAATATGAAGCTCGGGTAAATGATAAATTGAAGTTTAAAACATAGATGCTCTCTCCACATACGGGCGTAGAGGAGGGTGCAAATCATGAACCGAAATAGGTTTCAGACCTTGAACCTGTGTGCAGGTGCGGCCTGCATATACGAATGTCGGCCAACAATTGACTTTTGGTTTCGGAAACTCCAATGATTATTGTCATGTACTTTTGGTTTTTGAAACTCCAAAGACTTTTAGTTTGACTTTTGGTTTCTGAAACTCCAATGACTTTTGATTTCTGAAACTCAAATGATTATTGCAATGGACTTTTGGTTTTTGAAACTCCAATGGCCATATTAAGTCTATATAAAGCTTCAATTATCCACTATTCCATACATGAAGAAGATTATCTGCATTACAGTTTCAAAACACACGAATTCATCTAAAAATATAATTCGAGTTCTCTCTGCATACATTTTAATTTCTGTTTGAATTTTGGTGGTGATATTGTTCAAACACTAAACTAGTGTTCAGGTCACTTTTGAATAAGCATGATTTTCGTATTGTATTTGAGTCGGACAAAGTTATTTTTTCAAAAAGTGGAATGTTTGTAGGAAAATGTTATGTTTTCGATGGTATGTTTAAACTAAATGTAATTGTTGTCATGCCAAATATGAATAAAGTAAACTCTTATGCTTACTTGCTTGAATCTTCCAACTTGTGACGTGGTAGGCTATGACATGTTAATTATGATACTATACATAGACTAGTTAACTTGAATTGCATACCCACGTTCTACATTGATTCCAAACATAAGTGAGAAACTTGTGTTGAGACAAAATTGACAAGATCATCATTTAAATCAATTGAACGGAATACATAACCACTTGATTTAATTCACAGTGACATATGTGATTTAAAATTTGTACAAACGAGAGGTAGCAACAAGTACTTCATTGCTTTTATCGACGATAGCACAAAATACTGTTATGTAAATTTGCTAAAAAAGTAAGGATGAAACGATAGAGAAATTTAATCTCTATAAGAATGAAGTTGCAAATAAACTTAACAAGAAAATTAAAGTGTTGAGAAGTGATAGAGGTGGTGAGTATGAAGCACCATTTGCTGAATTCTGTGCACAACACGAAATCATACACGAAACCACTGCACCTTATTCACCGCAACAAAATGGTGTTGCTAAAAGAAAAAATTGTACCTTAGAAATCATGAATGCAATATTAGTAAGCTTCGGGTTACCTCAGAACATGTGGGGAGAAGTTGTGTTATCAGCAAATTACCTTTTAAATAAGGTGTCCAGAAAGAAAATGGAAAAGACCCCTTATGAGTTATGGAAAGGAAGAAAGTCTTCCTATAAATACTTATGAGTGTAGAGGTGTCCTGCTAATGTGACTATCCCAACACCAAATAAGGTGAAGATAAGCCTAAAAAATGTAGATTGCATCTTCATTGGATATGCACAAAACAGTAGTGCTTATCGATTTCTTGTGTATGAATAAAAAATCTCAAATATACACAAAAACACGATAATGGAATCGAGAAATATTTCGTTCTTTGAACATGTATTTCCATACATGTCTAAAGAATAGGAAAGCTTTTCTAAACAGACATATGAGACTATGACTGAAAATAGTTAGAACCAAGAACGAGAAAAGGATGTTGAGGTTGAACCAAGACGTAGCAAAAGAAAAAGGACAGAAAAATCTTATGGTCCAGATTTTCAGACCTATATGTTAGAAGGTGAACCTCAAAGCTATCAAGAAGTCATGAACTCCTCAGAAGGACCTCAATGGAAAGAGGTCATTAAAAGTGAAATAGATTTCATTTTGCAAAATCACACATGGGAGCTAGTGGATCTTCCTTCAGGAAGTAAACTAGTAGACTACATATGGATTTTCAAATGAAAAATGAAAGTAGATAGAACTATTGAAAAGTATAAGGCCATATTAGTAATATAAGGTTACAAACAATGAGAAGATCTTGATTATTTTGATACATATTCTCCAGTAACGAGAATAACGTTTATTAGGATGATACTTGCGATTGCTACTCTACGAAATTTTGAAGTACATCAAATGGATGTTAAAACTGCATTTTTGAATGTAGATTTAGAAGAAGAAAACTATATAGAACAACCCGAGAGGTTTTCATCTTCAGGGTAGGAAAAAGTTTGTAAATTGGTGAAATCATTATATGGTTTGAAACAAGCACCAAAATAATGACATGAAAAATTTGATAATATTATGATGGAATGTGAATTTAAAATCAACGAATGTGACAAATGTGTCTACGTCAAAGACACTGAAAATGGTTATGTCATTTTATATTTTTACGTTGACGACATGCTTATTGTTGGTAGCAAAATAAGATGATCAAATCTACTGGAAAGGAATAGTAGGATTACTAAGGTACTTGAGATATACTCATAATTTTGGACTGCGCTATATTAGATATCGAGCGCCCAACGGTCATTGAAGGATATAGTGATGCTAATTGGATATTCAATATAAAAGACTCAAAATTCACTAGTGGATTTGTGTTCATATTGGGAGGTGCAGCCATATCCTGAAAATCCTCTAAACAAACATTGATAGCCAAATCTACCATGGAATATGAGTTTATAGCTCTAGATAAATGTGGTGAAGAAGTAGAGTGATTACGCAATTTCTTAGAAGATATTCCAAGATGGTCAAAACATGTGCTAACAATTTGCATATATTGTGACAGTCAATCAGCAATTAGAAGGGCATAGAGTAACATGTATAATGGTAATTCTAGACATATACGTTGTGACATAATACCATAAGGCAACTACTCTCAACTGGAGTTATTAGTATTGACCATGTAAAGTCAAAAGAGAATATTGCGGATTCGCTAACCAGATGGTTAAATAGAGAGTTGGTTGAAAAATCATCGAAAAGAATATGACTTAAGCCCCTGAATGGATAATTTAATACAAAGGAAGCCCAACCTAGTTGAATGGAGATCCCAAGATCTAGTTTCAAAAGGACAACCTTATTGTAAAGACTTAATAGAATCACTGTGGGGGATGTTATATCCAGTCTATTCCTATAATGCAACGGTGATGCTCGTAAAGATTAAGGATAAGTAGTAGGCTTTTAATGATTCTTATACGTCAAAATTTGAGCCAAGTAATGCGGGTTACTTGCAATAAGAAATCACTTGTGTGAGAGAGAATTGGGACCGCTTCTAAGGAAATTGTGTAGTGCGAAGTTCTTGTGAACTCTCACAGAACCGGCGATGTTCATGGCCAAAATGAACATAATAATGAGAAATGAAATGTGTTAGAAAGAATCATGTGGGGAGTATATCATCGTTTACACAAACAGCAGAATAGTTCAAAGATATCTCGTCTACTGGTCAGCTAGTAAAGTAAATATGATTTCCCAAGAGAATGTTCAAATGGTAATACCTACATATCATATGCAGGTTTCAACCGTTGAACTTTATCAAGTAGTTATGTGTCGCTTCCAATTTTCATTCATGTGGGGGATTGTTGAAAAAATGAGTATGTGGTTAATCTTGGCATGAGTTTTGAGTGGGACCCGTTTTGGTTATTGGGAAGATCAAGATTGATTTGTGTTATTCTCCATAAGTACATCGAAATCATGTATTTACTTACCAAATACGAAGTTCGGGTGAATGATAAATTGAAGTTTAAAACATAAATGCTCTCTCCACGTGCAGACGTAGAGGAGGGTGCAAATCATGAATCGAAATAGGCTTCAGACCTTGAACCTGTGTGCAGGTGCGGCCTGCATATACGAATGTCGGCCGACAACTGACTTTTGGTTTCTGAAACTCCAATGATTATTGTCATGTACTTTTGGTTTTTGAAACTCCAAAGACTTTTAGTTTCTGAAACTCCAATGACTTTTGGTTTCTGAAACTCCAATGACTTTTGATTTCTGAAACTCAAATGATTATTGCAATGGACTTTTGGTTTCTGAAACTCCAATGGCCAGATTAAGTCTATATAAAGCTTCAATTATCCACTATTCCATACATGAAGAAGATTGTCTGCATTATAGTTTCAAAACACACGAATTCATCTGAAAATATAATTCGAGTTCTCTCTGCATACATTTTAATTTATGTTTGAATTTTGGTGGTGATATTGTTCAAACACTAAATCAGTTTGCTGAAGTTATATCTGTAGTGCTCAGAATCTACTAGTTTTATCTCAAGCACAGACGGTGAGGGGGCGAATCTGTTTTAAGGAAACTGTGTGTAACACAGGTCTCGGGTTAAAAGTTTTACTATTTAATTTATTTTTCAATTGCTAGATTATTAAATCTGTTATTTATATAATTGAATCTGTTATATTTAAAGTTATATGCAAAAACGGTAACTCTTGCATAAACGGTATCTAACTTGTAAATGCGGTATCCAATACTGAAACACTTGTCCAACAGAAAGAAGTTATGAATTTAAATTCTATTCAAACAACTCCTTTCAATTCACTTTAATAATTTGTGGGTCGGGTCAACCCACATGGGCTACCTATAACCCATATTTTCTAACACGAATATAACATATACAAATAAGAAAAGTTCCATCTTATGTTTGTCGGAGAATAATTACACAAAATATTAAAGTTTAGCACTATTAGATTATTTATAAAAGTTTAAGAAAATCTATGCGGAACGTAATTCGGAATTGTCTTAAAAGATAAAAGATTTTAGCTTAATGACGAGGAGAAACAACTTATTTTCGTGTCATGGTCATGATAAACTTGGGCACACTTTATGGGATCTAGTAAACAAAAAAAAATGTGAGAAGCAAATATTTTTATATTTATTGAAAACGAACTTGTTGACGATTCTCACAAAGTTGAAGAGCAAACCCTATTAATTTAGGGTCCATTCCCCCACTGTAGTGTATGACGAATGATAAGTATGTTTTACATTCTTATTTATACTTTTAATCTTGAGAAAATGTGGGTAATTGAGCAAATTTCTACCTAATTAAGTGAAATTATGTGATTTGTGGCTGAAAATCGAGGTTGAGTGCAATTTGTACAAAAAAATGGTTATTTTGAGCCTAATTGAAGGTTAATTTGGCACTTGAAGATTATCCGGGGTTGCAATCAATCAATTGAAAGAATTGTTGGGGGCAATTAAATGAGATTCATGAGTTTCAGGAGAAAAAAAAATAGATAATTGAAAAGTTTAGGGACTAAATCGTAAGCTTCAGAACTTGCATTGGATCAAGATATCATGAATTTGGAAGGAAAATGACCAATAATATAGAATCCAAAGTGAAGAACTGTCGTGCAAATTAAAGAAGAACAAAACTAGAATGAATTAAGAAGTGTTGGGGACCAAAATGGAAGTAAAAAGTTAGAGGATCAAATTGGAAAAATGATAACGAGGGAGATGTACAAGACGGCCATGGTGACACTGTCGATAATATTCCTACAATTGATAATGGAAACCACTTGAATAAAGTGAGCAAGTGCCGCCATCACTGTCGACAGTTCCCTTGCAGTTAGGAGATTTAAGAGAGAATGGCAACCACTCAACCTTCTATAAAGTATTCTACTAATGAATATATGATGCTTATAGACGGTGGAGAACCATAAACTTACAAAGAAGTTGTGTTATATGAGCAAAAGGAAAAAGTGAATTGAAGCCATGCGAGAAGAGATGAAATCCTTACATGAGAACCATATACACGACTTGGTAAAGTTACCACAAGGTAGAAAAAGCTGTCATGGATAAATGGGTTTACAAATTTAGATATTGAATATAATAGCTCAATGCCGAGATGTAAAGCCAAATAGATGTTAAAGAATTTAGTCAGAAGAAAGTGACAGATTTTGAAGAAGCATTTTCTTCTGTGGTGAAAATGTCATCCATTAGAGTTGTTCTTGGTTTAGCTATCCACTCCAGTATGGAGATTAGGCAACTTGATGTGAAAATTGCTTTTCTACGTGGTGATTTAAAGAGCTTGCATGTTTGAGTCCCATTTTTGGTTAAGAATGCACTTTCGAATAATAGATTGATGAAAATATGCGGTTAAAAAATAAGGAAAAGTTTTGGGCTTTCGTGTAATGTTATTTTATTGAAGAATGTGTAATTGAAAAGAAAAGAGAGGAAAACTTATTTTGAAAATAATGAAAAATATATTTTATATAATCCATCATGTAAATCTTGATATACATATAGCAAGATCCGAAAGAGAATTAACCAAGTCTTTTGGGATGAAAGACATTGGATCAACAAAGTAGATATTCGGTATGAGGGTATCCCGTGATAGGAAGATAGGAAGAGTTTGGTTTTCTTTAAAAAAAAAACAACATTGACAGAGTTCTTTAAAAATTTAACATGAGTTAGGCAAAGTCGGTTAGCTCTCCACTTGCATCATTTTAAAGTCAGTTTTACAACGGAAAGAAAAAGGAGAAATGAGCAAAGTGCCTTATGCGTCTACAGTCGACAGTTTGATGAATGCTTTGATGTGTACGAGGCAAGACATTGCTAATGCAATTGGAGTCGTGAGTCGATTCATATCCAATACAGAAAGAAAAATGGGCAACTGTGAAATGAATATTCAGAAATCTAAGGGGAACGTCCAGAGTACGTTTACGTTGTTGGCATTGATGAACCTTTTTTTTTTTTATGGGATGGATACGTAGATGAAGATGTGGCTGGCGATAGTGATTCTAGGAAATCCACTTCGAGATTCTTGATGAATATTGTAGGGGAAGCTGCCTCTTGACAGTCTAGGTTGCAAAAATGTCAACATCCATCGACTACAAAAGTTGAATATATTGCACTAACTGAAGCATGCAAGGAAAATCGTGGATGAGAAAGTTTTTAGAAGAATTGAATCTATAAGAAAAATATTTGATTTACTATGACATTATGATGCAATTCATCTCTTCAAAAAACTAGTCGTTCAATTTTATATCCAAACACATCGATGTTAGATATATTGATCCATGATGTCCTCTAGCAAAGCAGTTGAATTTAAAGAAAAATCATACTAGCAAGAACGGATCACACATGTTTATAAAAATATGACCGTTGGGGAGGAGTCTGTTAAGATTTGAGATTTCATCTTAAAAGATCAACATTGTTAAGAGGAGTAGCACAAACTCTTATAAATTTGTCTGTGTTGTCATCTTTATTCGATGTGGAATCCATCTCTTAACATGCTCCCACAAGATGGTGACTCGTTTGAGCAAACTAATCTTGAATCCGTGTGCTCAATTTTTTTGAGTCTTAATCGGATCGAATTGCTCGTTTAAACTTAACGGGCTCTAATACCATATTAAGATTTGAGATTTCATATTAAAATATCAACTTTATTAAGAAGCGTAGCTCAAACTCTTATAAATTGACATGTGTTTTCATCTTTATTCGATGTGAGATTCTATCCCTTAACAGGATTTCAGCCGCATTTTTTGACCAAACTCTCTCAGGGTGGGATCCACAAATTTGAAAAAAAAAAAAAAAAAAAAAAAAAAAAAAAAAAAAAAAAAAAAGGTCCAAAAATTAATTTTGATGCTAAGCTAATGTGGAACAAACAGGGTCTAATTGTGATTGATAAGGGATATAAACTATAATTAAAATCCTAAATTACCAAGAAACCTTGTACATGTACATTGTCGTTCCTTGGAAGGAAAATGAAAAGAAAAAAAGAGTCCTACTAAGACTTTTAGATGATGCCTCAAGTAGTATATAAATGGGATGAGTTGAGAAGAAAATTTATGTGTGCAAGAAACAAATTCAACTCCAAATTATAGATTTAAAAAAAATGAAAGCAATGTTGTTGAAAATTGCGCAAGCTGGATAGCAATTAAATGTTGATATCTAAGCACTTCATATTCAATCATCGTGAAATTGGACAGAATGTTTGCAACTTATTTTACTTCAAATTCAACGATTAAGATCAAGATCCAATGATTTTTTTCGGATAAATCTCTATCTCAAGACAAGCGGATTTTGTTGAGATTTTTCTTCGTTAATTTGGGCCCGTTCAGTAGAGATTAAAATCAGATTAAAATTGAAAAACTAGCCGTTATTGTTGACTTTTATTAGACACGTAGGACCCAATAACGATCATATTTTCAATTTTAATTATATTTTAATCCCTACCGAACATGGTCTTAATATTATTACAGGAACATTTTTTTTCCTTGTGATAAATGATAATTGTGATGAAACAGTTGTTACTATTGCTTTTGAGGGATTCCGTCTTAGAGAGAAGGATTTTTAGGTTCCAAGAATTGTTAATCGTTGATGGTCTGATCAGCCTCTAGCGTTATTTAATACACATTTGGTAGAGATTAAAATCGGATTAAAATTGAAAAACTAGCCGTTATTGTTGACTTTTATTAGACGAGTGAGACCCAATAACGATTATTTTTTTAAATTTTAATTGGATTTTGAAAACATCGTTGTATCATTATTGTTGATTATAATGGAATAATCAATCGAATTGGGCCAGTGGAAGTTGGGAGGTTTTGAACCATGTTAAATTGGTTTTATTAGAAATATAAACTGAAGGACCATTTAAATTGTGTAATATAAATTTTAAAAAAAAATAAATTATCATTCAATTTCCATAAACTCTTAATCAAGAATTTGCAAAATTACTAGAGCTCAGAGTCGAGGACTCGTCGATTATCTATTTTAAGTCAACTCTTGCATTAATGGAACAATTAATGTAAAACCATCAAAGTTTCGTACTTTCTTATGAAGTATAGAAGTTCTATCATTTACATTACAGAGAAAGAACTAACTTCATAGAAAGAGCTCTACTCGAAGTAGAAGTAGGATCCACTCTTCGAATATGGAGGGAAGGATTTTATAATAAATATCCAGTGGACTTGTATCTTTATGGCATTTCTAAGTGATTCCACATTGGATCCTCCACCTTCTCATTTTATAACATACTCATTGAGTTTGTTCCTCAGTACGTGTGATAATCAAGACATAGTTCATTTTACCTCGCAAGAACATCGATACATGATTCGAAACATGTTGGTTTTTATTCGCAGTACGACTTTACCATATTGGATATTTTCGCATTGCTATTAAATCTTTTATGTCTAATCCCAAGTATTTCTTGGATGACATTCATTGCGATTAGGGTTGCTTGGGGATGGAGGTTGAAATGTTGAAGATTGACTCTATGTATTAAATTCCTATGCTATGACAATATGATTTTATGGATCACCCAAGTCAATAGTTCACAAGAAATTAAGTCTTGTTTGAACCTCATTATTTAAAAATTCATTTTTTTTTTTCAAATTCGTATTTAATCATATTCTTTCAATAAAATATTTTTACACGTAAATTCAAAAAAATTCCTACTTTTTAATCACATTCTCAAAAAATCACTATTACAAAATTCATTCTTTCAAAAAATGAGGCTCAAACACACCATCAGTATAATGGTACGACTAATATATATTGTTTTATACATAGTTATTAGACCCGACTCGGACATCGTCCCGATCGAGGTACTGGGTCTTGGGTTACTGATCAAACAGGTGGGTCGATGCTTAAAAATTCTAAAACCTTTTTTAAAGTTTAAAATTTTGTTTGAGATGAAATTAAAGTTTTTGAATTATTTGTTATTTGTTATTTATATATTTTTAGATTATTTTGTTATATATATATATATATATATATATATATATATATAGTAAATGGATAATAATAAACTGTTGGGCTCTAGTGGTTAGGTACTACTCACCTTACTTTAAGGTTCAAGAACCAATCAACCAAGCCGGTTCAATATAAAAACCGCCAGTTAATTCGGTCAATTAGCGGGTCCACTCTGTCAAACTCGAATTTTGATCGAGTGATTTGCATTTCTAATAAATTGTTAAACCTGGCTTGTTCCGCGGCCCGAGTCATCGATTTTTTGGTCTGAATTGTCCATTCAAGTCGAATTTTTTTAACCATGGTTTTATGGGCAAAAAATGCCTTGATTTGTCTAGACCAGAATATTTTTATCAAGTCTTTGATTCTATATTGACTCTTACGTTATTTGGGAATTGTGAGATTATTGGCCTCAAATCTCCAATTTCCGAGCTCAGTTTCACCAAACCAAAAGACACCACGATTGACAAACACAACCCACAAACCGAACACTCTCCCAAACGGGTTGCTCAAGATTCAATAGCCCATAAAGGACTTGGAGAAGAAAGAGTTTTCAGCCACAAGAAATTAGCCACAAAGGCTATGTCGAGAGCAAGAGAAAGAGATCTTTCAAAAGAGAGGCACTAAGCTAAAGCACAAAGCTTAAAGGAAGAAAACGGTTTTCTCAAGAATACAAGGTTACCCAAGACTTTCTCTCAACCAAAACAGTGATGGACAACCAAATAAATAGATTAGGAATAGACATGGGCTTTTGGTCAAATAGTCGGGCCCAAATAGCAAAGGATATAATGGGCTAACATCTTTAAAAGCCTTACAAATATTTGGGTTGGGCCATGAGCAACACTAATATAATTAGGTTGCTTCAAATGGCCCACGTGGGTTACGTGAGAGGTTTAGACAATCGTGGTGTCAATACACAATTTCAATCATCGGCCGAGGCCTATGAAATATAATCCAACAAATAAAACGGTTTAACATCATAGTTCGGATTTATTGGGTATCAAAACCCAACAAATCTCCACATTGATTTTCAATAAATCTGCAAGCAAACAAAACACACAGTTTATACTTGCACAATCAAGTTAACCAATAAAATTGGTAACATATACCTTACCTCGTGTCTCCACCTAAAACACATATCATACATGCTCCATATACTCACCAAGGCTAAGGTCAAGAACACCCAAGTAGAAACAGATAATCACAACAATCAATCAAGAGCAAATAAACATGTAACGGAGATATCATACAGGATAATATAGATCTTTCAACCACGTTCACACAGAACAACGGATTAACACCAAGTCAATCAACGGGCCAACACATACGCAACAAATGCATAAATGACCTCACAAAAAAGATCTCATCACACATATCATATCCTATTCAGTGTTGCTCACTCCTAGAGAACACATATCTCACATCATCGCCCACCATGCTCATAGACTAATCATTTAAACAAACTCATGTCTAACGGTAAGTCTCTATAGATCCTAAGTTCTCGAAATAATCCTCTATCTCCACATCACTTCTCCAACCTAAGTGGATAATGGGTCTCCACCTAACAGAAGTGATAGAAGTGTCTCACTCACACTCTACCTGATCAGGGCCTCTTACAGATAAAGGATTCTAGACATTTGGTCACATCTCCACTCGTGATCCAAATATCACACTCCATATCCCACAGTACAAACTATAATATACCCATAGGCATCTATACCCCCACCTTACCAAAAGACATCCTCACACTGCAAATGCATCCCACAACCACCATGCTCCATGCATGCAAACAATCACACAAAGTAATAAGATCACTCAATTCATGTCAATGCACATATCAAACACATTGAAAAATGCACATATAATCACGCAACCGAATTAAGCAATCACATACATGCAGAAAGGATAACATACGGATGCACATGCAGTAATTATGGTTACACTCAGTAAACCTCACTAGGGTCATCACTCAACCATATCACCAAATTTGTATCACCTCTCACCTTACCCTTCTTTTTGGGACAATCCCTGATGAAGTGTCCAGACTTACCACAGCTGTAACACCGTCTACCACCGAACTTGTCCCAACTTTTGCTCTTCTTCTTACCACCATCATCACTCGAGTTACTACTCGAATCACTACTGTCATGAACTCTACCCAGGTTCATTTACTTAAATTTTATTTTATTCCTCATCATATGTAGCTCACCACTTTTCTTATCTTCTTTTTCAGCCTTAATCTTCATATCCTTACTTCTAAGGGAGTCAACGACAATTTCGGACGTCAAGATGTCTCTACCATACTTAATAGCATTTTTGACTTCATGATAAGTATCAGGTATAGCATTCAGCAAAATGATAACTTTGTAAGTTTCAGACACCGACTCACCACAGTTAACAATATCTTGAACAAGTTTGTTAAACACATCTAAATTGTCATCCAAATTTTTTGAAGAATCCATTTTGAAACTGAAAAAACGCTCAAGTAAGTAAAGCTTATTGAGAGTAGATTTGAGCAAATACAAATCTTCCAATTTTTTTCAAAGTTTTTCAATGATTTTCAGTTTACCTACTTTTTTTAAAACAACGTCAGCCAAGTGTAAAATAATAGAGGTGTAAGCAAGCTCATCAGCCTCTTCATTTTGTTCTTTTGAAAAATCAACGAGAAAATTGCCATCAATGGCTTTTGAAACCTTTTGTTGAACCAAAATACCTCTCATTTTCTGTTGCCAAATAGAAAAAGTCACATTTTCTATTGAAAATTCCAATTTCGAAATGTGAAGACATCTTGAAAAACAGAACAACCAAAAAATGCACAAATAGGTCACACACAGTAATCATAAGGCAACAATATACACCATTTTAGATTTTCAGGGTTTCGTAAGATTCATGATCTTAGATCAAAGGAATTTTCAGACAGGTAAGGTCTAAGTATTCTAGAGACCTATCAATGCAACCAGAGAGATATCAACAAAAAGTTTCACACACAATATATCACAAACGATAATATGCTGCAATTAATCAAAAGTACAAATTTCAATCACTTAGCAACGAAGAGCAAATAGTTCCTAGCTTCTAGCACAAGCAATGGTTACCCCTTCACGGTAACCCCAATCCTAATGTCATCACACACGATGACGCGCTAATACTGAAATTTAAACAAGATAAGTCAATTTACCAGAGCGGACCTATATGAGTCCGTAAATTACGAGAGATGCAAACTTATCACTTTAGGGCCACCACTATTTGCCCTAAAGTCTCCAGCAACTGCGGCAGCGGCAATTGAACTACGAACGTAGGGGCAAAATCGTCCAATTTTTCTACAAAGCTTGAAACACTAAAGCAAAAATGTCAGCACGTTCACAAAATCAAATATAACAAGCTGCCTGAAGAAAACTTCGCCAGAAAAACCACCACGCGCCACCACATGCGCCAGCCACCCAGCTGTTCATCGACTTGCTGAACATGCTGGTGGTCTTGGTTTTTCCAAATGACCACTAGTTTGGTCGGAAAGTGGGTTTTCAGGTCCGATTTTCGCACAAAAAACTGGACAGTTTTTCTTCTTCATTTTTTGCTCGGTTCTGGTGCATTTTTGGACAAATTTTGGCCAGAAATACACCACCTAAAGCTCTGATACCATTTTTGAGATTATTGGCCTCAAATCTCCAATTTTCGGGCTCAGTTTCACCAAACCAAAAGACACCACGATTGATAAACACAACCCACAAATCGAACATTCTCCCAGACCAATTGCTCAAGATTCAATAGCCCACAAAGGACTTGGAGAAGAAAGAGTTTTCAGCCATAAGAAATTAGCCACAAAGGCTATGTCGAGAGCAAGAGAAAGAGATCTTCCAAAAGAGGGACACTAAGCCAAAACACAAAGCTTAAAGGAAGAAAACGGTTTTCTCAAGAATACAAGGCTGCCCAAGACTTTTTCTCAACCAAAATAGTGATGGACAACCAAATAAATAGATTAGGAATAGACATGGGCTTTTGGTCAAATAGTCGGGCCCAAATAGCAAATGAGATAATGGGCTAGCATCTTTAAAAGCCTTCCAAGTATTTGGGTTAGGCCATGAGCAATACTAATATAATTAGGTTACTCCAAATGACCCAAATGGGTTACATGAGAGGTTTAGACAATCGTGGTATCAATATACAATTTCAATCATCAGCTGAGGCCTATGAAATATAATCCAACAAATAAAACGGTTTAACATCATAGTCCAAATTTATTGGGTATCAAAACCCAACAGAAATAAAATTGAGACATCACAGTTCCTCCTTTGTATAGTAATCAATATTTTTTTCTTTGACATTTTCCAATTGCGTTATATGATAAAATTCTTATTTTTTGGTTTACATTCGAAATTTTGAAAAGTTTCCCGATTTAGGGTAAATTATTGGCGTTACATTCAGAAATTATTACAGTTCATCTAGATGTCACTTCAACTATAGAAGTGGATCTAGAGATGTCAATGGGCCGAGCCCAGCCGGCTCGGCCCTTTAACCCACGAGCTTGGCTCGGCTCGTGGGCTTGTGAGAAACGAGCCTCGAGCTCACGAGCCGAGCCAGCTCGTGGCTCGTTTGCTTGTGGGCGAGCTCGACTCGGCCCACGAGCTCGCCGCGAGCCCACGAGCTTTTTTGAATTTTTTTTTTTTTTACTTTTTCGCGATTTTTTTTATCTCACTAGCTCAACGAACCGAGCCTTCCTCGAGCTCATCATTTGACGAGCCCGAGCAGCTCGCGGCTCGTATTTTCACGAGCCGCTCGGCCCATTTGACATTTCTAAGGGGATCTCATTGCATGCTGACACATTATGAACTGCATGCCTCGATCATCGAGGTTTACTTGAATATAGGAATTCGTAGGACTTTAACACGATCAAAATATGATTAGAGACCTTCGATGGTCTCGACCTTGGACGGTATCCATCTTGATACAATTTTGACAAATCAATATTGATGTTAATGCATCATACCTTCGCAATGAAAATAGAGTGTTCATGGACAAATTTCATAAAAGCATAAATATCAATAAACTTTGAAAATGTGAACTTAATCATGCATTTCAACAATATAATGAAGAATATCAAATTATAAAAATGACAAAAAGCCCTCATAAATCTCCTATAAATAGAACATTGGACCATTAAGAAAAGGGGATTCGAATACAAGAAACTCAAGAAGAAAAAACTCTGATGAAATTGAGAGAAAAATTACGTTGTTAACTTCATGAAATATTATCCATTTTTTAAGGTCAACAAGTGGCTCCATTCTTTTTGTTCTAGACACCCATAAGATAATTTGTAAAGTTTATAACATACCTCAATCTAATATTTTTACTCATGTCACTTAAAATTGTATTTATTTTATTTTTATTTTTGCAGATTTTCTATCCATAAGAACAATTTTGACTCCATATCAGTTTAGAAACAACAAATGAGTTCAATTATTAAAGATAAATGGTGGTCGATTTCATTTTGATTTATATGTTATTCTTCCAGCGAGAGACTAATTGACTTGGAGTAGAGTTCTAATACTACTAAAAGACCTTCTTTATGCTCTTAACTCTTCACTTGCGTGATAGATAAACCTCTACATTTTAAGAACTCCAATATTTATATTCCTTTCACATCACGATGGTCTTGACGTGACTCATTGCCTCCTGAAAAGTCAAGTATTCTCGTTCTATTTGTCCCAACATATTTATCAAATTAGGAATTTGCGCTCCATATTACTTTTTAGCTTTACATTTTAAAAAAAAAAATTTCTTTTTGAAAATCTTTGCAAGCATGTTATTTTTGAACATTTTTGCTCCTATGGAGAATTTAAACACCTTACACGTTTTTCATTAAATGATATTTGACTACATGAAAAAGTTATACCAAAAAATGAAAAATGTCACATCCAAATAACTCAACTCTCAAATTTTTAAAAAAATGGTAAAAAACCAAAAAAATAAAAATACAACTCAATTAGTCTAATATTTCTATCATACAAACTCTCATCTAACCCTAAATTAACGCCCTCTCTCTCATTCGAACTCTCAAAAGCTGACCACCAACGAAGATCACCGTAACACTCTTGAGTTTTGCTTTTTTATCTTTTCTTTTGCATTTTTTGCCCTCTTTTCACTTTCAACTTCGTCTTCCTGTTGTGCCTCATTTTTTCGATTTCATTTGTTTCTTTTTGTAGTTCTAGCAAAATGTGAACCTTAGGGTTTATGTATATTATCTATGAATTTTTTTTATAACTATGTTTTTCACTCTTGTTTCATGTAAATAATGTTCTGAGGATCAATTATTGAATCAGTGCTTCGAATTTGAAGTTTTAATCGTCATTCAGAGACATTGATAACCTTTCTATTTTAAACATTCCATTTGTATCCAACGAGTGAGGGTCATGCTTTCTTCATTTTATTTATTTATTTATTTATTGTTTCATTTTCCATATTTAGGTCTAAGTAAAATTTAAATTATCTATCTTTGTGTTTGACTAATACTAGTTTTATATGGATCTTAATTTTTAATCGATTCATCATTGTGTTTAACTAGGCTTTAATGCTTGGATGTTTCTTATCATTATTGGGCAAATTGATTTTGGGTTTAACTTGTATGTTTGTGAAATGAGCCAAGATTGAACTAGGGCATTTTTTGTCAACTACACACAATAAGCTTGTCTTTATATGATTATGCAGGGTCATTTGAACTTGCATTTTGTATGCATTTGGTCGAAAATAAGTCTTTTCATTGTGGACTTGAGCAGCTTTTTGCCTCATTATTCATTTCAGCATGCCAAAAAAGTCAAAGATGTCTTTTTGAAAAGATGGCAAACTGAACTTGAATAACGTTTATTTGGCACATAATCAGACTAAACAGCATATAAATCATGTTTAGTTTAGCTGTATTCATTCCCACTTGCCTCTAAGATGTTGCAATTTGCTAGTTCGGGTGCAATCATTATTTTTACTCCAAAAATTTTTGTGTGAATATTAATTCTTGAGTTTTGCCGGTCTTCTCTATTTTCATTTTGGAAATTTTGGTGTATATTGCTTAAGTGTTGGATCATTCTATTTTCATCATTGAAAATATCTTTACATTTACATTTACATGATAGGTGAGTACATGAAAAGACCTGCTATTTGAAGCCGTGAGTATTACGCTTAGGGCTGGGCAAAATGTTCGAACCGAATCGGAACCGAACCGAATCGAATCGAATCGAACGAGTTTTCTTAAATTAAAAACCCGAACGGGTATCCGAATCGAGAACCGACGGGTTTGGTTCGATTCTCGGTTCTAGACCAAGAACCGAATAAGAACCGATTTTTTTTTTTTTTACAATTGGACATTTGGGCTTCAAGTATATTGAATATAACCCAAACCGACTAACATAAAAAAAAAATTGAAAAAAAAATCACTAAATATAAAAGGGACAGAGCCCTAGAATTTTCGGTCTTCTCTTCTTCAAAACCGACCAACATAAAAAAAATTGCAAAAAAAAAAAGCCACTAAATATAAAAAGGAAAGAGCCCTAGAATTTTCGATCTTCTCTTCTTCTTCTCTTTCCAGTCCATTCCCACCGCACAACATGTTTCTCGTCCAGTCATGAGTCATTTTCCCACACTAAGTTGGAGTACTCTCGTATTTATTCTTTTCATATCTAAAAGATGTGAGATTTTACCCTCTTAACGCTGACAGTACTTTCGTTCTTTTATCGTATTTACAATGACAAGTTTTATAAATCTTCCAAGAGCTTTGTACAGAGATTTCCAGCTCTAATTATTGGATTCTTTTTCTTTACATGGTACTCAAGAAATTGTTAACATTTTAATGGTACATGACAAGTCAATCAATCGATGATTACATTACATAGTTGGTAAGTATTTTTAATACTTTAAAATATTACGTTCATTTGTAAAAGCTAAGATTGAACCTGGTCAATATTTACACACAGATTCACTAGGTGAAAGTACTGAGCACGTTGTGATTGCCTCACTTCTCACAATGTTTTCAGAAAACAGGAATGATTTTGGTACCACTTCTCAAAATGGAAAACATAGTTAGATGCTCTTATATGTTACATTTTGGTGGGTAAGCAGTGGAGCAGTAACTGTTTGAGGGAGGCAGCAAAAAAAATTGTGATCTATATTGTTAGTACTAAAGTGTTAGCATTTTGTGAAAACTTTCTAATATGTTATGGATTAATTATTCAAGACGCAGTGACAAAGTTTTCTAAATGTATTTATATAGTGTTATTATAAATGTTAAAAAAATTAATTATAGTGGGAACCGAACCCGAACGATTTCAGAATTATATCTGGAACCAACGGTTCCATTTACTAAATACCCGAAAATTTCTGGAACCGAAAAAATCGAACTGAATCGAACCGATCCGCGCCCACCCTAATTACACTAATCATGTTTGTCAAAACCTGATCTTTCATGTTTGAGAAAACTAATATGAATGTGAAATGTAAATTTCAATTCCAACAGTTATGGAATAATTCTTCGAGAAGAACTGTCGTTCTTTACAGTTAGACTCTAAAACTCTCGACAGTTTGTTCTGTAAGCCAAATTTTGTTCAGCTTCTCTTCTATGTGTGGTTTTAGAATTGAAATGTATAACATATCATCATCTTAGCACCATTACTACATGAAATGTAAGCGTGACAGTTATGGAACTATCTGTAGAGATAAACTATCTTTCTCGACAGTTGAACCACTTATCTTGATAGTTGGTTCTAGAAGCAAAATTTATTCAGCAGCTCATGTACGTGTATTATGAATGAATGTATGACATAACATTATCTGACCTTTTTGCTTTCTTCATGTTCCATGATCTCGTAGATGAATTTCGAATTTCTAATTCTTGAAGACGTGTGCTTGCATGCACACACTTCCCAGAGGAGCAATGTCAAGTGTAATTCCCAAAGGAGCAATGTCTAGTTCCATGAATCTTCTCTAACTAATACAACGCATACCACCCATGGCAGCCATCATATCCGTTCAAGGTGATGATGATGTAAACACAAAGTGGTGCGCTATCGACACGCGTTCAAGTGCCTGCGGCATCTACCAGGACTCCATTCAGGAGAGGAGCAAAAAGTGAGTTAAGAAATATTAAATCAAACTAAACTATAAAAATTTGTCATTAGATTGGTTTTATTTGAACATGAGCTATAGAGGTAATGATTTACTAGGTATCTGTAGAATTTGGTTTGTACTACATGGAAACTGATTATCTCCCATTTTACTTGCCTTATTAATTTATGTGCGCATGTAGGAAGGGAATTGATTTAATTACAAAAATTATATGGTATTAACATAATTGTTTTACAAATGTGATATTTATTTTTCTCTTCGACAAATCTTGCTACATAGGTACAATATATCCTCATCTTACTGCTATTTGAATAGAATTTAAGTGAATTTCATTCAAAAATCATATCTATCAGAAGGTTGATTTACATACACTGGCAAAGCCACTGAAGCACACTAGCAAATAGTTGGACTACACCTAACAAGAGAGTTTTTTTACTAATTCCCTGCTTTGCATACAACCCGTCGAGACTTACGGAGACAATCTGTCGTTATCGACAGTTCAACTATCGAGAGTGAATAAAATGTGTTGTATACTTCACTAAAGGCCTGTAATGTTAGCTCTACATGACTAATATCTGCAATTGGAAATGAAATGATAATATAATATAACATAACATAACATGTAAAATGTACTTATGCATATCGAAATGAACAATAGTACAAAATACTTAATATTCACATGATATTTGAAGTGGTTTTGTTCACTCGCCACTTCTACTCGTCATCTACATCCACCAAATAGTTACTTTTTAGCACCATTTGTAAAGTGACAACTTTTGATATATTTTTAAATTTTGTGACATCTATGAAAAACCTCCTTTATCAAATTGTTACCTACTCTTGGTCATAGATATACATCTTGGACGAGCTAAATAATGGTCAGTGATTAAGCTTACAATAGTGTTTTAAATTTGAATAAAGTTATTTGTGCGTAATGGAGTTACATGATGATTTGCATATAGATTATGTGTTAAAAGAGACCTGAGAAATTTTTTATTTATTTGGTCGAAAAAAATCTGACTCAATCACATTTCACTACATTATACGTATGTAAATCATTATACACATATAGCACACCCGTTGAAATCTTACTCAGTCCGAATTTGTGGTTTTCAATTCATGATCTCCATATGAACTAGAATTAAGAAAACTTTTTACATATTAACAATGATTATCATATCATAGCACATCACGTTAATAATCTCATTTCCACCAATTTCAAATACCTTTCATGAATGTTGCATAGGAGATTATATTTTAATTTCTTATATGTTATATATACATTTCATATGACTCACATATACTATTATACACAATTTGAAATCACTTAAATTTTTATTTAGCCCCTGTTTGAGCCACCTTTTTTGAAAATGAGAATGAAAAATATAGCCGTTATTGGGGCCCACACAAGAGATAGAGAATTTGAATTTAAATGTTGATGTGATGGATAACGGTCATATTTTTCATTTTAGTAAGGAAAAAAGGTGGCTCAAACAGGGCCTTAATATGATCACTTATCAAATATGCACTAAAAAGTGTTTTTTCACAAATATTGACGAAAGGATGTTGGAACATGCCTGCCCCCATCGAAAATTGAGAAAAAAATTATATGGTTCTTGTTTGTTTACATTTTTGTTACATAAATTGTAATTGGAGTCCCAAGCCTTTGAAGGTTATCACGGTAGATCCTGAACCTTTTATTTCTAGTACCCTTGAAATTCCTTCTAGAGCTCGTTGAATAATTTTTATGAATTCTGTCGTTTTACTATTTCGTACTAAATAACAAGATAATGAAAATCCCCTTCTTTTTGCCTTTGAACATTCCAATCAAATTCGTCGAAACACTTATAATGATCAACTATACGACACCTGTTTTTTTCTTTCTGCTTATAATTGTCATTCCTCTACTACTGAGATTGTTATTGTTGTCGGGGGCACCTTTCAATTCCACAAGCACGGGAACCGCAACATTCACTTTATTATATAGCTTTAGTCTTAAACTTTACAAACGTCTGCGACAAAGTCTTTTTGTCAATTTGATTGTTAAAAATCAAATTTTGAGTAAGAGCATTATTTTACCCTTAATTATTGGTAAACTGTACATGAGATCTTAAAACTTTAAAGATTGTGCTGATGGGGTGCTCAACCTTTGATTTCTACCACTCGGTCCCTAACCTATAAAATGTTTGCGATCGACGTCCTTTTGAGATGAAAAATCATCATTTTAACCACTATATGGAGAATATATTGGGTAAAATGACCGTCACAGCCTTATTATAATAACATAAAATGAAAAACAAACAAAAAATTCATAGAAAACAACACAATTGGTTGGTAATTTGTTTCCCACCCATCATATATGATGAAATCCATCCACATTCACCGTTGGCCAATATCTCCCAACCAATCAACCCTGCCACATGATAACCCAATAATAACTAACCAAGAGAGGGTGAATTGATTTTTGAAACTTTTTCAGCAATTAGTCTCAAATCAATTTAATACACAATATATGAATGCAAAGTGTAATAAAAGAAGTAAATATGCAAATTCGATAACTTAATTCTAGTATTGTCACTTAAGTAAATATAGCATAATGTATATAGCAATTTAAAGTAAAGTACAATAATGTAAAGAGGACAAGCGAATTTAATGGGGTTCGATACACAATGTGTTCTATGTCCCCGTTATCAAACTCTTCGTCACAAGCAAAGTCAAATTACTATAGTGGTAACTTACAACAAGGAGCATCAATCCTTAAGTGACTTACAATAATGAGAACTTATCCTTAGGTGACTTACAACAAGGAGCGCATATCTTTAACAAAAACCGAGTTTTCACAAGGCTCTCGAAACCACCAAAATATAAACGATAGTTTTTACAATTGAAAGAACTTTATTAACAAATGATATAATCAAGTCAAGTATTTAGAGAGTTAGGATAACACCTCAATAAATAGCAAATAATAAAGTTCAAGTGTTTATGTTGTAAACTTTGATGAATGATGGGTAATGAAATAGTTTGTATCTTTGTATCAAAGTTTTCAACATATAATCTCTCTTAACAAATAATACAAGTCAAGTATAAAGAGAGTTTTACACTTCAATATAAGTGTTGGCAAAGAAAACTTTTATCAATAATTGAAAATAGATGAGATTGAGAAGTTTTCTTACAAAGTAGAATTCTTAATGAAATAGATGAAACTAGTTTAATCAATCTAGAGATTCTTTATAATAAATGAAATAGATTATATAATCAAGTAAGTTCAACGATTTTCAATAAATATACTCTCTTAATTTGCTCTTGTAGGTTGTTGGAACTAAATGCAAAAGATATGGATATTTATAGATCAAAAGATTGAAAATCAGGAAGTTTCGGTTAATCAATTTAGGTCGACCGAAGTGTGAATATAGCCGTTGTAAAATCTAAATTGTTGGAGTTTCGACTGACACTTCGATCGAGCAGATCGATCGATCGAAGTATAAAGATTTTGAAATTTAATTTTCTACATTAAAATGTTCATTTTTCCAAAAACACTTTTATGCAAGTGGGGAATTATGAAAAATAGTTTGAGCTTTATGCACTTGCTAAAAATAGATGAGTTAATACCTTTACATATAGGGCATGTTCGGTACGGCTTAAAATCCAATTAAAATTGAAAATATAACCGTTATTGGGTCTCACTCCTCTAATAAAAGTCAACAATAACGACTAGTTTTTCAATTTTAGTCCGATTTTAATCCCTACCGAACACGCCCATAAATTGAAGTTTCGATAAACAACTTACATACTCTAATCTTCAAAGTTCATGTTCTCTTCGAGTCTCTTTTGATTGCTTGTTCTTCAACAGATGACGATTTGAGCCTTTGAATGCTTAAGAAAATTTATTCATAAAAAAACTCAAGAAATAAGATTTATTAGAAACATTAGTGTATTGTTTGTTATAATCAAAACAAGTGGAGCTATATTAAATCATATGTCAACACCACACACATGCACACTCCTATAGTATTACAGACCTTATATTTTCATCAATTCTCCAATCGAATAACAAACTATACATGAACTTTCACTTGCGCAGCATCAACCGCTATAATCACTATTTCTACCTTCTCAGTTACCATTTCGATCTTTGTCCCAATTCTCAAGTTGCGACTGTTAGGTTGGTGGGAGTTCATTGTTTTGTTAAAGAAATCGATGGAAATTGAAGATTGGTATGATAATCCAAGAATGACGAATCAAGAGGGGGGTGAATTAGTTTTTTAAAACTTTTTCGAATAAGTAGTCTAAATGCAAGGAAGTAAAGACTAAATAGATCAATTTAAATCATAAGAGCAAATTTGAAAGCGATAAGTAAAAGAAAGAGATAATGAAAACTATCAAATTGTGAAGGTTCGATCCAAAGCAATTATCTACGTCTTCCGTTACTAAGCTCTCAGACATGAGCAAGGCATTTTCACTTTATTGATTGACTTATGGTGCAATTCAACCCTTTACAACGCTTTCGATGACTTACAAACAAGGAACGTCGATCCTTATATAATGTTGAGCTTTACGGGACCTCTACAAGACCCACACTATTAAACTTTATGGGACCTCAATATGACCCACACTATAACTTACAACAATGAGCACCCATCCTTATACAATGTTGATCTTTATGAGACTTCAACACGACTCTCACTTTATCAAAATGAATTTTCAATGTAATTTCTCTCTTGATAAATAATTCACATGAGTTAAATACTAATAGAGGCTAACACTTCAATAAATAGCAACAAATGATAACTCAAGTATTAGATGAAATTTTTTAATAAATATGATAGTTAAAAATTAGATTCAACCAATAAAAGTTTTTCAGTGAGAAAATGAAGAAGAATCAAATGCAATTTTGGTTCAAAAATCTTTTCAAAATATTTCTCTCTTTTAATGAATGATTGTAATAAATTAAGTATTAAGAGAGAAATGAAGAACTTTGATGAATACGATAATTTTACAAGTTTGATTCAATCAATCAAAGTTTTGTATATGAAGAAGTAGAAAGGTTTATGCAATGTAAATGCAAATATCTTTTTCAAAAATATATCTCTTTTAAGATTGATACAAAGAAGTTAAGCACAAAGAGAAAAACTTTGATGAGAGAAATGATTCAAGGAGTTCAGTTCAATAATCAAAGTTTTTGTTATAAAAAAATAAATAAAATGAATGCAAATGTTAATTTAAAGAAATCTCTCAAGAAGACGAGGTATTTATAAAACTCAAAATATTAAAAAGTCTGGGTCGACCGCCTCTTATCCGGATGACCAATATAATCGTTTGTACAGAAAAAATTAGAGGTTAGAATGGTGAAATTTTGAACCGTTGAAAAATATCCGACCGATCACCTATTTTGGATGGTAGACCTCCATCCGGTCAATCGTCGAGCAGCTCGACATTTTTAACTATTTTTTCAAGATAAAAAGTGTGTTTCAAGTCCAAAAATCATTTCTGAAAGTAATTTTTTTTTTCATTTGATCAAATCATTGTATTCAAATGACTTTTAATGCACAAAATTGTTTTAATGCATAGAAGGATCTTGAGTTTATGCATTCATTGTCAAGTATCAATGTGTTAGTACCTTTACATTTTATCTAAAAAAATTAAATCATTGATCTTGTTCTGAAGTTTGGCTCTTAAGTTTTTAAATGTGTGACTTCAATCTTAACTTTCTTCATGAGTTCGATTTATAATGATAGCTTTTAATCTTTTAACAACCGTCAATCAATTTTCTATCACATGCTTTGAAAAACTATAATTACTTGAATTCAACTTGATATTAAATAATATTAACTTATTTGTTATAGTCAAAACTCTAAGCTTATAATCAATCATAGGTTAACAATAGTAATACTGTATTAGGGAACACGTGTGTCAGTGGTTTTACCACTGGTTTGTAAGTATATTGATTGATTGAGAGAGATGTGACCAACGACGGGTGTGGATAGATTTCTTTGTTGGTGATGGGTGGAGGAGAAATTACATATCGTTTTGTGTATTCTCTTAAGAGTTTTATCTGTCTTTTTGTTATTAAATTTAGGGCAGGATGACCATTTTACTCAATATATTGACAATATAATGGTAAAAATGATGAATTCTATCACAAAATGACGTCAGTCACAAACGTTTTATAGGTTACGAGCTTGAGATGTAGAAACCAAAGGTTCATGACCCATTGTCACAATTTTATGTATTTGAATAAATCACATTAAGTGTAAACTGATTATTTTACTCAAAATTTAACATTTTGAGGATCAAACTTACTATTTTCGTCACAAAAGGACCTTAAGCGTAAAGTTTGGAGCCAAGCATGCTAGAAATCGAGCATTCGGAATCTTCAATTGACGTAAAAATTATTAGTTAAGCTCTTACTTGATCCCATTATTTTAAAAAATACATTTTTTTTCCTTCTTTTTAATTACACATTCTTTACTAAAATAATATTACAGGTTAATCCAAATTTTTTTTTTTAATACAATTTTAGTTAAAAAAGAAAAATGGAGCTCAAAACAGGCACAGAATTAGACCAAGTTCACGAAAGCAAAACAACTTTCTGAAATCAAGATAACAAAAATGAAAGAATGAATTCCCATTTTTTTCTAAAATTACCTTGGGCGAGGAAATTTCTTTCACAAAGACACAGTCGGTTCTAATGGTGGGACCTTCGTCTTCCTGACACGTCACCTGTTTTCACATGTGAACTCGAAATTCTTCAAATTTACGGGTTTACCATCCCACGTCACACGCCTCTCCCAAAACCCTAAATTCCTGACCCAAAATTGCACTTCCAAGAAGAGCCTCACAATCCACGCTGCACATATCGCCACGTACACAACACGTCTCATCCCCAGCGTCCATGCCAGATGTTACGGTCAACACCTCAAGCCAGCAAACAGATTTATCACAACCCTTCGATCAACAAAACAAATTTATCAACGATTCTAATTCTGCCCGTATTGTTCACGGGCAGATCTCATCGCCTTTAAGAAGCCTATCCCTCGTCCTCTAATCCTCGCTCAATTCCTTCATACACTTGCCCAATCATAAATACTGCCCCCTTTTAATTTTTCTACAAATAATAGCCGGCGGCGATCGGAATATTTTTGGAGAATATTTTAGCGAGCGCGTTGCCGTAAGTGGAAAAATCAGTCGAATAAAATTATACATGTTTTTGGATCGGAGATTCGACGGAGTTGAGGTGAGCGCCGGCGGTTCTATTCATGGCATACGCTGTCTTGGCTAGCCAGAATGAATCGAGCTGGGCACATATGGGGAAGATTCCATACTCAAATCCTCACTTGAATACAAACCCTAACCCTAACCCAAAGAAAAAGCAAAAGCAATTCCACAATTCAAGCAGTAATGGAAGCGGCCGGTACAACGATGATTTACCGGCTGCAACACAGGCCGACGATGCCTATTCATTCAATCAGACTACTACGGCGGCGCGTAGTGGATTCAACCACGGCGGGTATCTAACCTACGATGTTGCTTCTTACACAAAATCCGAACTTTTAGAGTTCCGTAAACGCTTGGCTGCCGAGCTTGAACAGATCCAGAAGCTGAGGGATCAAATTGACTCCGGTCAATTTAACTTCAACAGTAGCAGTAACAATCCTAGGTCTCAAGGGAAACCAAAGAAATTATTTGGTAACAAACGGCCTGGAGCTCCAGTTGGATCCCATAAGGATCCAAAGAAACTATGCAATGGATTTCTTGATAATGGAAATTTAGGGATGAAAAACGCAATTGATTGTGGGGTTGCGTTGAAGGAATGCAGGCTGATTTTGACGAAATTGATGAAGCACAAGAACGGGTGGATATTCAATAAACCTGTTGATGCGGCTGCTCTGGGGCTTCACGATTATCATCAAATTGTGAAGCGGCCGATGGATCTGGGGACAGTAAAGTCGAATCTAACCAAGAATCTGTATTCTCATCCTACTGAATTTGCTGCTGATGTGAGGCTGACTTTTAATAATGCCTTACTGTACAATCCGAAAACTGACCAAGTTCACGGCATGGCAGAGCAGCTATTAACGAGGTTCGAGGAATTGTTTAGTTCAATTCAGGAGAAGATTGATAGTTGTAATACTCAACGAAGAGAAAGGGAGCTTCGAGAATTTTGGGATAATGATGAATTGCAAGGGAGTCAGTGGAATAATCCTAGACAGATTATGGCATCGTCCCCTGGAAGGGGAGGAAAGAAAAGTAAACCAAAATTGAGCCCGATTCCAGTTCCTCAGGCTTCAAAGAAGCCGGAGAAAATGCAAGTGCAAAATCATTCTAGCATCGAAATGCCTCCCGACCCTCCGCTGCCACCACTGAGCCATCCAGTACATGCACAAACTCCATCTCCTGTCAGTGCTCCATTGCCTGCAAAGGAACAGAAAGTTGGGAGGGTAGGGATGGTGAAGCAGCCTAAACCAAGGGCAAAGGATCTGAATAAGAGGGAGATGAGTATTGAGGAGAAGCATAAACTTGGTAGTGGGTTACAGAGTTTGCCTCAGGAGAAGATGCCACAATTGGTTCAGATTATAAGGAAGAGGAATGAGCATGTGGGGCAAGATGGTGATGAAATTGAGCTTGACATAGAGGCCCTGGATACCGAGACTCTTTGGGAATTGGATCGGTTTGTGACCAATTGGAAGAAGATGGTGAGTAAGACTAAACGACAAGCATTGATGATGAACAACAATCATGCTGCTGAAGCTACTGCTCCAACCACACACAATGTGGAGGACGACATGGTAATGCTCAATTCTTAATGCAACAATGTCAATATAGTTAGTTGCCTACTGAATTTTATGATTGGGACTGGGACAATATGATTATTATCTAATGATGTTATGTGGTTGATTTTTGTAGGATGCAATGAGTGAGGAAAATGACATGGGAAAGAAGCCAAAAAAGAACGATGACGAGGATGTGGATATCGATGATGATATGCCTGCGACAAGCTTTCCTCCCATTGAGATTGAAAAGGATGAAGAAGGTGGTGGTGGTGGAGGTCATGATCAAGGCAATGCCAGTAGCAGCTCAAGTAGTTCTAGCAGTTCCAGTAGTGAATCGTCTTCCAGTGGTATTAATTCTTGCATTTCTGAATTGTATTGAGGAATTTGTTGCTCGGAATTTGAGGTATTGGAAGGTATTTATTAATACAATGCTCATTACTACGAGCTCCTTCTCTTACCAGGTTCTGATTCTGGGAGTTCCTCCAGTAGTGAATCCGATGCAGATGATGCGCAGTCCTGACATCTCGGTTTAAGTCAATTTGCAAATATTGAGTATGAACTTATCAAAATTGGATCTTTGCCTCAGAATGCGTTGATCATTAGGATATTTGATGATTTGAGGTAAGCAGATGCTAAACTAGTTTTCATTTTCAATCTTTATGTGCATTTTCTTATAGAGATTGCCTGAAATTTTCGACCCTCCTTTTGCAGAGTATTGCGAAGATAACGCCAATATGGGAAAAAGCTTAAAAGAGAAGTTTGTGGGTATCTGGTTGAGTATTGAAATTGTAAATTAGAAGTAAAAGGAGTTTCTTGGTTGAGTATTTAAGTTGTAAATTAGAAGTTTCTTGGTTGTCTGCTCTATGAAGTTTTCCCAATTTGAGTTTAGGCAATAGAGGGGATATTACAGTGTAGAGATACATTTGTACAGTTTGATTTACCATACGATTATGTTGGTATTTGTTCCCAGTGTTTTTATGCAATGGAAAGAAAATAAGTTCAATCTTGACCTGTTTTAATTCGATTTGAAGTTGGGTGCTAGTTGGAATTTTGTGGGTCTCTGGGTTTTACAGTTAAGTGAGGTTGGCAGGCAGGCAGGCATGTGATGCCACAAGAAAGCAAATGAGGATTTTTCTCATTCTCCCACGTGATTTTCTCATCATATCACTTACTCTACAAGAACGAACGTGGATCGATAAATATTTAATTCAAGCAAGTTGGCAAATAATATACTATCCATTCATCAGTTGTTTGGAGGAATTCAGATCCCATTTTAAAAATTTTTACATTCATCCTAACTATCATTGAAATATAGAGCAACAAATTTAACAAACCAAAGTACATAGCTTTTATGTAAAAAATGTGATCCTTTCGTAGCATTTATTTTAGAGAAAATGGTGGAAAATACTTGGTTGATCTGACAATTTTTTCAACCATTTTTTCACAATAACTTTTGACCAAGTGAAAAAAAAAAAAGGAAAAACTTAAAAAGGCAATGACTTTCCCAATTTTACCCTCACATGACCTTGGATGAGTAAAAGAGAGGAGAGAGCATGTTGATTCATCGACGATGATGTCATTTTCTCTTGAAGAAGGTGAGTGTTGGGAACTAATATATGTATTTTTTTACAAAGCATGGTCGTATTTAACCGAATAAATAAAGCATGAAATATAGGATTTGTTGATAATCTTTGTAGAATTTGTTGTAGATCTATAAATTATGGAATAAATGCCTCGTTTTGGGTTGATTTGGGAGGCGGAGATCGTCGAAAATGGCGATCTCCACCGGTTGCTGAGCGGAGGCTACTCAGCAGCGTCGCCGTCTAGGGGATTGCCCAGATGTGGCATCTAGGCCCAGATGCCCTACTAGGCATCCGAGCTCGGGCTTTTTATTTTTAAACTTAATATTTAGGCTTTTTTAAATATTAATTTCTAATTATATTATTTAATATTAATTATAGTTTAATTTTGTCTTAGATTTTTAATTATTTATTTAATTTTTAATTGAAATAAAAAATTAACTTATTTAACAATTAAAATAAATATTACATAAATAATTAAATATTTTTCATAAACAACTTGAAAAATTCACGAAAAAAATTTATAAATAATAAAATATTATTTAGTTATAAATAATAAACTATTAAATATTCGATTGTTTATTTAATATTCTATTAATTATAATTAATATTATAAACAATTATAAATTATTCTTTTACAAAGAAGTATTAAGTAAACAATTAAAATATTTAATTTAAATTACTAATTTAATTTGTTTTCAAAGCATTAAATAAACAATAAAAATAAATGATTTAAAATATTTTTTTTAAATACTTATTGAAATTGTTTATAAAACATTAAATAAACAATTTCAAATAAAATATTTCATTGAATTGTTTAGTTATAAATAATAACAAATTAAATAAACAAAATAAATTGTTTCTTTGAATTGTTTATTTAATATTCTAATAATTAAAATTAAATATTATATAAACAATTAAAATAAGGAATTTAATTTACTTTGAAATATTAAGTGAACGATTAAAACAATTTATTTTAAATTACTTATTGAAATTGTTCAAGAAAACATTAAATAAACAATTTAAAACAAATTATTTCATTAATTGTTTAGTTATAAATAATAAAATATTAAATAAACAAAACAAATTGTTACTTTGAATTTTTAATTTACTATTCTAATAATTATAATTAAATATTAATTAAACAATTAAATAAGAAATTTAATTATAAATTCTTCTTTTACTTTGAAATATTAAGTGAAAAATTAAAATAATTTATTTTAAATTACATATTGAAATTGATCAAGAATATTAAATAAACAAAAAAATTAAATAAGAAAACTAAATATTATATATTATATAAAATATTCAATTAACGATTAAAATAAGAAATAATGAAATAATCAATTAACAATTAAAATAAAAATTAATAAAATATTATTTAGTTATAAATAATAAAATATTAAATACTTGATTGTTTATTTAAATATTTAATGAATTATAATTTGTTTATAAAGCATTAAGTAAACAATTTAAAATAAATAATTGAAATAAATTATTTCATTTAGTTTTTTATTTAATTTGTTTATTTTAATAGTTTGTTTAATATTTAATTACAAAAAAGAATGTAGTAGTTAATGTTATTCGTTTATTCCATTATTGCATTATATATTGTTCCATTATCTATTGTAGGGCTGGACAAAAGTTTCGAATCGAACCGGACCCGAATTGAACTAAATCGAATCGAGTGGTTCTTTATAAGTTAAATACCCGAACGGGTACCCGAATTGAGAACCGATGACTTTGGTCAGTTCTCGATTCTAAGACCAAGAGTTGAATAAAACCCGAATTTAAATAATTTTTTTATTTTTTTTATTGAATTAATTAAATTGTTTTAATTTTTTTAAACAAATTAACAATTAATCTTTTGTAACTTTTTTAGCCCAACATTTGTGCATTATTATTAAATCTTTTTAGTTGAATAATTTTTAGTTTATTTGTGTTTGTTAATTGAGCTTTTTCAATTATGTTTGTACAGTTTCTTACTATGACAAGTCAAGCAATGAATGATTAAATCAAATAGTTGGTAAGTATTTCCAATATTTTATTTTAATAACTTTTAATTTATATTTCGTTTTCTTTATATAGGCTGCTTGAAGTAATGAATTATTGATATAGATCATCGATATTTTAATATTAGTCTCTATTTTTTGGTATTTGTGTTAATTGAATTAATCTTATTGGACAGCTTATTATTTATGTGTTTTTAAATTGGACTACGTTAATTTGTAAAAGTTACAGATAAAGATATCATTAGTTGTTGTAAATGTTAAAAAAATCTAATTACTGTATGGAACCGAACCAAACCGAACACGAACGGTTCCATAATTATATTTGGACCCGACTGTTACATTTATTAAATACCCGAAAAATTTGGGTCGGTTTGGTTCTCTTCATAACCGAACCAACCCAGTCCAACTCTAATCTATTGATTCTTACGGATTGTAGTTAATGTCATTCTGTTAGTTTAATTTTCTCATATTATGTTTTATCTATTATATTTTGCACAAGATTCTAACATTTGAAATGTTGCAGGACGGATTATCATTTGGACGATGCAGTCAGACAGCTACATCGAACTGTAACTTTGCCATCTTTACAGTTATATTAGATTTACTCGACAAGGAGCACGCAGACATATTGAGGCGATCATGCTTATGGCCATTGTATTCATTTCGCGGCGCACAGTTTTCTGGGCAGCTGCTCGATGCGTTGCTATGTCGGCTGATCTAGAGTTAACGAAGATGCCCTCCATTTTGATCTTCAGGGCAAGGTAGTTAGATTTTCTATATTCGAGTTTGCCCTTATCACTGGATTGATGTGCACGGGGGAAGAAGCAACACGGGCTTGTATTCCGAGAAACAAGAAGCTGCTGAATGAATATTTTCACGGGCAGACAACAGTCACTCCTAAGCAGTTGGTAGACGCATTCAGGGCATGCAAGGATATGTCTAACATGGGTATGGTGCTTATCGTCGAGAGCGTACTCAGGTGTCATCACAGGAAAACGTCGATCGACATTTTTCATTTGGAGGTTGTTGATGACATCGATGCTTTCAATAGCTATCATTGGGGGCAAAGATGTTTTGCGGATACCTTACGACACTTCAAGAGGGAGTATTCGATGAAGTTAGCTTGTGATTTGTATGAATACAAATGTGATCCTTAGTACATTGTGTATTATTTTATTGTAAATATTGTGTACTTTGTTATTTGTGTATTGTTATTTTAAAATGTAATTTCTATTCATTATTGTGTAACTAAGGCTTTGGTAATATTTAATTATTTAATTAATATAGACTATTTTATTTAAAAATTAAAATAATAAATAATAAAATATTATTTAGTTATAAATAATAAAAAAATTAAATATTTGATTGTTTATTTAATACTCTATTAATTATAATTAACTATTATATAATTGATAAATAATTTAATATCCAATTAAAAATTAAAATAGGAAATAACGAATTAATCAATTAACAATTAAAATAATAAATATCAAAATATTATTTAGTTATAAATAATAAACTATTAAATATTCGATTGTTTATTTAATACTCTATTAATTATAATTAACTATTACATAAACGATAAATAATTTAATATTCAATTAAAAATTAAAATAGGAAATAACGAATTAATCAATTGACAATTAAAATAATAAATAATAAAATATTAAATACTCGATTGTTTATTTAATACTCTATTGATTATAATTAACTATTACATAAACGATAAATAATTTAATATTCAATTAAAAATTAAAATAGGAAATAACGAATTAATCAAGTAACAATTAAAATATTAAATAATAAAATATTAAATATTCGATAATTTATTTAATACTCTATTAATTATAATTAATTATTACATAAACGATTAAAATAAGGAAATGAATTATAAATTCTTTTTTTACAATGAAATATTAAGTAAACAATTAAAATAACTAATTTAATTATATTGAATATTTAACGAAAATAAATAAAAACATGTTATTTAGTTATAAATATTAAACTATTACATATTATTACACATCCGTTGAATTGTTATGTAGATGAATTTGACTTGTACAAAATTGACGAGTAGGCCCTTTTGTGACGCACCTGCCGCACTTACGAGGTCGAGAAAATTCTCCAGTGTATGGTATTCTAGACGTACGTCTATGTCCCGAAGTACGCGATTCGACTTCGGGGTAGCAACAAATTATTAAGTGGGAGAATATGGTCGGGAACTTCCCACTTGACTTCATTTGGCAGAGGAAATATCATTTCGACATACGCCGCTCTCCAATTATTGGTCATGTAATAATTACTGTATAAGGTGTGCGGCGGAAACCCTCTATGCATAGTCATTGCCACTACATGCGTACACGAAAAACTCTCCAACTGAAACTTTTTACACGTGTATGTGTTATCATTCAAGTCCACAATGTATCTTATATTACTTCCACATCTCACGGAGAAGCGAAACTGATCCAGTGGTTCCACCCATACCTTCATTGCAACCTCTAGAGTTTTGAAGATTTTATCTTCCTGAGCCAGAGTCAGCACATTTGTGCAATTTTGTGATTCCTCATGTCGGTCATAAAACCACTGCTACAGCTTGTTACGAATTTGCTCAATCATTGTGAGAATTGGTAACTCTCGATCCTTCTTGAATAGCGCATTGAGCGACTCAACATTGTTCGACGTCATCATGTTGTATCGACGTCCTGGAAAATGTGATCGTGCCCAATGTTCGATCCCCATCTCTGTTAGATAAACTCATGCAGCATGTGATTTACTTTCTATTTCGACCATGAACTTTTCAAAACTGTACGCCACTCCAGCTCTCCTAAACAATGCAACGATGCTACTGCCCGAAACTTCGTCTTGAGGTTTCCATGTATATGGTACATATAATAACTGTGATGTACCTCAGGAAAGACTTCAGCGATACCATTTATTATTGACTACCCCTGGTCAGTTACGAATGCAAGATTATCGACGCCTTCAATTACTTCCCTCAGCTTCGTGAAGAACCAACGCATAGCTAAATCATTCTCTCCATTGACTATACCGAATGCAAGAGGATAAATTTGGATATTGAGATCTTGACACGTAGCAATAATCAACTTGCCTTCGTATCTAGCTTTAAGGGTTGTACCGTCGACTAGAATTACGGGTCGCATCGCATATCGAAATTCTTGAATGCAGTGTCCAAGGGCCATGAAGAAATACTTGAAGCGATTCCCGTCATCCGTATCAATATAAAATGTCGATCCAGGATTAGTTTTCTCCATGTTGTGACAATATCTGGCCAATATAGCGAAACTTTCCTCGACCGAACCCATTAAGTCCTCCAATGCACATTCTTTAGCCTTCTAGGCCTTCTGATAGCTCATGACCACCCCGTACTCTCGATGAACGTCGTTGATGATGTCCGAATGTCTGTAGATCGTTCATGTGTCTTGAAACTTGTTCATTATTTCTCGACCAATGAACCATGCTCATGGTTGCCGTGATCATTTCGACGAATACCCACTTCGCAAGTATGTTCCTGCGCATACGTATGAATTACAAAGAACTCATTCATGTCCATTTTCGTCGCTCGCAAACGCCAACGACAACTTTCGTCAATGAAGATAATTGTGTATGTAGACTTGTCCGATTTTTAACTTTAAACTCAAAATTGTGTCCGAAGCAATGCGGTGCACAACTTACTGCAAATCTTTTTTTGTTTCGAACAGTTGCTCGACATATAAATTTTCATCATCAGGAACTGTACGGGAACAATTAGAGGTACGTGTACTCATCCCAACTTGTGAACTCGACCCATGTCTTCGACGGGATAAAACAATCAAATTCTCATTCGTAAATTCATTTTCATTCTTGTTGTCTTGAACTCTCGAGTGAATTTTGTGCGTAACAGTGAAATCATGATGATGAACAACTGTACCGGGACCACATCGTCCTCACAAGCTATCTTCACCGTGTTCCAAAAATCATTGACATTACGATCCCCTCCATCGTTATCTTCGTGTTCACTATTAGGGACATTCTTTTTTACTAAAGTTACGCAAAGAGGAGTAGTTGTGCGAACTTGGTTTAATGCAATTAAAGCCTTCATGTCATTTTCCCTTAGCAGGTGGAACTGGAATGGATGTATGCTCGTTGTTAAATAGAAATCTCAATTCCATGTCGTATCAGAGGGATCGACGTTGAACATGTTATGTATCTCACGATACATTTTTGCATACGATGTACTCGATATCATTACAATTGAAATTGTGCCATGTATTTCACTTGTCCATTTTCAGACCCATCGACCATTTCTGTTCTCTTCAAATTCACCAAAGTAAAGAATCGAGACTGCAAACCAAACTCATATCTGCTGCATTAGAAAATATATTTTGTTAAAAAAGATTATAATTAAGGAGAAAAATGCATACCAGGTGGAAAATTAATTTAAATTAAGTAGAAAAACCCATAGGGGTCATCCCGGACGACCCGCACGATTTTTTGCATCCAGGCATTTTACAGATCATAAATTTGTCTGAAAATCTCATGCAGATGAATTGTTTTCTCGATTTTGTTAAAAAGGATTATAAATCCATTTAAAATCGTAAAATTTTCATATACATATGTCGAAATAAGATTTAAAGATTAATATAATATACTAATTTAACCGAAGCCAAATTAAAAATACGTAATTATACTTACCGATTTCACTGATGGTTGTGAATAATATTTATTTGTCGAGCATTTGATAAATTTATCTATTTTTAAGTTTGAAGCAGATGAAAAATGAAACTATTTTTATCTGTGTTGGAGTAAACAGATAAAGAAATTGATTTGGTTTTGAAATTTTAAGTGGGAAGTGTTTGGAATTCTTTATAACTTAAAAATGGTAATATTGTCTTTTAAACAATACCATATTTTTGTAATTGTATATCATTTTAAAAGTAGTTTCATCTTTTAAGCATTGGAATGCTATTGTGGTGAATGTAAAAAAAAAAATTGGAAAATGTGAAAAATGACATGTTTGACATGGCTAAATTAAAAAGACCCCTTTATTTTATAGGTATGCAAGTAAGAGTGGCAATTGAGTCTGAGTCTGTTTGATTTTAGACACGAGTTTGACTCCTGTCTACAATGGTGCCTAGTTTGGTCCTTTGGATCTCAGTTCCTTTTTAAATAGAAATTAATAAGAAATTTTGAATTTTTGTCCCATTTTTTGACTTTTGTTGTAGACGGAGTTAAAGTTTTATATTGTTCCATAATTTTTTTTTTAGAAGTCAGAAAAAAAAAACTGAAGTAAACAATACTTAAAAATCACGAGTCAGAATCTGAAGTTGTGTTTTTCCATTCCTTCAAATATATCAACTCTTTATGCTAGATTTAACATGTTTCCTCTTTCGAGTTATTTCTTTTGTCTTCACATTGAAAGAAATATTTCGAAAAAGGGGTCTCTTCATATAGTCACTTTTTAGAATTTTTCGCGAGGACAAGAACACAATCAATTTGTTCTGATTAGGTCTCGATTCATATTTAGAGATAGAACTTGTTGAACTGACATTTGTAATTACTCACAGAAGAAATAGGTATTATAATTGGACAAAAATTAAACTCAAATAAGTAAATTTAGGAACAAAACAACTTTAAAGTTTAAACTACATAATGGGAGAGTTATGAACCATATAACAATTGTAAATTGAGAAGGTAGAAAATTGGGAAGAAAATTGAAGTGAAATTGACGTTTATATAGAAGAAAAAAAATAGACCAATTAAAAATAAAAAATTGGACCTACGACGGTTACAAATATGACTGTTTAGCTACCCAACGGTCAAACCAATAAGATATTTTTAACCCACGAGTCGAACATGACCAAAAAATGTGACTTAGTACATTGGGTCGAGTTGGATCGAATTGAGCCCCAAGCGATTTGACCCGTCTGCACCCCTAATGTCCAGCCATATTCCATCACTGGCATAACCAATGCCTCTTTGTTGTTAAGACTTGAGACGCATTCTTATCGCGGCTTAATTTGTTATTCTGGCAAGGAAAAAAAATAAAATAAAATCTCGAACTGGCCTGGGATTCGATATGAGAAATGTTATTTCTCTAAATTTGAACAGATTTCTTTTGCTTTCATAGGGCTCAAATCAGCCAGCTATTGGCCTGGAGGAAACAATGGGCCAACTCAACTAATTAAAAACTACTTAAAAAGACAAATAATCTACGAATATGCTCGTTTTGGACAATGATCCGCTGTCAAGAAGACGTCAATTCATGTGCACATGTCGCATCATTTGATGACTCATGCATAATGCCATTAACACTTCACACAATCTTAGCATTTGATGACTCGTGCATAATATGTGTTTTTGTTAGAGGTGTCAAGACGGACGAGCCAACCAGATCCATGAAAATCGGCCCAGATCAACCCGGGACCGCGTGCCGACCCGTGACCCGAGCGAACGGTTCACGTGTCAAGGAGGTGTAACCCGTAGGTTTCGTGGGTTGCACCTTCACGGGTCGCGGTTAATCGTGACCCGTGAAAAAAAATAAAAATATTAAATATTATAGTTAAGTAAGTGTCAACCTAATTGAGATGTACTTAAATTATAAATTATAGCAAAAGTAGGTACCAACCTAGTTATGATGTACTCATATTATAAATATTTGATAATAGTAATTAGAAATGGATTTAACTTTTCAAAGTTATAAATAATCCATGTAACATTAAGCCCCTGTTTGAGCCACCTTTTTTGAAAATGAGAATGAAAAATATAGTCGTTATTGGGGCCCACACAAGAGATAGAAAATTTGAATTTAAATGTTGACGTGATGGATAACGGTCATATTTTTCATTTTAGTGAGGAAAAAATATGGCTCAAACGGGGCCTAAATTTGAATTCTATGTAAACATTTCTTGGTATAAATATGAATTTATCATTTTGTTCAATTCTTAGTTTACATTTTAAAAAAAAAAAAACTTGCTATAAATATGAAAAATTCTATATTTTTATAATTTTATTTATACAATTATACGGGCCAAATCGGAACAAACCATAACTCGTGACCCGCATGGGCTCGACCCTCATGGGTCAGCGGGCGAGCCTAGGTTGTAGTCCAAAATTGTGGGCCTACCCGTAACCAACCTGTAACCCGTAGCGGACATGCTTTTTTTCACGCAGACCGTTACCGGGCTCATATGTTGGCGGGCCAACCCGGCCCGAACCACCCGAATTGACACCTCTAGTTTTTGTCCCATTCAATACGCCAAATCGCCCATGAATTTAAGTACAAAATTAATTTGTTCTAATACCAATTAGAAAGCAAGAGTTGTAGAGATCAATCGCTGAAAAGAACCTAATATTCCTCCAAAACAGACTGATCAATGCTTCTGGTGGGAAGGAGAATCGAGTAGACCCAGTTACTTTATTTCATTCTTGCACTTCAATAAGAGGGAAGGAATATGTAAAGAGATCATTTAGAGATTGCTTTTCAACATTTAACTAAACCCAGACATGTCCTACTTCCTTCCAAAAGAATGGGGAAAATCAAGTTGCCTTCAACATCACCATTTTAACCCTTTTGTTTATACAGTCTACTATTCAATACTTCATATGGAAGATAAGCATACAAACGGTTGTAACAAAGTTTGATTATAGGAGTCCATACAAAGAGGTGAAAAGGAAATCAAATACACACTCGTTTGGCTCAAAATTGAATGGTCCTGCAACTTGGAATGGACCATTACTAAAATAAACACTAAAGATAGAACAAGAAAACTGCAGATAAACGGGGGAAGAAAACTCTATAACATCTTGCAAATAAGTGTTTTATGACAAGTTAACAACAGTTTCCAAGGTCAACAAAGCACCATCAAACCTACCTCTGAGGAGTAATGCCAATTCACCACTTCCCAAGCTTCGCAGTAATTGAAGTTGAATGAGCCCTGAATACAGCTTCTAGCAACTGATGCTGCTATGTATTAATGTTCTTGCGTCTTCATAGAAAGAAATGTCTCTCCGAGTTGAGATTCACAAGCAGTATGACCATCTGGCTTCAAAGCTTTAAGAAACGACGAGCTCAGGTTATGAGCCTTTAAAATTTGGAATATTTTGGTACAGAACTTACGGACATCAGCTCGTCTGGACTGCTTTTCAGGCATGTTGGTCACTAACTGCTTGATTAGATGGCATATCTTTGGAAGATGGCTTTTCAACATCATCTTTAATGCATTCTGCCCACTTTCGTCGTCAGGATTAGAAGAGATGAATGATTTCAAAATCTCCTTCACCAAATCAAGAGCTTCAACTTGCCGAAACTGTGATTTTGCGCTACCACATTTCTCCAAAAGAAAACCAAAGAAGTGATACCCAATCCAAGTTCGTCTTTTAAATATTTCTTTCAAAAAATCAGATTTCATCTGCGACTTTTTACTATCAAAATAGGCTACTAATGCAACTTCAAAAATATCATACATCCTCTGCAATTCAGAGGATGAAAAGTTTCTTGCATCAATGATCTTCAATATCCAAAATGTAGAGCTTTGAGCAAGTGAACTTATCATTTTGTATCGATTCCACGAGGCAGATTGCTTCTTTTTAGATGGATTGGAAGCAGACTTTTTCCTCTTGAAAGGCTTTGCTGCCAACTTCAAGTTCTTTTCCAAAAGTGCTTCAAGTAAAGAAAGCTGTACAGCTTCTCCTCTTGGATAGTCCTTCGCTTTTAAGATTTTCTTTTGCAGAATACCCCAAATCCGCTGGGCAAGCTGCTCACTACCTTCTGTAGTATGTGGATGTATAAATGCTTGAGCAAGGTGTGAGAAAACTTTCAGCACCTGCGGTTTACCTGTATAAAAGAAAATCTTAATATCCTACTTCTGCAAAGATGAATGAAGTGAATCAAAATATTTGACTTCCATATATGAAAATGTTGAAATGCAGAATATCCGTACAAGTTTGCTCACAAAATGAATGATGTAATTTGTAATTAAATCTATTCTTGTCCCGTTATTTTTTTCTTCCCCCATAATCACTCCTTCACTTAATTTGAAGACAAGACTGGTATTTCCGAAGTGACTAACATTGGCCAAAAGGTGTAACTACGAAGTTAAGAAGTCCCAAAGGAAAACAAAAACAAAAAGTGGATGACATTAAAAAAACATGCTGTTAAATGAATTCCTAGATTATGGCTTCTGAGAAGATTATTGACACAATGCAACTAACCTAAGGAATGCAAAGAGAAATGATGCAGAAATCATGCTTTGATGTTTATGCAAGGAGATTTTGAGGAATCATAAGCAAACTTGACAATAAAAATCTTGCCTGGGATTTCATGTAGGTAAATCTCCAGCAAAGAGAGAACGCGAAGCTTGAAGAGAACAAGCTGAGAATGGGCAGTTTCACCTCCGGCTTGGTTCTTCCGTTCCCTGAAAATTCGTGCAAGATAAGTATCCATCCTGAACATTGCATCGTCATCCATGCCCTCATCGGATTCATCATCAGAATCTTCCTGAACCACTGCCTCAGAATCATCTGTCTGCTCATCGCTTTCACCAGTTTCACCTGTCTCAGCCACATCAGATTCCTCTGCTTCTTCAATAGCAAGAAGATCATCATCAGCATCGCCTTCATCTTGACTATCTGTATCCTGGTGTCTAGCTGGTTTTAAATCCTTTTTGATAACTCGTAAGATCCGAAGCAACCCATCGTCCGTAACATCTTTACAAAAAAACTTGAAAACCTATAAAGACATTATTGAGACCAAAATTCATAAAACGCAGGATAATAACAGAAGCAACTAGTGACTGATTTAAATATGCAGCTAATTATGGATTGTCTGCACAATCGATATGCATGAAGGCGCAAAATAAGCAATATAATATTCAGATTAAAACTGTTTTTAAAATGAGTCTACCAAAAAGGATAAACAACGCAAGATTAAGGGTCATAACTTCTCTCCGTCTTCGACAAAGAAACAACATATTCTTAGTTGCCATGCTCCAATTATTTGAACAAGGCACATAACACATCAATAAATATGTTGATCCTAACACGACTATCGTATTCTAGCCTAGGAATTGTAGTGATAAGATAATATTTTTCTTTATATAGATAAATTGCACTAGTATATATCAGTATTGTAAATGGAGCGCCTACATGCGAGACGTGGCAAAAATGCCACTCCCTAGGGCTTGGGCACTAATTAAGCAGTCAACAGCAATGTTCCATTGACCGCTTAAAGCCCATCAAGGCGTGCATTATTATTATTTTTTCCTAACAATTTTAAAAGTTTAATAATTATTATTGTTATTATTGTTTAATATTTATAATTTTTTCAACTTTTATCCAAATGGATTGAAAGGCTCAACAAGTTGTTTACCCACTTATTGACCTAATAATTTAAGAGGACGTCTCCAAGGATTATCTTGTGAACTTTTGTTTGTGGAATAAGAATTCATTTGGTTTGGTTGTAGTGTATTTTACCTTTGATTTGGCTGTAACATATTGTATTATTGTATAAATAGTTATTTATATTTTATTAAGTTAGTTAATCATTTTCCCCATCTTTTACTAATTAACAAAAATTTAAAACTCTCCTAATATTTTCAATTAGCACTATTATACTATATCTTGTTTATCGTACAAAAACATATTATTTTGTTAAGCTCTTAAAACTATATTTAGTACTATAATTTGTATATATTATTATATGATTTTTAGATTGATTAAAATTTTAAAATAATATTAAAATATAAAAACACTTTTTTATGCTTTTTTACCCCTAAGCTAAGCTTAACTCGAAGCTTAACCTCTACGTCTAGTAACATATTATGCTTTTTAGAACACTGGTATATATAGGATTGATTATATAAATAAAATCAATTTCACTTAAATTTCAACTTCGTATCAGAGCAAATTTGATCCGAATTTGGTTAAACTTAAAATCGCATCTGTTCAATAGCTTTATGCAACTCATTCTGCCAAGTTTTTTTTGCTTCTATTTTATATATCAATTTTGGTTTGAAAATTACGATTTTTAATTAGGGTTTTGAATTGAGCCCTAAACTGCAAACCCTATATCAAGAACAAAAAAAATTATGAAATCAAAGAAATCCAAGATAAACCCTAACCTATTCCGCCACATTGCGACCTCCGGCCTCCACCCAAAGCTTCGTGACCATCTATAGATGGTCTCGGACTTGTTGCAACAACAACCTTGATTTTTGGTCTTCTATTGTGATGGTCCTTAGTTATTTTGTGATTGCTTGAGAAAAACTAAATTTTAATGCAGCAATAGACCTTGGTTTTTTGTCTTTTGCTGTAATAGAGTATTCGGATTTATTTTATGATGTCTATGATAGAGATTTCTTTCTACGAACGTTGACCCATAGGGTTTTCTACTCCCTCTAATTTTTTTGGTGGCTATCAAATCTTTTATCGTAGTGGCAGTTGTCCTCCAATTTCTCCCATTTGTCCTAGAGCTGTGAATCTTCAACCGTTCTCTGTGGTATGATCCTTTTTCTTGATCAACCCGACCTTCAATTACGCTTTAAAGTTTTGTGTGGCCCTTCTATTGTTCTCGCTACCAAAGACACCCTTTGGCAACCCTTTCTAGTGTTGCGTGACCCTTCATCCTGGTCAACCCAACATTGTGGTACTCCTTAGGATTCTTACAGATTAGACCTCTCTATTTTATGTTGTTCACCATTGATCCATGACATCTATCATCTACCGTTGTGCAAAGACAACATCTACTACGTGAGCTACCTCTTGCGGTTGTCAATTTGGTACCATGCACAAAGGGCTTCTGCTGATTGCACGAGGTTCTGTTTGTGTGCACTACTTGTGGATGCGTGTACAAGGCCTTTATTGTTCAAAGACTACTCACCATCTTGTGCATGCTTTTTGTGATTGTTGTTCGTATGTAGGCTTCTAGTGACGAGTATTTGTCTAGGGGATAATTCAGTTGCCAGTGACATTCTACACATTACTATCCAAGTTGGGCATGTGTAATATCTATACGCCACCTTAAGAGGGGTGTTAAATAGGAGATCTATTTAACCGGTATTCTATGTATAGTCTAGCTAGGAATTAATTAGTAATAGGATAATACTTTTCCTTTTTATAGATGGAGTGCACTAGTATATATAGGATTGACAGTATTAATGAAATCAATTCAGCCAACTCTGACTAACCTTGAGAACATAAAACTACTGTCTGCAACAAGTTTTATGAAAAGCTTGAATAAGAACGGATTAGGAAAATTGGGCAATCCTATGATGGTTGAAATTATCTATTGGTCATGGATGAATCATCTTCAAGAAAATGTTGGTTCTTCAACATGCTAACCCAACTCACTGGTAGGGCTCAAACTTAACTGTTAATCATGGGATGAGTCATCTTTAAGAAAATATTGATTCTTCAATATGCTAACAAAGTTCAATTATAGCAACTCTGCGTGTATGATGAGAGAAGAAAATTGATGCTTTGCAACACAGTTATATTCGTACAGTATCTCATGAGCTGTACTCAATTGAAGACCTATAATCTACCTAGAGACTGGAATATATGAAATGTACTTTACAACAATTTTAGCAATAAGAACCTCTCGCCTTATCGTAATTAATATTTCATTTCAGTGGGTTGGGAATTCAGCAAAGACATTGGAGGAGGCAACAATATAGAGGATTCTAATGTAACAAAATAAATGAAAACTTGCTCAACCTAGTAAAACAATATAATACAGATATTTAATTGAGAACAGTTTTTATAGATTCACAAGATTTTTTAAAGATGAGGGAGAGGAATATTCATCTAATAATCAGTCACCCCATGGGTATACATTGTGTTCTGTGACTTACCTGCTCGATAGCAGATCGCATAGGAGCTGATGATTGTGGAACTAGGGAAAGCAATGTGTCTACAAGAACGTCTATTAACTCAGGTTTACCATCCCCCTCTGGTTCATCTTCACCAGATGATTCCAGGAGATCAGAAGGGCCAAAAGCTTTCTTGCAGCACATAATAAGTTCAGAAGCAGCTTCAGAGAATTCCCCAGGTCGGACTAGGATTTGAAGCAGCAGTTGGATTAGCAAATACCTCATGGCATGAATTTTACTCACGTCCATGCTAAGATCAGGATTTCTTCCCCACAGCTACAAAAGGTGTACGACATAGTTTTATTCATCTATTAAAATAAATGAGGATTTATTTGAAACTTAATCTGGAGTGCATTGTCATGCATCACAACTAGAATTCAGGTAGAGGATGTAAACCAAAAAGGATAAGAAATAAGTAGGAATTAATCTAGGAGAATCTTTTTCTGCATACCACAACAAAGATCATAAAACCAGCACCCCCTCCCTTCCCAACATGAAGACTAGTACAATAAAATGAATGAGGAAAAAATTATTAAAAGATTGTGAAGAACAATGTTGAGCTAGTCTTTGTGTGGGAAATATCAAAACTGTGGATACCTCTCTCGATAACTGACTCTGCATTGCTTGCAGTTTCAATAACTCAGCTTGCAGTTTTTTGAATGCTTCGTCATCATCAGTGCTCAAGGCCCTTGATAATGAAACTGAAGGGATGCTGCATAATATACTCAGAAACTTCATAAAGTAAGATCCAAGATCATTTGCCTCAAGACCACATGCTACCACATGAGGTTTTTCCCCTTTCTGAGCATCTGGAAACAGTAATCGCAGCTGTTCCCCTTTCTGAGCATCTGCAAGCAATAATTGTAGCTGCTCAATACATACAGTGCATAAAGCATTAGAAATTGCCGACCTTGGCCACCTAAGCTTATCCTGTAATTCAAAAGAAGTCACTTCTGTCCCAATAGCTGAAGAAAATAGTCCTTGAACAGACAAGAAATTCAGAATTTTCTTTTGCTCGTGGAACCTTGCATCCGGATCTAGCTTTGAATGCTTCAGCACACCGGGAAGAGATTCAACAACCCAGGTTCTGAGAGAATCAGGACTTCCCAGATTTCCAATAGAATCCATATCTTCTATGGAACCCATCTCCGAATTGTCATCTGTTGTTTGACTCTGATCTGATGGTTCCTCTGAAGTATGACCTTCTTCCAGAAACATAGTCATCAAATTTTCAATAAACAGATCGCATCCTGACTTCAACTCTGACATGAGATCTTTAACTGTTTTTGACCTGGTGATGCAATCGAATTTTCCATTGGAGTTTTTCTGCAGAGCCACAATAACTGCAACTCTCCTGGCATCATCATGCTGGACCCACTCAGACAATTCTTTAAGAAAATTTTGTGCAACTTTGTAAAGCCAAGTATCATTTGTTGCAAGTACATCCATAAGACACTGGACAACTTTGTAGGACAATACCACATGCACACAAGATGCAGGCAACTTCGGTAGTAGAAGCAACATAACATCAAATGCTAAGTTCTTTCGATCATGAGAGGACGTTAAAAATGATCCTTCAATAATAACGTCAAAAAAGCATTTAAGATTTTTCTCGATATCTTCAAGGGAACTACCCTTGCGACCTCTTTTATGCTTCTTAGCGGTACTCGGACCTGATGCAAAGTTTATATCTTGCACAACAGAATCGGGAAGGAGAATATTTACCAAAACAGGCCAGACACTATGAATCCGAGGCAAACAGAAGGTGGACTCCTACAATATATTTATAATAAATAGAACAATTATATATACATATCAAGATTCTACCATTCTCAACGGTAATAACTAAAAAAAATATGAATATCACCTTTAAGCAATTAGAAATAGCAGACAAATGATCGGCAGAGAAAACCCTGCTTTGATTGTATGGAGAAGGCAGAAGTTTGGAAAATGATTTAGCATCAGCACCAATTTTTTCTTGTATTTTAAAAGCTAGAAGCAAAGCGTCAGGATTTCCAACTTCAGTTGCTCCTTCAAACCACTCCTGAATCCCTGGTGCTTCAAGTACATGATTCAACAGGGCTTCAAGGGGTAACTGAGAAACCATGGCCAACATCAATTATTTAGATAAATGGCGACATCACTGTCAACAAGTTACAGAGAAGAAGGAACAAGAAGAAAGACTAATGCGACAACACTAAAAATAGAAATTAATTATAGAACCTAAAAAACCATGGAACCAGTAATCAAATTCTCTAGTATTTCATCAAATTATATACAATAGCCAACACCCCTGTTTTTATGCATCCATGTGCATAGAAAATCTCTAATGCCTAACCTCTACAAATAGAAAATTTAGGGGTGGAGGCACCCCGGGGGGGTGGGGGTGGGGGTCACCCAGGCAATATTTTAAAATTTAGGGTTTGTTTGAGCAACATTATTTTGGAAGAATGTATTCTGGAATAGTAGATTGATGGAGAATGTGTAGTCGAAAACGAAAGAAAAGTTATTGATGTGATAAAAAATATTATTTTATTGAATAATGTCTGGTTGAAAATGAGTAGAAGAATGAAAATGAAAATTTTAATATGTACCAAACAGAGGCTTATTTAGAATTTAAAACCAGGCAATACACAAACAATAAATATTAAAACGTCAGTTTTTTGACATAATCTGTATAGCCTAATGGTAAAGGTTTTACAATGCGAATGCAACCAACCTGGGTTAGATTCCCAGTCCACACACCACTAATTTTCCCCCTTTTTTCTGTTTTGAAAAATTTGCACAAGTAGTCGTTAACTTTTAATACATATAGCAAATACATCCTCAATTTTTAACACAGGGCTTTTCAGTTCTCAACCTTTAGTACAATTTGTTTCGTTTTTGGTTTGTCCACCCCCCACCCCCAAAATCTCAAAATTCTGGCTCTACCACTGAGAGAATTGATTATGATCCATACAGTACTACCAGTAATGCAGATGCATGCTGATAGAACAACTTGAAACAGGGTAATGAAATTGAGTAGAATGTGGACATTGCTACCATTTTACTTATTATAAAAAAAGAAAAATGCATATCCCTTTTCAGATGAACTTTTAATTTAGACAAGTTGATGAGTGATTTACTTTTCTGGAAAAAAGCAAGTTCTTGCGTATTCTACAATGGCATAAATTGTGCCTACAAATGTTCACCATGAGCTTATTCTTACAAATTTCAAACAATGAGTTTGTTTGGATCTCCTTAACTTAAATTGGTCAAATTTTAAAAGCATACATTTTGTAGGATACACAAGTACTACTCACTTATCCATTACTCATTTATATCAAATTATAAAGAATCCCAAACAAGCACAATAAATGTTAAGATCTAAGGAGCGAACCACATCACTAAGAGCTGTCGAAATTGTTGGAGTTAATGGCAATAGAAAAATTGGAATTAGTTATTCACTCAGAACGGCAAAAATAAATAAATAAATAAAAAATCAAAGTCAAGAAAAAGGTAAGGCCTCTCCCAGACCCCAACAATGACACCCATTAGCTTTTCTTTACAGATAAGGGTACCTTCTCAACCATTTCCAAAATAACTGAGACAGCAGGCTCTTGAAGGTATCGCTTCTTAGCTGAGAGCGATATAAGACAACTAGTAAATTCTTTAACATAAGGAGTGTTTCTATCCTCGATCCATTCTTCAGTCAGTCTACCAGATCTAGCCAGAGCCCCATATGCAAACAAGCGGCCCAACAGGCAGTCTCTAGCTTCCTACAAAACCAGCTCAAAATTTTACACAGAGGAAATGGCAATAGAATTAAATCCTGAAACATGATTGGGCAACATTACCCACCTGACCCTTCATTGAAGAGGATACCTCCAATAAATTAACAACTAGCTTTAATAAATACTCCACTTTGACGATAGAAACTGTACCCGCTAAAACTGTAAGGCCCAATGCAAATCCTTGTCTAGAACACTGAAAAAGAAAGAAGAGGGGAAAAACCATGTAGGCCATAAGTTTTGCAGAAATGTTAGATCTTGTAGATAACAAGACAATTTTCACATTTTGAAACACATTTTTTCCAATAAATAAATGTACCCAAACATCTAAGTAAACCCCAAGTTATTAATTGAGAAAAAGTCATCTCAGGTCATCTCTGTGAAGGAGATAAATTATCTAAAACTTCCTCGGAAAGCATAATTTATATTGAAATTGAATCAATTATACTCTATACAGAGCCAATGAAACACCTCTATATGCAAGTAAGTTCATTTGGATAAAATACAAAGCTATTCAAAATTTGCTCTGCACACCACTGAAAGGGGGAAAAAAACCTAGAAGGCCTGCATAAACAAGAGCTGAAATTTTAACTTCTAACTAATCAGTATCAGAAAATAAATGTCAATAAATCTGAGCATTGATGGATAATCTAATAGTAAAATCTGGAAAGCATTCAATACAAGAACCAATGGACCATTATTAAGTACCAAAAACAAAGTAGAAGAGGATAGTTACTAATTATTCAAGCAAGAAAAAAAAAAAAAAAAAAAAAAAGGGTGTGCACAATCTTTCTATTTCCTAGAAAGTTGGCGAGAGCTTGTTCATTAAGTTATAACTCGACCAGATACCAACATCAACATTTTAACGACACAAGATCCATTTTTTCCACCTTCATAGAAAATTTGATTCCACTAATGAGCATTATTCTAAGTATATCAACTATAACGTCCATTAAACATCTAACACCAACAGCTGAACATCGATAAGATAGAATAAAACATAAAAAATAAAAAATGATTGAATCATGAAAACAAAGAACAGAGATTGTTAATATAACATTGCGGGGAAACTATGATTTGCCTACCATGCACAAGATTTTCCCACATACAAAAAACATACTATTTAAAAATAAGTGAAACGAAACAACTTGAAATAACAGAAAAACTGCACCTCTCTTGATGAGGATACCCCACGAATGAGTCTCCGAACAGCATATCTCAAGGACGGGGCGCAGTTATTCAACCCATCATCCTTCTCCGCTTCCAATTTCAGAGCGCGCTCCAGTACTTGCTTGTCCTCCAACATATCATAAACATTCTGAATATCGATCAATTCTGTAACCAAGGCCTTAGCCGCTGCTTCCCTGACACTTGCATCAGCTGCCGCAAGGTCCTTAAACACCCCAATGTGGAACTCAGGCAAAACACCACCACCACTACGACTTCGAGCTATACTCTTGTTTTTATTTGTTTCTAGTTCTAAACCCATTTTTCCAGGCGCAGTACAGTGTTTTACTTTGTCTAGTGATTTTCGTTTCTTTTTTCTTTCCATTGAATTTACAGAAATCTTATGGGTAATTGAGGGGGTTGATGGCGCATTCACTCCATTTTGATCTTCGTTTTCATGAGTTTCAGTTTCTTTTCTCTTTTTCTCCTTCTTCAGTTTCTTTTTAGACGGTTTGGGACTAGCATCTTCATTCCCCGAACTCAATTCTTTCTCTTCCAATATATCTGCTTCTTCTATAGTATCGGACACTCTCTTTTTGCTCCCCATTAAAGCAAAACAGTAATTATCTGCAAATTTAAGTACACTGACATTATGAATCAAGTAATTAATTTTGATTAATTCAAAATCAAACGACTAACGAATATCAGAAGGATGTATGCATGTGTTAACAGGGGCGGAGCCACCTGGGGTCTAGCAGGGGAACTGCCCCCACTGGATTTTGGTATTGGGTATTTCACTTATTACACTTGAGGGGCAGCCAGGTAAGGGGAAAACCATAAATAACAGCATCAAAAATTCAAGAGAAATATTGTTGAAGAAATCACTGTTTCCAGAGGAAGATTACCAACAAGAAACAACAATTCTGGAAAAAAAAAAAAAAGTTATAAGTAGTTGAGTTCAAATTAAATCATTCAAATAAATCCCGTTTTAACACTAATAAAATCCGATACTACCTGCCAAGTTTGGCGATGAAGAAAAGTAGAAATCACTGCAACACAAGATAAATTGGTGACGAGGGTGATGAATCTGTTCCCAATTTTTAGTGTAATAACGAGAAAGAAAACCTAGGCCACTTTTGCCCCTTGCTCTATGAATATGACTTTAGCAGACATGGGTTATAGTTTGATATGCCTAACCTTTTAATTGGGCTGCCCAAATGGAAAATGTAATAGAATGGGCTCTTATTGAATTCTAAACCTTTTCTAGAGGGCCTGTAATAGAATAGACCAACCCAATATTTAAAAAAATGTTGAACCCCCGCCTCGCCCATAGAGTATCGTGGAGTAGGTAAATCGCGGGATGTGCTTCATCAGGTCAGGGTACAAGAACATCCATACTGGTGCCCACAAAGAATCAAATTTCAAACATTGTTAGAGACAGGAATCGAACTAAATATTTAACTTTTAGTTGAGGTGACTAATAAAAAATTGTTAAACTTAAATCAGATATTTTGGAATTTAATTAATACAAGAATTTCAGAATTTTTTTTTTCACATTTCTATTATTGTTCGAAAAATTACGGTAATTTAACGACATGTTCTCTTTTTTATTGCTATATAGAGGAAGAGTGAATCGTTCATTTGATTTGTACTGAGAAAAAATTATTATCTTTCCATTTACAAGGTTCAGTAAATCGTAAATTTGTGATCACAACTCTACAATATAGAAGGGAGACTCGTACGAGCCATAATTGTATGGCGTTAAGCATTATATCAAATACCAAAGTGATTACAATTGACAACTATTTTATGAAAAACATGGTATGAAAATGGGTTACTAGAGTCATTTAACCGATAGTTGTGTTATAAAAAGGTAGTTCCATGTAACATTTATCAGAAAAGGACTTTTACATGTATTAGAACTCTACGCTCACGATTCCCTATAAACATAAGTACCTAAACTTATAGAAGTGTAAGAAATTCTAATTCCTTTATATAAATTTTTGTTCTATTTTTTCAGTTGACAAAGAAGTTGACATGTGAATTAAAATGAAATTGTCGATGTAACGCTCCAAATTTCATAAACACAAGACGCTACTTAAGTCGAAATATCCTGTAAATAACATTCCTCAATAAAAGCCAAAATGCGTAAATATTTATTTTTTTCAAAACTATAGCAAATAAACACTAAATGCGGAAACATCATTTGAATAATTTACTCATTCAAGAGTCAATACCAAATAAAATAAGTAAAGGGCCACAATTTGCAAAAGTACTAAAATTTGAGATTTAAGACAAAATAAAAACCGGCCATTAAAATACTAGTTTCAAAAATTTATAATTTAAATTGTCTATTATTTAATCATGATTGCCCCGCTCATTGCCTTGCCTTGTCGAGCTCCTTAACATGGAAGGGTGGAAAAATATTGGGGTGAACATAACGAATTATACTCAGTGGGAGAAACAACAATCAGTCCAGGTTAAATCTAAACATGAAATCAAATTATGAATATAATACAAATACAACATACTGTAGAAATATGTACTGTGTGACATCCCCAATGACCCAATTACGATCCCGGACCTATTTACGGTCCCTGACATCATGTTATAGCGCTTAACAATTTTGCACTGTGGGACAACCCCAAGGACCCACTTTTGATCCCAGACCTATTTACGGCCCCTGGCAACCTTTTCATATGTATAGGCATAATATCACAATCAAAATCACATATCAAGAATTAACATAGACAAAATAACCACAATTGCTTAAATGTAAATCTCACCTCAAAGTCTTGAAATTTTCTTGAAATTGAACGAATGTAATGTTACCGTGTTTCAAAGTTCTCCCGCGACCTTGTCTAGCAAGAACAAAATTAATATAATTTAGGATACTAAGTCCTAATTAATACTTTAGAATTTTTAGGGACCTTGATTGAACTTTTGAAAGTAAAGAAATGAGAAATTTGATATTTCTTTAAATCTTTAGAGTCTAATTATCAAAATTGGAATGTTTAGGGCCAATATGATAAAATTAGAAAGTAAATTATAATTAATTTGAAGAGTAGTCAAACTTTAGGGATGAAGAAATAGTAAAAATCAAATAGGGGACTAACTTAAACTTTTGGCCAAACTTTAGGATTTAAAAAGTGAAATTTCCATATTTATAACCAAACCCCCCATTCCCAAACCCATTATCACGCAGGAAGGCTTCTGGTTTCTAAATCAACTTGATTCCAAAAAAATGGGTTTTACATATTAATGGTTTCCAACCAAAATTGAGGTCGGAGGAGGAAGTCCAATAGCAAGAGCAACATATGGAGAGCAAGAATCGGAGTTGCAGGTTACTATAAAACTCGACTTACGGTATTAAACTCGAAAATTTCATTTTTTTTTTGTTTATGAATATATATTGAGAAGGAATAGAGATAATGGAATTCTTGAACGCTGAAAAGTAATTTCGAGTTACTTGCACAGATTTTTGCCGAGTGATTTACTGGTTCGAAATTGCAACTTGGAATTGGAAGAAACTGGTGCATTGTGTTAATGTCAATTAGAAGATGATGATGATGAAATCGAAGTAAAATTGTTCAAAAGTGAAGAGATTTACCTAGTTGAATCCCAGATTTGTGTGAAGTTTTTTTGCAGCCGAGAGGGTGAATCTATGGGAGGTGGAATTGATGGTTTATATGTTTAATGCTATGGAGCCCTACCAACTTATGCTTCAAAAATTGGGACAATTGATTTGGGCTGATAATGGACTTAAACTTGGGCCAAAGAGAAATATTAGACCAAGAGAAATTTTAAAATAGATGTTGGGTGTAAAATTCGACTCGATAAGGAAATATTGAATTTTTTTTTTTAGATTAAAAATCGTTTTTGAATTCTTATATTAAATGTTTTACTAGACAACTCGACGGAACGTAAAATAAATTCTAAATTTTGATGGAAGCGTCGTAGCGACACAAGTTAAGTTATAAAATTGGCATTTTAAAATTCGGGTCGCTACAGTCGACCACTCATCTTCAACCCCTGTTTGGTCCCTATTAAAATTATAATTTATTTTTCTCTCTCTTCTTACTAATCACACATTTTTTAATAAAATAATATTACACATAAATTCAAAACTTTTTTTTTTTAACTACACATTTAAAAATATATATTATTCCAAAAATTAAAATGGCAAATAATGGGGGCTAAACGGGACTCAATTATTGAACTCTAATATTTTTTGATTTCTAAATTGATATAGAGTTGAAATTGTCCTTGTCAACATAAATCTGAAAAAAAAAAAAAAAATTAATTTTAATTTGAAGTAAAAATAGTAAATTGAGTTGCAACATTTATGAATTAGCGTATGAATGGAGCCAAAAAAATTGCCAAAAACCTAGATTGAATTAATAAATATTGCAATTTTCAGTAGCACTATTATGAAAATAAATGAAAAGTAAATAACTAAATAAGATCGAATTAATTGTGTTTGTAGTGTAAATTAAGAATTTACATTAAACTAATAAGATATGATAATTCTTTTTCGTTATGTGATTATTGTGAATTTTAAAATTAATCAACTTGATTCGATAGTTTGTGATTTGGTGTGTTTGTTTATGATAATAATTGTTGATCACAATTTAGATTTTAAAAAAAAATATTTAAAAAATAAATAAATTATCGTGTCATTTATGTAACTTCTTTTTGAGAATTGTGCCTTCAAATACAATCGATATCGTAATATTATACTATCTTAACTTTTCTCGTACTATACTTAAATTTCACTATAAGAATTAGAGTTATTTAATAATATTTACACTTTAAATATGGTTGTAACATAACTAAAGGCTAGTAAATGCTGCTAACATTAGCATTACTCATTCAGAAACAGAAAGGAAAATATGTAAAAATATTCTAGAATAAATAAGATATATCAAAAGGATTTTGTAACTAAGACTCCGTTTGATAGCACGCATTTTCCATGCATTCTATTTTCCAACTTTTATAGTGGTTGATAGGCAAAATTTTCCCGAAAAAATATTTTTCAACTTTTCAAATATTTCATCTTTTTGAGGAAAATAAATTCTTAATATTTTGGTGGGTAAATATTTTCCAGTTTTTTTTTTTTTGGGCAATTGGAAAAAATTTTAGACACAATAGTAAAAAAAATTCACTTTTATTGACAATTTCCATGCAAAACAAAGACAAACAAATCAATTCCTTGTAAAATATTTTCTTTCCATCAATCATTTAAAGAAAGTGAAACTATAAAGGTCAAAGAGGCTTCATTTTTTAATCAACCAAATTGGAAGTCGGGTAAGAGTTTTAAAAGTACATTATATTTTTTATATAAAAATATTTTGCTCCCACTAAACAAAATTCTTGGCTCCGATGCTAAAAAATGACCTGTTGATATTGATTTATTTTTGTGAAAAAGTTAGTAGCAATCTTTTGGTGAAATTTTGTCAATGCAATCAACGGTTGCACTAAAAAATGTAACAAGACTACGTGAGGGACGTCTGAATATGTGAGACGCAAATGGGTCAAAGATTAAAACTAACTGGCGATGTATATACCTTAGGCAAAACTTTGAGGGGATTTACATAAAGTTTTAGAAATATAGTGGGAAATTATTAAAATATTCTAGAATAAAGAAGACAAATCAAACGGATTTTGTTACTAGATGTCCATTTAAAAAAAAAAAAAAAAAAGATAAGAAACTTGTAATAGTTGAATAAAAATTTGTCAACGTGTCTATAAAAAATCATTTAGAATAAAAATATGAACCGTAAGATCGAATCTATCTCTTATCATCCATTTAATGAAGTGAAAATATCAAAGGTCAAAGAGTGTCATTTGTGACCAACCAAATTAATAGGGATAATTCTTGGTGTACAAAATTGTGTACAAAATGGTGTCCAAAATGGCCAAGTGGCGGCCCCCTATTGGAGGGGCGGCTGTAGGGATAATTCTTGGTGTACAAAATTGTGTACAAAATGGTGTCCAAAATGGCCAAGTGGCGGCCCCCTATTGGAGGGACGGCTATGGGGCCAGCCGCCACTTGGCCATTTTGGACACAATTTTGTACCTGTAGCATGACCCAATTAATAGTATGGAAGTTTTAGAAGTACGTTATAATATTTCTTTAACTTTATATATTTAAAGATTTATATTATGCCCCCCACAGCCGCCCCTCCAATAGGGGGCCGCCACTTGGCCATTTTGGACACCATTTTGTACCTGTAGCATGACCCAATTAATAGTATGGAAGTTTTAGAAGTACGTTATAATATTTCTTTAACTTTATATATTTAAAGATTTATATTATGCCCTACAAAATCAAATTTTTGGCTCCATCCTTCATGTGTACCGTGTGGATCCAGGAATTTTGTTCAGCTATAACGGTCGTCAACCGTCAACGGCCGGAATAACGATCTTCAAAGGAAACGAGAAATGACCGAACAGTGGAAACGATAATTAGTTTTGATTCCTTCAAATTGGTTTTGGTATATGTATAATTGCTCATTGGGCCTGATCAATTAAAAAACAATGGCCCAACTAAATAAAAAAGATTAAGCCCAATTACAAAAAGCCCGACTACAAAAAAAAAAAAAAAGAAACCAAATCCTAGCGCGACACATATATAATTGATTAATTGTGTCGAGAATGTAAAATAATCTGAAGGTAAACCCAATTTATATAACTTCAAAATCAGAGAGTTTGGATAATTGGAAAACAGAATTCTAGAAGTATTCATGATTACTCAAATCGAGTTTGAAACAAAGCAAATTAACCATTTTCATCCGAGTCATAATCTCAAATTTTCACGCTTGTGGTAAACTAGCCTCTTCTCAACTTATCTCGCCCTTTTCGCAGTAGAGAGTTTGACGTCACTATGAGTAAATTTTTTATCTACACTAGCATTCTTAGCATATCCTTGCGGCTTCTTCACCGAGCTATCCAAATTTGTCTCATCATTTAATCCTTCCCGCAAGGCCTTAGGAGTCTCAATTTCATCACCTGTAGAACCCGTAGCCTGCAAAACCTGTTCCTACTGGCTGGTTTTTTAGTAACATGGGCTGGAGTTGCACTTCATGTCTTCCTCTAATGGTGGCAATTCACTATGGTGGGCCAAGCCACTTTTTTTTTTTTTTTTTTTTGGAAAAAATTCATAGATCCTACTTTAAGTTTACCCTATTTCAAAAATAACAAAATATCTTTCACATTTCAAAAATCAGATTTTTGACCTATACATACACATATATTTATATTTTTTTTATTTATATATATAATTGTATGCTTGAACAGGAATAATATTTGAAGCAAGATAGAGTTTATTAGTCGTCGCTATCTACCGCTAAGTTAAATATCGAATCCGTAATTGTTTGATCCATTTAACTTGTGAAATACTAGAATTTGATAATTTTCTACGATAGAGATTATTGAATTTTAAGAAGAATGTTTAAATAAATTGAATGCAACCGCTGATGTTTGTGTTATCTAGTTCATCGATTTCTCTATTGTGTAAAACTGTTATTAAATTGAATCTTGAGCGCTGGTTTGGGGTTATTTAATAATTAGGATTAATTAGAACGCTGGTTTCTAACTAACTAAAATTAAGGAGAAATATGAAAATTATTCCAACGGTGAATATTTAAAATATGAATTGAATTATCTTTGCATCTATGATCAATTGTGGATTTCCGAAGGTGGATATTGACTTGGACCAAGGTTAGTCTTTTGATTGCTTTCGTTAATTTAATTTTCATTGTTATTTATTGCGTCATTTATAATTATTTGCATACATTTCAAAAACTTTTATCATAATATACTAAAAATTCAATTTTAATCCCCACCAAAAGCCATCTTAACTTGATAGCACCATCACATGGGCCCCATCAAAGACTCTATAACCAACTCCAGGTACGCATCAACATCTATGCCTTGGTGAGGCAACACCTCTTGGGATCCCTACCTACCCTCCACCTCCAAACTTGAGGATTTTTCAAAAATAGGTTTCATTTACACCTTAGTTTATTATTTTTTTTTTTGGTCCAAGTAATGTCAAAATGCCCACCAGCTCAGCATTTGTAAAAGAATGTGTAAAGAAATCTATACAAGTAGCCTTATCCTCTTTCTAAAGGATTCATCTTCCCACTTCATTGAGTAAAATGATTTCTATAAAATTTGTTGGATAAAGCGGCTAGTACAAATTTTTACTACCTTCATTTACAGATGCTGAGTGGGCAAGTATTTTGACATTATTTGGACAAAAATCAATACTCCCTCCGTCCCAATTATATAGGTTTGTTTCGTTTTCACAAGGATTAAGAAAATTTCTTTAATGTCATTGAAAAATTATTTTTTGTCAAAATCTTTCCTAATTTATCCATATTAAATTTTCAGTATGTAAAACTAAATTATTGTTGAAATTAATAAAGAATTTGAAGAAGAAGAAGAAGAAATGAGAGTTGTTCCATGTTTCCAAAAAGAGAGAAATGTGTGTATTTGGATGATTTCAAGATGTTGGTGTTAGAAAATGTTGTTCAAAATCAAATAAAACCGAGTGTGAAATAGAACAAGCATGGAAGACAAGTGAAAGAGTTCTATAAATAGGAATATGATTCATGGATTTTATATACCAATTCTCATTTTATACTTTGAAATTATCATCCCGAAATTCTCCCAAATTATACTTAGAATTATTTTTGTTTCTTCTTTCCGAGTTTCAATAGTGCTAATTGCAACCCGGTTTCTTGACTTGAAATCTACTAAAGCTATTTGTGTGTTGGTCCTTTAGCATTCTCATTATCGAGAGATCGCAAATAAAGTTTTTAGGATAGCATTCTATGCGATTTAAGTCTTCTTCATTTTTTTTCATATTCTTCCATCTTTGTTTTGTGTTTTACATATATTTTGAGTTCCATTTGTAGTATCATTGGAGGTATTGTTATCTACTTCGGTGGAAATATTTTTCAACAGTCTAAAAGATTTAACATTGTGCAATGACAACCTAAGGAGATACAACCATGACAACAATCAAACTTATGAATCAAGACTTGGTGAGACTAGATTGTTTTAATGGATCGAATTTTACAAGGTGTCAAGACAAGATCAAATTATTGTTAATGGCGCTCAAAATTTTCTACATATTTGATCCAAATTTGGAAAATCTACATGAACCATCCGACAATGACACCGAACAATCAAAGGTGGACCGGAAGAAGTGCGAAGAAGATGAACTCATATGCCGTGATATACCAACACAACATCTGCAAAAGAAATCCGGTATGCACTAGAGAATAAATACAAGGCTGAAGAAGAAGGTACTAAAAAGTTTTTAATTTTTAAATATTTTGATTTCAAATTCTTAGATAATATTCTCCTATTGCCTAAAGTACATGAATTGCAAATTATTGTCAATAAACTGAAAGCGGTGAAGATAGAACTTCTGGAATGATTCCAAATAGGAGCAATTATTACTAAATTGTCTTATACTTGAAGAGGATATAGGAAGAAAATTCTTCATAACTCAGAAAACTTTTCATTGGAGCAAATTCAAAAACATCTCCGAATCGAGGAAAAGTCAAGGGTAAGAGATGGGAATGAAAATTCTCATGTTGGCACTTCAAAAGCCAACACCGTGGAAAACAATAACAAAGTCATTAAAGTAAACAAAAGAAAGTTTACTAAAGACAACAACAAATTCAAAAAGAAGTCCAATGCAGAATGTTTTGTATGTGAAAAAATCGACTACTTTGCGAAAGAATGCTGACATTAAAAACAAAGCAAATTTGGAGGTAGGGTGAATTCCATTGACAATGATGAAATAGTTGCTACTATAAGTGAAGTAAACGCTGTCAAAGGGAAAATTTTGGGATGGTGGTATGACATTTGCGCCACCGTTCATGTTTGATATGACAAGACATATCAAGACATTGATGATGGTCAACAAATTCAAATGGAAAATGAACATTGTTCAAAAGTCATAGGCAAAGGGAATGTTGAATTAAAATTCACATCTAGAAAAGTTGTAACTCTTACTAATATTTTACACGTATCGAATATGAATATGAACATTGTAAGTGGGGATTTGTTGGGAAAACCACAGATTAAAAGTGTTTGAGTCGGGAAAACTTGTATTATCCCGCAATGATTTCTTTGTTGGAAAGGGTTATTCTACTAATGGAATGGTCAAGTTATGTACTATTGACAATATTAATACAATGACTCCTTATTACTTTACTTGTTCTTTAAATTTATGGCATGATAGATTATGACATATAGGATATTCCACTATGCATAGAATGGTTAAAAGTGGTATGATATCATGTGAATTAACTAAAAATGATAAGTGTGAAATTTGTGCTAAATCAAAAATAATTAAAAAATCTTTTCAAAGTGTAGAGAGATCATCTAAATTAATTCACTTAGTTCATACCAATATATGTGAACTTAATGACATGTTAACTAGAGAAAGTAATAAATATTTCATAACTTTTATTGATGATTATTCTAGATTCTATTATGTTTATTTGATGAAATATAAGGATCATGCTTTTCATATGTTTAAAGTATAAAAAAATGAAGTAGAAAATCAAAAGAATAAAAAGATTAAAATTCTTAGAAGTGATAGAGGTGGTGAGTATTTTTCTAGAGAATTTGATATCTTTTGTGAAAAACATGACATAATACATCAATGTAGTGCACCAAGAACACCGGAACAAAATGGTTTAGCGGAGAGGAAAAGTAGAACATTACTTGAACTGGTAAATGTTATGTTAACAAAGTCTAAATTACCTTACAATTTATGGGGAGAGACATTACTTGATGCATGTCATATATGTAATAGAATTCCTTTCAAGAAACTTAAAATTTCTCCTTATGAATTATGGAAAGAAAGAAAATCAAATATTGAATATTTTATAGTGTGAGAGTGTTTAGCTTATTATAAAAATACCGATCCTAGAAGAACAAAACTAGGACCAAGAGGGATTAAGAGTATTTTTGTTAGATATGCAATAATTAGTAAAGCATATAGGCTACTTGATCTATCATTTAATGTTATTATAGAATCACGAGATGTGAATTTCTGTGAAAAATTATTAAGTGTGGATGAAATTGTTCAAAATCCATTGGAAAGTTAAAAAGAAATTACGGCTTCTAATAAATCACTAGAAACATCTTCACAAGATGTAAATGAGTCTAGTGAACCTAAAAGAAGTAAGAGAACTCGTAAAGAGAAGGTATTAGGACATGATGAGATTAATTCTCAACGAATTTCTCTATACTTAGTTGAAGCAAGTAGAGAAGATGTAGTAAAAACAATTCATTATATTCTTCAGATTGATAGTGATCCTAAAACCTATAAAGAAGCAATGACTTCTAAAGATATCACATTTTCGAAAGATGATATAAATGATGAAATGGATTCTATATTGTCCAACAATACTTGGAAGATTGTTGACTTATCGGCTGGATCAAAAGCTATTGGTTGTAATGTTGACCTATGATTCAATATAACTCCACTTGTTTTGATTATAACAAACAATACTTTTGCGTTTCTAACTAATTTCGTTTCTTGAGTTTTTCATGTATTATCTCAATCACTCAAATGCTCAAATTTTCATCCGTTGCAAACACTCAAAAGACAATCAAAAGTGATCCGAAGAAACCAAGATCTTTGAAGATTAGAAGTTTAGAAGATATTTTATCAAATTTTCAAAATTATATGTAAAGGTATAACTTGTCGATTTTTAGCAAGTATAAAGCTCAAATTAATTTTTATACATCTCATCATTTGTATAAAAATATTTTCGAAATGAAATTGATTTTGGAAAATAGACTATGTGATATAAAATCTTTAAAACTAAAAGCTACTCATTTCGGTCGATCAAAAGTTTGAATTGGTCTGCCGAAACTCTAACGGTTTGAATATTTTACAACGGCTATAATTAGACTTCGATCGACCGAAACTTATCAGCCGAAAGTCCCTACAATTGGTTGTTTTGCTCTATAAATACCAAACTCTTTTGCATTCAATAACACCAACGTACAAGAGAATTTTAAAGAGCTTGTTTATTGAAGATCATTGATCCAATTCATTTATTACAAGAATCTTTTATTTGATTGAATTTGTTCTTCATCTATTTCATCAAAGATTCCATTTTTGCAAAGAAACTTATATCTCATCTATTTCCTTATTATTGACTAAAGCTTTTCTTTGCCAACATTTATTTAAGTGTAAATCTCTCTCTATACTTAACTTTGTATTATTTGTTAAGAGAGATTAATTGATTGAAAACGTTGGTACATTGATCATCACTATTGTATCATTTATTATTCATCAAAGTTTTGCAAATTAAAACACTTGAGTTTAAATATTTGCCATCTATTGAAGTGTTATCATAACTCTCTAAATACTTGACTTGATTATATCATTTGTTCATAGAGTCATTTCAATTGTAAAATTACAACTTACACTTTGTGGTTTCGAGAGCCCTTGTAAAAACTCGATTATCGTTAAGGATATGTGTTCCTTGTTGTAAGTCATCTAAGGATAAGTACTCCTTGTTGTAAGTAACTTAACGATAAGTGCTCCTTGTTTGTAAATCACTTAAGGATCGATACTTCTTGTTTGTAAGTTACCATTTTTAGTGAATTTGGACTTATTCGTGATGGACAGCTTGGTAACGGGGACGTAAAACACATTATGTATCGAACTCCATTAAATTAGTTTGTTATCTTTACTTATCGCACTTTACGTTACATTGTCATTTATATTGTCATATTCATACTTGAATTAAGTTATCATATTTGCATATTTACTTGTTATTTTACACCTTGCATTTATATATTGTGTATTGAATAGTTTTTAAGACTAAGTATCGAAAAAGTTTCAAAAACCAATTCACCCCCTCTGGTTAGTTATTCTTGAGTTATCAATTGGTATCAAAGCGAGGTACTCTTATTTTAAAAGGACTTCACAATCTTGAGTAATGACTAACCATATTTCTCAAAGTCTTAAGGGGTGTTCTATAAATCGTCTTCCCTTATTTGATGGTACAAACTATAATTACTGAAAAACTAGAATGTCAATTTATGTTCAATCAATTGATTATAGTATTTGGGAAGTTATTGAATTCAGTCCTCATAAACTTACCAAAGTGATCAAGGTTGATGGAAAACCGGATCAAATTATCTCAAAACCTAAAGAAGAGTATGATGAAGATGATATAAGAAAATTGTCCTTAAATGCTAAAGCAAAAAATCTTCTTTATTGTGCTTTAAACATAAATGAATTCAATCGTATTAGCACTTGTGATTCCGTATATGAGATATGGCATGCATTAGAAATCACACACATGAGCACAAACAAAGTGAAAGAAACCAAGATAAATCTCTTGTTTAAAGAATTTGAAAATTTCTTCATGAAACAAGATGAATCCACAGCTAGCATGATTACTCACTTTACCGATATTGTTAATGTCTCAAAGGTTTTGATCGAAAATTTACTGATGGTGAACTTGTTAGCAAAATGCTTAGGTCTCTTTCCGAAGAATGGAGTCCCATAAGAATGTTGATAGAAAATACCAAGGATGTAAACACATATCCTTTGGAAGAGCTTTATGGTACCTTGATGACTTATGAACTCAACAATGCCGAAATCAAGGAAAAGATAAAGAAAAGTAAAGAGGAATCAAAAGAGCCAACAAAGTGTCAAATTGCCCTAAAATCGGCGATTGAGGAAGAATCAACAAGCAACAACATGAGTGATGAAGAACTTGATGATCTTATTCTCCTCGTCAAAAAATGGAGAGGCTTTCGTAACAACCGACGCTTCCAAAAGAAAGAAAATAAAAGTGAAGAAAAGAACAAGAAAACTATGTGCTATGATTGTGACAAACCCGATCATAAGAGAACCGAATATCCCAACAAAAAAAGATTTCCCAAAAAGAAAGCTCTACAAGCCACTTGAGATGAAAGTGATGATGAGGAAAAGGAAAATGAAAGTCAAGACGAAGTTGCGAGCATGTGCTTCATGGCCATTGAAGATGAGGTAAACACAAATGACACTCCTACTTATGATGAATTATCTACTTTGTATGATGAAATTATTGAAGCATTTGAAAAACTTGCACTCAAACATTCTACTCTCAAAAAATAACATATTTTTATTAAAAATCGAGACCAAAAAGATTTTGGAAACTCAAAAGAGTTTTGCAACAAATTTGGACATGTAGCTTTTAATTGCTTAACCAAAAAGAGACTACACTTTCAAGAAAGTAAGTAGGTTCAAGGGTCTACTAGTACTAACTATCAAGGACCCAAAGTTAAATGGGTACCAAAGTAAAAAATTTGAATCAATCATTGTAGGTGCCTTCAAAAGTAAAGAGTAATTGGTTTCTAGATAATGGTTGTTCCAAACATATGATCGGAGATAAAACACTATTGTCAAATTTGAAAAGAAAAGATGGAGGTCACATCACTTTTGGAGATAATGCCGAAGGAAAAATCATGGGCATCGGAAATATCGATAATCATTCATCTCCTTCTATTGAGAATGTTTTATTAGTAGAAAATCTCAAACATAATTTGATAAGTATTAGTCAACTATGTGATAAAGGTTATCATATCAAATTTGATTCTTCTAAATGCCTTATTAAGGATGCTACATCGAAAGATGTATTGTTCGTAGAAAGCCAAAGTAAAGATGTTTATGTCATTAATATTGTATTTGAAAAAGAATTAAAATGTTTGTGTCAAGTTTTAAAGATGACACTTGGTTATGGCATAGAAGATTAGAGCATTTTAATATGGATTTAATTTCAAAAATCTCTAAAAATTGCTTTGTTAAAGGTCTACCAAATTTAAAATTTAAAAAGGACAAAATTTGTGATACTTGTCAATTTGGAAAACAAACAAAAAGTTCTTTCGAAACTAAATAATTTTCTTCAACCACAAAACATTTACAACTTCTCCACATGGATCTTGTTGGACCGTCAAGAACGGCTAGGCTAGGTAGTAAACATTACGCCTTCGTTGTAGTTGATGATTTCATATTTTTTAGTATGAAAGATGAAGCCTTAAAAGCTTTTAAACACTTTTGCAAGAAAGTTGAAAATGAAAAAGGCTACACTATTTTAACTATTAGAAGCGACCATAGTGGAGAATTTGACAACCATGCGTTTGACGATTTTTGTAATGAAAACAGATATGAACACAATTTTTCGGCTCCTAGAACTCCTCAACAAAATGGTGTAGTAGAAAGGAAGAATCGAATCGCACATTACAAGAAATGGCTAGGACCATGTTAAATGAAAATAATTTGCTCAAGTATTTTTGGGCCGAAGCCGTTAACACCGCATATTATATTTTGAATAGAGTTTTGGTCAGTCGTAAGAATACCAAAACTCCATATAAACTTTGAAAAAATAGAATTCCAAACATAAACTATTTTAAAGTCTTTGGTTGCAAATGTTTTATATTGAATACAAAAGAAAATTTGGAAAAATTTGATTCTAAATGCGATGTTGGAATCTTCTTTGGATATTCACCTATTAGCAAAGTCTATAGAGCCTTTAACAAAAGAACTCTAGTAGTGGAAGAATTCATAAATGTTACATTTGATGAAACTAACTTTCTTGATCAAGAGAAGGGTATTGACGAAGATGTAGGTGTAGAAACTTTATTCAAACAAACGAGTATTCAAGATAAAAACGAAGAAGCATCAAATGAAAATCAATCAAAGGAGTCCAACGGTCAAGAAAGTAAAGAAAAGTCATCTGAGGCACAAAATGATCCCGCATTACCAAAAGAATGGAAATTCTCCTTTTTCCATCCAAATGAACTAATTATCGGCTATCCATCCAAAGGTATCATTACTAGAACTTCACTCAAAAATCATTTTTGCAGTTGTGATTTTATCTCACAAATTGAACCTAAAAACTCTAAAAAAGCTGATTTTGATGAGTTTTGGATTCTTGCAATGCAAGGAGAACTAAATAAATTTGAAAGAAATCATGTTTGAGATTTAGTTGATAGACCGAACGATCAAACCGTAATTGGTACAAAATGGGTATTTCAAAATAAACAAGATGAAAATGGAATTATTGTGTGTAACAAGGCTAGATTAGTGGCTCAAGGTTACAATCAAGAAGAAGATATAGATTATGAAGAAATATTTGCACTGGTTGCTAGGTTAGAATCCATACGCATGCTTCTTGCATTTGCTTGTCATAAAAATATCGCTCTTTATCAAATGGATATGAAAAGTGTATTTTTAAATGGATTTATTCAAGAGGAAGTTTTTGTCGAGCAACCTCCCGATTTCAAAAATCATAAATTTCTGGAAAAAGTGTTCAAACTTAGAAAAACTCTTTATGGTTTGAAACAAACTCCTAGATCTTGGTATGAAAAATTAAGCAAATTTCTCATTTCAAATGGTTTTCAAACGGGAAATACGGATACTACACTCTTTATCAAAACCAAAAACGATGATATAATTGTTGTACAAACTTACATTTATGATATTATTTTTAGTGCAACTAATGTTTCCATTTGTCAAGAATTCTCAAATGTATGAGCAAGGAATTCGAAATGAGCATGATGGGGGAATTAAAATTTTTCCTCGAACTTCAGATAAAGCAAACTAATTAAGATATCTTCATTGGTCAAACAACGTACATTATTGACATGCTCAAAAAATTCAATTTTAAAAATGTGAAACCGATGAATACTCCAATGAGTTTATCAATAAAATTGGATAAAGACGAGCACAACACTTCAATTGACGTAACAAAGTATCGAGGTATGATCAGATCTCTTCTTTACTTAACCGCAAGTAGACCCGATATCATATTTAGTGTTTGTTTATGTGCTAGATTTCAATCTAATCCTAAGGAATCTCATTCGAGTGCATTAAAACGTATTTTTAGATACTTATGTGGCACTAAAACATTAAGACTTTGGTATCCAAAAGGAACGCACATTGACCTTATTAGTTATTTGGATGCCGATTGGGCGGATTGCACTATTGATTGAAAAAGCACAAGTGAAACTTGTCACTTTCTAGGCTTTGCCCTTGTGTTATGGTTTAGTAAGAAAAAACATTTCGTTGCACTATCAACCGCCGAGACCGAATATATCTCGGCCGCTAGTTGTTGTGTTCAAACTCTTAGGATGAAACAAACTCTAAATGATTATCACTTATCTTTTGAAAATACACATATTTTTTGTGTGATAACACTAGTGCCATAAATTTGTCTAAAAATCCCATCTTGTACTCTCGCACAAAATATATTGAAATTCGACATCATTTTCTTCGAGATCATGTGCAAAAAAGTGATATTTATTTGGAATTTGTTAGTACCGAAAAACAATTGGCCGACATCCTCACTAAACCTCTAGCTCACGATTGATTCTCTTACATTCATTGAGGCTTAGGTATTATCGATGAATCTGATATTTGTGGCTAAATGTGTTTTATATGCATTTTTATATGAGAAAATGATAATTTTTTTGTGTTTTGATGTTTTGGTCGACCGGCCTTTCGATCGTACAAATGACCAGCCGAACTACTATTTTGGTCGAACAATTGATAGACTGAAATTACACTTTCGATCGACCGTTAGTCCACCGAAAACTCCTGCAGCCTCCTTCGAAATTTCTCTGCAGAGTTTCGGTCGACCGAAGTAGCGCGATTCAGATTCTTTAAAACTGATTTTTTTTCTTCCCTAAATCAAGACCTAACCCTAAAAACTCTCGAATTTTCCCTCTTCCTCTCTCCAAAAACTTCAAATCTCATAGTTTTTCACTCAAAATCCTACACAAAATCGAAAAACCCATCACACATTAACATCAGTTCTTAAAATTTTTCATCAAGTTTCTTCAACAAACCTTGAAAAATTTGGTTTTGGGTCAAACTCGAGATTTCATCAATTTTCTTAAAAAACTTCACTCCAAATCCTTTGAAAACACTTACCCACATCAAGAAATATGTTCCTCACTCCTCTTTCAATTCCAAACTCGTCTCTTACTTTTGGACAAAAAATCCGACACCATGCCGCCAAAGAAGAGGTCCAAGAAAGGAGAAACTAGTTTGTCCATTGTCGAATCCGACTGATTCACAAACCATCCCATTCTTCGCGGTAAGAATATTGATATATTTAAGTTTTCTCTTAAAGCTCCATCACTTAGAATTGAAGATTTTTTTGAAAATATTGGGTGGAAAAATATTATTTCAATCTCCGAATGTACCTATCCTAATTTGATTTGAGAATTCTTTCGTAATGCACTTTTCACTCTCACTATGTTGTTAGCATGCTCAAAGATAAACGCATTGTCCTAGATAGACCTACAATGAGATGAATACTTGAGCTAGATGCTTGTGAAAATCGTGCATATGTGCAACATTTCTCAGTTACTTTTGATGGCTATAATGAACTTGAAGCATGCTTTCGTGTCACCGACGACAATTAACCACTTCAATGACCCTAAACCTAAATCACCTCACTATCCTTTGCAAAATCCTTCATCGTGCCATTGCCTATATCATTGTCCTAAGAAGTGGTCATTTTGAAGAATTTAGTCATCTCGAACTATTCATTCTCGATTCACTTCTTGGTGGTTGTAAATTGGACTTCCCGTACATTTCTTGAAACACATTCAGCATGTCCATTCATCTTCTCGGATCCTAGGTCTCCTTTATAGCATGCTTCTCACAAAAAAAATTCAACACTTCAAAGTGCCATTGGATGATGAACCTATCCTTAAACCAAAGCACACCGATATCATTAAAATTAAAACTTTTAGTCGTATGAAAATTGTTAAAGGCGACAGGCAATGGGTGTGTCAAACTCAAGAACTTGATAATGCCTCGGTCCCTACTACTTGGCCATTTACCAAGGATGAAGCGGAAGAAGAAATGAGTGGTGATGGATGTGATGGTAATGATCCACCTCTACCAAGGCGTAGATTGTTTACTATGCGTGTTGCACCTATTTCCTACCGCCTTATGTCCGAGGAACAACTCAACCTCCTACAGGGTCAAATTGAGTCTCTTACTACTACCGTTAACACTCGGATTGATTCTCTTGAGCAATGAATGGAGCAAATGAACTTAGCACAAGAACAACAATTAGAGCAAATGCTATTGTCATAAGAGGCTTTCTACGCTCACATGTATTCCATCTACCCTCGTGTGGTCCTCTTCCACAGACGGATGAATGAAGCCCTGCATCTAACCCTCTTCACTATTCTTAATTTCGTTTTTGCTATGCTTCCTTGTTAGACTTGTTTATGTTATGGATATTGAACTTGTTCAAACGTTATTATCTTGTGAAAATTAAAGCTATGTGTGGTTTTTATGATTATTCTTATGACCAATGATTATATAACTTGTTGCACCCATGGCTTGACTAAAAGAGAAATTTTCTTCCTCCTTCAGTATCCCCATTCTTTTTTATTATGACAAAGGGGAAAAAACAAAGAAATGTGATATGAGAATGACGATTGAAATGAAATTTGATATATTTTGAGATAAATGAGAATGACGATTGAAATGAAATGTGATATATTGTGATATAAATGGTTTATATGTTATGAATTGTGTTATATGTGATTTATCTCAAATCATGGGAATGTGCACTCATGGAAATATGCACACAATGGTATAAACTCGAACTTCACTTGCCCGCATTGTTGTGTAATAGGTAGGGGGAACATATTGTATATCTCTATATATTCCTATAATCACATATTGTTTGTCATAATCAAAGAGGGAGAAATTGTTGACCTATGACTCAATATAATTCCACATGTTTTGATTATAACAAACAATACTCTTGTGTTTCTAACAAATCTCGTTTCTTGAGTTTTTCATGTATTATCTCAATCACTCAAATGCTCAAATTGTCATCCGTTGCAAGCACTCAAAAAACAATCAAAAGTGATCCGAAGAAACCAAGATCTTTGAAGATTAGAAGTTTAGAAGATATTTTATCGAATCTTCAAAATTATGTGTAAAGGTATAACTTTTCAATTTTTAGCAAGTATAAAGCTTAAATTAATTTTTATACATCTCATCACTTAGATAAAAATATTTTCGAAATGAAATTGATTTTGAAAAATAGACTCTGTGATATAAAATCTTTAAAACCAAAATCTACTTATTTCGGTTGATCGAACTATTTCGGTTTACTGAAATCTTTCGATTGATCGAAAGTTACTCGATCGAAAGTTTGAATTGGTCTGTCGAACTCTAACGGTTTGAATATTTTACAATGGCTATAATTAGACTTCAGTCGACCGAAACCTATCAGCCGAAGGTCCATGCAGTTGGTTGTTTTGCTCTATAAATACCAAACCCTTTTGCATTCAATAACACCAACCTACAAGAGAATTTTGAAGAGCTTGTTTATTAAATATCATTGAGTTTGCTTAATTTTTATCCAATTCATTTATTACAAGAATCTTTTGTTTGATTGAATTTGTTCTTCATCTATTTCATCAATGATTCTATTTTTGCAAAAACAACTTATATCTCATCTATTTCCTCATTCTTGACTAAAGCTTTTCTTTACCAACACTTATTTAAGTGTAAATCTCTATCTATACTTAACTTTGTATTATTTGTTAAGAGAGATTCATTGGTTGAAAACGTTGATACATTGATCCTCACTATTGTATCATTTATTGTTCATCAAAGTTTTGCAACTTAAAACACTTGAGTTTAAATATTTGCTATCTATTGAAGTTTTATCCCATCTCTCTAAATACTTGATTTGATTATATTATTTGTTTAGAGAGTTCTTTCAATTGTAAAATTACAACTTACACTTTGTGGTTTCGAGAGCCATTGTAAAAATTCGATTATCGTTAAGGATAGATGCTCCTTATTGTAAGTCACCTAATAATAAGTGTTCCTTATTGTAAGTCACTTAAAGATAAGTGCTCTTTATTTGTAAGTCACTTAAGGATCGGTACTCCTTATTTGTAAGTTACCATTTTTAGTGAATATGATATTACTCGTGATGGAGAGCTTAATAACGGGGACGTAGAACACCTTGTGTATCGAACCCCATTAAATTGACTTGTTATCTTTACTTATCGCACTTTACGTTACATTGCCGTTTATATTTTGCCATATTCATACTTGAATTAAGTTATCATATTTGCATATTTACTTGTTATTTTACACCTTGAATTTATATATTGTGTATTGAATAGTTTTTAAGACTAAGTGTCGAAAAAGTTTCAAAAATCAATTCATCCCCTCTTGGTTAGTTATTTTTAGGTTATCATGTAAATGGGTATTTCATAGGAAATACAATACCGATGGTTCAATCTGAGCTTACAAAGTAAGATTAGTTGCTAAAGGTTTTCAACAAAAGGAGGTAATTGATTATATTGACACTTATGCACCCGTAGCTAGAATTACTACTATTAGAATTCTTTTTGCATTATCTTCTATATATGACTTATGTGTACATCAAATGGATGTAAAAATTGTATTTTTAAATGGAGAATTAGATAAAGAAGTTTACATGGAACAATTGGAAGGTTTCATTCTTCTGGGTAATGAAAATAAATTTTGTAAACTTATAAAATCTTTATATGGTTTAAAACAAGCTCCTAAAAAATAGTATGAAAAATTTGATAATGCTATCACGACTTTTGGTTTTTTGCATAATACGGTAGATAAATGTCTATGTGCTAAAAAAAGTGATAATTATGTAGTGTTTGTATGTTTATATGTGGACGACATGTTGATTATAATCACATGGACGGTATTATAGAAACAAAAAGGTTTCTATCTTCAACATTCATAATGAAGGATCTTGGTCAAGTAAATACCATATTGGGTATAAAAGTAATCAAGAATGATTTAGGATTTGCAGTAACTCAATCACATTATATTGAGAATTTAACTGAAAATCTCAAACATTTGAACATTAAAGAAGCAAATACTCCGTTTGATTCAAGTATCAAACTTGTGAAGAATATTGGAAGAGATGTTAGACAACTTGAATATGCAAGTGCAATTGGTAGTCTAATGTATGATGTACAATGTACAAGACCAGACATTGCATTTACTATAAGTAAACTTAGTAGGTTTACAAGTAATCCAAGTGTTGACCATTGGAAGGCGATTGGAAGAGTACTTGGTTATTTAAAGAGAACCAAAAACCTCGGACTCCAATATTCTAAATTTCCAACTATACTTGAAGGATATACCGATGCAAGTTGGATATCAAGTGCTGGTGAAAACAAATCAACATCGGATTGGTTGTTCACTTTTGGAGGTCGTGCAGTTTCTTGGAGGTCAAAGAAACAAACTATGATTTCACATTCCACAATGAAATCCGAGTTTGTAGCATTAGTTGAAATGGGAAAAAAAGTGGAGTGACTTAAAGATCTTCTTTATGAAATTCCATTAGATACGAAGAATGAGTCTTCAATATCTATACTATGTGATAGTCAAGCTACTCTAGGAAGGGCTTATAGTGAAGTCTACAACGGAAAGTCTAGACACATGGGTCTTATACATGATTATGTAAGGAAATTCATAAAAGACGGAATAATTTCATTTAAATATGTAAGATCAAGTGAGAACTTGGGAGTGGTGCCGCTTCAAGGAAAGTTGGAGTTATTTTCTGAAAAATTCATGAATATGGATGGGTGCAAGGCCATTAATGCACTAAAGTAAAATTGTGTGGAACATATTGAGATAGAGTGTTCACATGTGTGATATCGTCGGTAATGTCATAAGGGATAATTGGTTTAAAGCTAAGACTACTTGGAATCTCGATATTACTTTGCAGTATTAGCACTAATGTAAAGGTTTAAATCGAAAAATACATTATAATAAATGTGACATCGTTTATAATTCTAAGTTGAGTTATAATATTTGAACAAGTGGGAGATTGTTATATATACTGTGTTGTTCAAATATTGATATATGAGAATTGATCAAATTTGGTTGAAAAAAGAAATTAAAAAAAAGGAAGAAAAAAGGGGAAATGATAGCATATAGGGGAAATGGTTTGCCTATGCGACCACGTATACCTTTGGTCATGCGATCGCATGACCCTCGTCAGGGAATTAAATTCCCTGACTTGGTTACTCTATGCAGTCGCATAGAGCAACAAAATGACTGTTGGACAAATTTTTTTAAATTCTGTCTTTTCATCCTTTTTTCCTATCTTTTGTGAAAAGTTGGCACCCATACGAAAGTGTATGAAGAAATTCTATAAATAGGAATAGAATTCATGGATTTTATATACCAATTCTCATTTTATACTTTGAAATTATCATCCCAAAATTCTCCCATATTATACTTAGAATTATTTTCATATTATTTTTGTTCCTTCTTTTCGAGTTTCAATAGTGGTAATTGCAACCCGGTTTCTTGACTTGAAATCCGCTAAAACTATTTGTGTATTGGTCCTTTATCATTCTCATTACTGAGAGGGTGTAAATAAAACTTTTAGGATAGCATTCTATGCGATTCAAGTCTTCTTCATTTTCTTCGTATTCTTCCATCTTTGTTTTGTGTTTACATATATTTTGAGTTCCATTTGTATTATCATTGGAGTTATTGTTATCTACTTCGGCAAAAATATTTTTCAACACATAAAAAACATAACTTTTAGTGTAGGAATTTAACACTGTAGGATTCACATGGTAAATGAATTAGATTCTATACAGCCAAAGACAACATCAATTACGCTAATATGAACAATATAACATATGATTAGGGCACATGCACCGGCGCTTACATTATCAGATATAATTTTTGAAAGTTTTAAGGAGAAATATTCGTATACAACAGTAGAGCTACTCTTTTCAAAATTGACGTGAAATGCGAGATTCCCATCACACTCATCATTAGATGGAATTATGCATGCACTGATTTTCGATGATCAAATCCAGTTACCCTAAGAAATAATAAACTCGAATTAAGTGATTTAACCACTATTCCATATTTCTCTGAGGAAAAAATATTATTGTTTGCATAAAAATAAACCTAAAGATTTGCTTACTTGCATGAGTTTGACCTCGAAAGCTCTATAACAAACTTTTTTGGACCAATAAAATCTAGGAAGTAGCATTTCTTCAATCCTTCAATAGATATATCTTCAATCCTATGGCAAAAGGAAATACTACAATTTGAGGAAAGGATAAAAAAAAAAGAAATTTTGGTGTGATCCAGAAAAGGCGTCAAGCAGATGAAGGTTCGATGAGCATTGAGACGAAGATACAGATGAGTTCGAGATCAAATCGGGGCGAAGAAGTCATGCAATCATTTAGTTGGGCAACAAAGTACAAAATATTGAAGTTAACCAGCTTTCTATGTTGGGGTCAAAGGCCGAAACGAGCTTGAATGCATCATAATAATGAAACAAAGCGTGGAGGCAAGCTGGAGAACCATGCGACTATATGGTTGTACAAGCTATGCGACCGCATGGCTGATTACGCATAGATATAATTTCAGTCGCGATTTTTCAGATTTTGGCAGTTTCCTTATTTCTCTAAAACTCTAGATTTTTTTATCTTTTAACATATCTTGGACTTTATTTCGTGCCTTTTAGGGTTTTTAGAGCTTTCATATAAATATGTTCTTATTATTCATTGTAAAAGAGACTTGAGTAATATTTTCTTTAGAGAATTCAATTATTTGAGAGTTTTATTCCTTCATGTTATTGATGACTTAAAGTTCTAACTTGAACTTATCAAAAGTTCTCGCAATCCTGTTCTTATTTTGGGTAATCAACGGGTCGGATTTCTTATGTGTAATTTCGGTTCTTGATACGGGTCGAATAACGGGTAAGGTTGATCTTTGCGCAACGTAATGTTTAGCTTTCTTGGGTTTGTTTTATCTTGTTCGTGGGTTCCCAAAATCGATTCTAGTTAAAGTTTATATCAATTCAAGAATGATGATCAACAGTGATTGTATTGCTGGAGCAGGTGGAATATATAATACAAACGAATGTTACAAGAATAGTCTAGAACCTATAGTTGTTAGTTGGTTCCTGATTTTATGAATCATGTTGGAAATCTTTATACAACAAATATGGTGGTCCAAATACAAATAGAGAAATGATTTTAGACAACAAGTAGAGAGGCTGTTGATTTGTCAAGTGAGCTGGGAAGAACCATAGCTGATGTGGAGCTGATTCAATGTTGATGTGTTCAAGTTAATTCTCAACACCCCCTTCAAGCTGGACAGTACTGAGGTAACTCCAATCTTGTCTTTCAAGAAGAGAAACCTGGAGTAATTAAGACATTTTGTCTATAGATATGCAATCTTATTTGAAGTAGGTACATATTTCACCTCCAGCTTCTTTGCAAGTACCTTATCTCTGATGAAGTGAATGTTTAACTCTATATGTTTTGTTCTGGCATGATATATTGGGTTTGCAGCCAATGCCCCTACACTTATGTTGTCACACCATAGAGTTGGAGTTACAGCTAATGGAAGCTCCAGTTTTTGAAACAATGACTAAATCCAAGTAATCTTTGAAGCAGTTGATGCAAGTGCCCTGTATTCAGACTCTGTGCTTGACCGTACCACATGTTGTTTCTTCAAAGACCATGATATCAAGTTATCTCCTAGATAGATGTAATAGCACGTGGTTGATCTTCTATCATCCAGACAGGAGGCCTAATCTGTATCTAAATAACCATTTAGACTTAATTTGTCACTTTTTTAATCCACAAACCATAGTTTATTGTACCTTTAAGATATCTTAATACCCTCTTAAGTGCCTGCCAGTGTGCAGATGTTGGAGATTGCAGCAATTGGCTTAGTTTGTTGATAGCAAATGTAATATTTGGCCTGGTGTGTGTGAGATACTGCAATGTTCCCACTGTACTTCTGTAGATTGTGGGTTTAGCTAGTATTTCTCCATCAGATTTGGAGATTGTTTTGCCAACATGGATAGGTGTAGGGCATGGTTTTAAGTTTTGTAGCTCGAACTTCTTGAGTAGATCAGCAATGTACCTTGTTTGAGTGAGATGAAGACCTGAATCATACCACACTGCCTCTACTCCAAGAAAGTGATGTAATCTTCCCATGTCCTTTAGTGCAAATTCTTTGTTCAGTGTATTTATGAAATTTTGCACTAAGTACTTGTCATTACCTGTTATAACAATACCATCCACACAGATTAGTGCAAAGATCACTTGCCTTTCATTCTTGAAATAAAACAATGAAGTGTATGCCACAGATTGTTCGAGTTTTCAGCTCAAGAATGTTACTTTCAGTTTGTCATACTAGGCCCTAGGTACCTGTTTCAATCCATAGAGTGTTTTTTCTAGTTTGTACACATAATTGGGCTTTGACTTATCTATGAAACCTTCTGGTTGATTCATATAGACTGTCTCTACTAGTTCCTCATTTAGGAAGGCATTATTAATGTCCACTTGTCTAATAGTCCAATCCTTTGCAATTGCCAAAGTAAGTATAATTCTTAGGGTTGATGGTTTAATGACTGGACTAAAGGTCTCATAGAAATCAATTCTAGGAGCTGGTAGAAACCTTTGGCTACCAATCTGGCTTTGAACCCTGTACTGATCCATTTGTGTTGTGTTTAATTCTGAAGATCCATTTATTCCCTACTATGTTATAGGTAGGTGATGGAGATACAAGTTTCCAGGTTCTGGATTTTGCTAAGGCATTGAATTTTCTTCCATGGTTTTCTTCCAATCTACATTCATCATTGCCTCTTTCACACTTTTGGGTTCAGAGAACTCTGAAACCTTTTTAGCTGATTTTGTCAACTAAGCTTTGTGTTTGAACACCCCAGCCTTTCCTCTAGTGATCATAGGATACTTATTTTGGTTTCTTACTTCTTGTTGAGGTCTTTCTTCAATCTGACTTTCAACTAACTGTTGAGCGCCTTCAGGTCTTTCATTATTCTACAACATATTAGATTCTGATTCTACAGATTCTGCTTCAACATTTCCTTCAGTTCCATTTCTGCCGAACGCTTCTGGATTGTCATCATAGAGTACATTTTCGTTATGATTGTCACTTAGGTCAGAAAGTGAGTGATGCTCGACATGAGTTGCTTCAGCCTGAGCGATATCAATAGGACTTAAAATAGTGATAGATTGTTTAGTTCAGAAGGAAGATGGATGTAAGGCACAATCATTTCAGGCACTACTAACTTTGGTTGATTTTTGGCAGTGAATGAGGACTTAAAAGGAAACTCCAATTCATTGAACACAACATGTCTTAAGATATATACATTTCCTATTGAACTTAGACATTTATAGCCTTTATGGGATTCACTATAACCAAGGAAGATGTACTTTGTGGAGTGAAAACTAAACTTGTGTCTTTGGTAAGGTCTTAGGCAAGGGTAGCAGGCACAACCAAAAACCTTCAGTACTTTATAGTCAGGTTCCTTTTTGTGTAAGGCTAGGTAAGGAGATTTTAGTTTAAAAGTGGGTGTGGTAGTCTATTTATGAGGTATGTGGCAGTTTGAAAGGATTCCCACCAATACTTTAAGGGGCAGTTGAGCTTGATCCAAGAATGTTAAGCCAGTCTCAGTTATATGCCTATGATTTCTTTCTATTTTACCATTTTGGGCTGATGTATAAGGGCATGGATGTCTGAATTCGATTCCTTCTTATCTCAGGAGGTATGAAAAAAATTCTATACTCTCATTCCCAGTCAGTTTGTAGAGTTTTTATTTTGTCGGCTGGTTTGTTTTCAACAAGTTTCTTAAATTGGATGAACACATTCAAGGTTTCTGATTTCTGTTTTAGAGGGTAAATCCAAGTGAACCTACTGAAGTCATCTAGGAAAGTTATATAGTATCTGAAGTTTGATGTTGATAGAATTGGTGCAGGTCCCCATATATACATATATACCAATTCTAAAGGGGCCTTGGCATGTGATGAAGACAAGGAAAAAGGCAACAAATGAGCCTTACCAAGTTGACATGCATTGCAAAATGATTTGATATCATTTTCTTTAACTTTCAGATTACAAATTTTGAGAACTTGAGTCATCACTTGGCTATATGGATGACCAAGTCTCTTGTGCCATAAATTAACTTTGGAAACTAAAGACTCTTGAGTGGAATTAACAGAGAAATTAACAAGGGACTCTTGACTAGATTTAATAGGACTCTTGACTGGAATGAGTAGAGGATAGATTGTAGTAGGATTTATTTGAGAGACTTGACTACTGAGGGAGATACTTAGTGCTTTGGTGAGGAAAGTCTAGTCCAGTTGATATAGCTCTTCCTTAAGCTTCCATCGTAGCATCACTTCCTTCGTTGACATGTCCTTAACAAAACAATGATTATGATGAAATTCCAAGAAAATTTGATTATCAGAAGTTAACTTTGAGACACTGATAAGGTTTTTCTTGATTTCAGGCACATGTAGCAGTTTGTTTTATCATTTAAGGCTGGAATATGTATAGTTCCAAAATGTGAAATGCGAAACTTACTTCAATTTCCTACCATGATTTTTTCCTTACCGGTGTACTCATTGACATAAGTGATATTTCCGTTGTCAACAGTGATGTGATTACTAGCTCCTATGTTTGCATACCATACTGGATCATTCACTCTGCTAAGAGATGCTATGAGAGCTGTGGGAGAAGGATTGTGGATGATGCTCTGATTTGGTGATGTTCCAGTGTACCTTTCATCATACCTGAAGTTGCAAACGTTTGCCTTGTGTCTAATTTTCCCACACACTTGGCAAATTGGCATGTCACTTCCATGTAAGTTTCCTCTATTTCTACCTCTTCTTCCACTTCTGTAATTGTTGAAGTTTGTAAATCTTCCATCCATACTTGGTCTGTTTGATCATCAGATCTTTGAGAGAAGTTAGCTGAGGTATGGTTAATGCTGATTCTTGCCATCTCATTTCTGATTGAGTTAAGGTGTTCAAGCCTGCTTTCATAAGTCATCAGTGTGGACTGAAGTTCTCCCCAAGAGATGTGATCCATGCTGTTGATTTAGACAACAATTGGTGTGTAATATTCATCTAGTTTTGCCAAGACTTGAGTAATCAGGTCTGTGTAAGTGATGGTTTTGCCAACAAACTCCAGATTATCAATAAGTTGCTTCACCTTGTTTAAATATTGATCAACATTTATGGTTCATTTTCTTGTTTTTTGTAGTTCACCAGTGAGGAATGTGATTCTAGATCTATTTTGGACTCCATAACTCTCCTCAATGGTAATCCATAGTTCATTTGAGTTGGTTGTACCCATGACTCTCATGGCTATATCAGGAGTTATTGAGGAGTAGAACCATCCCATCAATAGTTGGTCTATTGACATCCATTGGTTGTGCTCCGGGATCTTAACCATCTCAACACTGGTTCTAGCTTTACCATTGATCTGGGTTCCAGTAAATTCTTGTGGACACACCTTTGTCCCAAGAATGTACCCTTCCAGATTTTGTCCATAAATAATTGGCAGAATCATGTTTTTCCACATAAGATAGTTGTTGTTATCCAGTTTCACAGATACAGTTTGGGTTAGGTTGACACCAAAAGGTGAGAGGTGGTTGTTTCCAAGCAGTGGAGCAGCTGTACTGCTAGAGATTGATGCTGGAGCAGTGATAGGATCAACATTTTGTGGTGTGTTGTCGGCGTTGGCCATGGAAGCTCTGATACCAAGTTAAAGTTTATATTAATTCAAGAATGATGATCAACCGTGATTGTATTGCTGCAGCAGGTGGAATATATAAAACAAAATAATGTTACAAGAATAATCTAGAACCTATGGTTGTTAGTTGGTTACTAATTTTATGGATCATGTTGGGAATCTTTAGACAACAAATCTGGTGGTCCAAATACAAAAAGAGAAACAGTTTTAGACAACAAGGAGAGATGATGCTGATTCATCAAGTGAGTTGGGAAGAACCATAGCTGATGTGGAGCTGATTCAATGTTGATGTGTTCAGGTTAATTCTCAACAATTCTTGGTTGGGTTCACATCAAATTTGAGATATTATTTGCTTAAATGATTGAGAGGTCAAATAACTTTGAATTTTATGAATTTTTAACTTAAAAAGAAAGGGTGAAATTTTTTGTGGGGTTCTTTTTCATTGATATCATGCAGAGCTCTTTTCATTGATATTATATATTCAAAATAATCCTTATTAGCATCCATGAATCAAGAATTTCCCAATGAAATTCATGCCAAAAAATGAGATGAACTCCATTTGGCATGTTAATGTAGACGCCTGCAATGATTGTAAACTTCCAACCAAAACCAGTAATTAAAACTTCACAATTAATCGCACAAAGTAAAGCTCAGCTGAGTTGTATCAATTCAACATAAATTTTCATTAATAAACTGAACTGAATGTTACAGAATATCCAATTGAAACACAGAATGAGAAATGGGTTGAGAAGAAGAAGAAGAGATGGAGAAGACAAGATAAGAGAAGAAGAAGCTAGAATTCTACTGATGCAAAAATCATGCTATCTTACCCTCCATGTGTCAGTTATAATAGAAGAAGAAAACTTGTTTTTCACTATTACAATTTTTAAAGAAAAAATGACGTTGTCTTTTGCTGGCTGAAACGGTGTTACTTCTTTATTCATTTTACTGGTAATTTCGTTGAGTTTTGTTCTTTTTCTTTCCCCATCTGCTGAAGTTACTTGGCTCCTTCTTACCTTCATTACATTTCTTCCCCTCAATTTGACCTTGTTCCCTAAGGTTGAAAGGAAGGATAAGATGCTTGAATAGCAGCTGCGTCTTCCCAGGCGGCTTCAACCTCCAAGGTATCCTTCCAATTAATTAGCCATTGAGTAACGGCCTAGTTATCCTTATTGATTAGGCGAGTTTGCAGGACTGAAAGTGGTTTTGGGCAGCTTTTGCCTCGTTTTCCTTCTTTTGGTATTAGTAAAATAGGCACTTTTTGTTCTCCTACGTTTTTCTTTAGCAAGGATACGTGAAAGACAGGATGTATCTTGGAAGTATTGGGTAAGTTGAGTTCATAGGCTACCTGTCCAATTCTCCTGGTGAATTGATAAGGTCCATAGTACCTGGCTGCTAATTTTTTGTTGGTTCTGGTCATCATTGATTACTGTTTGTAAGGTTGCAGTTTCAAATACACCCAATCGCATTCTTGAAATGTCCTTTCAATTCTATTTTGATCAGCACAAAATTTCATTCATGCTCTCGTTTGAGTCAAATGTTCTTTCAACAACAGATCCATATGATGTCTTTCTTGCATCAGTTCTTCTACTGCAGCTAAGTTAGTTTGTTGATAAGGTCCTAAGGCTAACTGTGGTCGTTTAATACCATATAAAGCTTCGAAAGGGCTCATCTTGATTATTGTATGATAAGTGGTATTATACCACCATTCAGCCAAGGACAACCAGTTGATCTACTGCTTGGGTTTGTGGAAAGTCATGCATTGAAGGTACATCTCGAGGCATTGGTTGAGCCTTTCCATCCGACCGTCTGTTTACGGGTGGTAGACAGAACTTGGGTGAAGTTTTGTGCCCATAATTTGAATAACTCTTGCCAGAAACCACTAGTGAAAACTTTGTCCCTATATGTTACAATACTCTAAGGAATACCATGAAGTTTGTAGCTTTTATCCAAAAAGATCTTCGCCACTGTTACTACAGAGAATGGATAAATGCCCATACTTGGTGAACCGGTCTACTACCACCAATATCACAGTCTTCCCCTTTGATGGAGGTAGCCCTTCAATGAAGTCCATACATATGTGGCTCCAAGAATATTGTGGTTCACGTAATGGTTGCAATAGGCTAGGGTAAGGAACATGTTCACCTTTGCATATTTGATAAGTGTCACAGCTAAGGACCCCCTTCTTGATCTCATTAGTCATACCAAGCCAGAAAAAATGTTGTTTGGCCCTATACACACGGGCTTGGAATCTCGAGTGACCTTCATTTCGAGAGGAATGAATATTTTGTATCAACTTAGATCTGATCTGACCTCCTGCCCCAATGCCATTTTCATAAGTAAAGCCAGGATTTTCCCTAATGTTTATCAAGGTTGCCTCAATCAGTTGTTCAACCTTTTCATCCCCTTCATAGCTCCCCATTACTTCTCGTATCTAGGTGGGTACAACATGGGAAATGGCTGCCACTTCCAGGTTGGTTTCCTCTCTTCTTGATAGTGCATCAACCACAGTATTATCAGTTCCTTTCTTATATTGTATCTTGTAACTAAGCCCCAAGTAACTTGGTTAGCCATTTTTGTTGGAGAGGAATGGTGATTCGTTGCTCCAGCAAGTACTTTAAAGATTGATGATCAGTTTTAATCACAAAGTGGTGGCCCTCTAAATAATGTCTCCATTTTCCAATTGTAGTAACCAGCTCCTTCTCATAAATGGACGTCCCCAATTTTTCATTACAAATACCTCTACTCATATAAGCAATAGGCCTCTCGCCTAGCATCAATACTGCCCCCATTCTCCCATGGCAAGCATTAGTCTCCACGATGAAAGGTTGGCTAAAATTTGGAAGGGCCAACACTGGTGTGTTACACATAGCTTCTTTCAAACTTTGAAATGCAGCATTAGCACTGACATTCCAACTGAAGCAATCTTTCCTTAGGAGGTCAGTTAGGGGCTTAGCCAAGACCCCATATCCCTCCACAAACTTCATGTAGTATCCTGTCAAGCCAATGAACCCCCTCAATTGTTTCACATTATTAGGTTTAGGCCAATGTTGCATGGCATTCACTTTTAGAGGGTTTGCTGATATTCATGTTGCTGAGATTATGTGTCCTAAATATTCCACTTTCGTTTGTCCAAATGAGCATTTGGATTTCTTAGCAAATAGCTTATGCTTCTTCAAGGTTTCCAGCACAATTGTTAGATGTTTGCAACAAGATTCTAGGTCCTGACTGTACACTAGAATGTCATCAAAGAAGACTAAGATGAACTTCCTCAAATGTTCCTGGAAGACCTCATTCATCAAACACTGGAATGTGGCTGGTGCATTGGTGAGTCTAAAGGGCATTACCTTAAATTTATATAAGCTATGGTGTGTTTTGAAGACTGTCTTATGCACATCAGTTTCTGCCACCCTGATTTGATGATATCATGCCCTTAAATCATTTTAGAGAACCATTTTGCTCCATATAATTCATCTATTAATTCGTCAATCAGAGGCATTGGATATTTATCCTTAATGGTGAGGTTGTTCAATTGGCGGTAATCCGCGCAAAACCTCCATGTCTCATCTTTCTTTTTAACCAGCAGTACAGGTGAGGCATAATGGCTATTACTTGGTTGGATGATCCCAATCTCTAGCATTTCCTTCACCATTCTTTCCATTTCAGCCTTCTATATAAAAAGGCATCCGTAGGGCCTTATTTTGAAGGGTTGTACCCCTTCCTTAAGGGGAATTCTATGGTCATTAAATCTGGAAGGTGGCATCCCTTGTGGTTCTGCAAAAATTTCGAAGAATTGTTCGATAATTACTCGTGCTTCAGCAGGAGGAGTGTTCCCTTCATCTTCATTCATAGCCTAGATTTTGGCTACAATTCCATAAGGTTGTTTGTGAAACCATGTATTTAGTTGACACTTTTCCATCATTAGAAACTCTTCATTGAAGTTTTCACTCTTCAATTCTACCAGTTCCCCATTATATATATACTTGATGTTGCTCTGTTTGAAATAAAAAATCACTAGGTTGAATTGGCTCAACTAGTCTACTTCCAACACCATGTCACTCCCACCTAGCCTCAACACCCTCAGCTGAAATTGACATTCCATTCCTTGCATAGTCCAAGTGAGTGGGTTATATATGGCAATACTACTTAGCTTCTCTCCATTAGCCACAATTACTGTCATAAGATGGGTGGGTTCAACCTTGTATTTCAGCTCCTGGATTAGTTTTTCATCAATAAAACTGTGTGCTACCATTGTCAATGAGAATAGACACTTTCCTCATCTTTACTTACCCAGTTATTGATTTTAGGCTCCTAGTCAAGGCATTGATGGAGATCTCCACGATCTCCTCATCCTCAAAGTCCTCTCACTTCTCCCCCAACTTTCCATTCTCTTCAACATCCAATTCATCTTCCTCTTCAACTAGCATAAAATTCAACATCTGATTTCTACATGTGTCCAGGGCTGTACTTTTCGTCGCACCTAAAACACAACCCCAAACTTCGTTTAGTTTGTATGTCAAAGTGGGTAATTGTTTTGAATTTTAAGGGGTGGTTTTGGGTCTTTTGGCCTGCTTCAGTGTTGTTGCGGGTTATTTGTTGAGTAAATTCAGTGGGTTTTTACGACAAGTTAGGCCATCTAGGTTGGTAAGAAGTTTTGGCTGAGATTTTTGGGAATTTGTTTAAGGCTGATATAGTATTTTCTTGTAAAATGGATACTTCAAATGCTTGCGAGATAGAGGTTGGTTTAATGATTTTAACCATGGATTTAATTTCTCCCTTCAATCCACTAGTGAATACTGAGATATAATACGACTCAGGAAGGTGGGGAAGAGACAACATGACTTGGGATTTGAGATCCTCAAAGAGTTCCTGGTACTCAGCCATCGATCCTTTATGCTTGATCTTGTTAAAAGCTTCTATGGCCTCTTTGCTTGTAGTCTCTACAAATAGCTTGCATACTTCTGCAGAGAAGAATTTCGAGTCAGCATTGGGATTGCTACTTGTAAACCCATAAAACCAAATGTCTGCTCTCCCTTTCAAGTACATTTCAGCAACACTGATCCTCGCTTCATCAGGGATTTGGTGTATTTGGAAATATTTTCAAGCCTTCCTCAACCATCCTCTAGGCCCTTCTCCACTAAAATAAGGAAAGTCAATCTTAGGTAACTTAACCCCTCCTCTCATATCACAGCCAGTGGCATTACTTCCAGATGTTGATCCCAAACATGGTGAGAGTAATCCTTCACCATTATAAATCTGAATTAGTGAACTCCCTTTCTGTTTGTCTCTATTTTCTCCATTTTGCCCCATCATTTGAGCCATCATTGCTACTAGTGATTCATGCTTGGAGTTCAACTCCCCGATCATTAACTCCATACGGTCATGTTTGCTGCATAGGTCATTCAATGTTTGATCTCACGTTTTTACCTTGTTACCCACTCCTTGAAGAGTTTTCCCAGATCTTTAAATTTCCTATCCAGATTTTTAAGGTGTTCTTCTACCACTTCAGCTCGAGTTTCCATTCTCCTTCTACTTCTGGCATCTCTATTGTTGCTATTTTTCTTGCGATTTCTATTGCTACGGTTTTGGGAACTCAAATCTTCAAGATGGCTGGAGGAGAAGCGAAAGGGAAGTTCAAAAATTTCGGGGGCCTGCTTCGGTTTGATGATTTGATTGCCGAATTTTGAGAAGGAAAATCGGGGATTTGGGGAATGAAATGAAAATGGGAAAATGAGAAGAAACGAAAAAATCTGAAACCTTTTATTGGTAGCAGAGTCCCTGATGTTTGGATAATTAAGCAGCATAAGGACTTTGAATTGTTTAAATCCAAAAATTCATTAATTCATTGTTTGATTGAAACTTGGACCATTTTTAATAAGGACAAATTCAACATTTCTCCTTTTTTTTTTTCACGCATAAGAATTAAAAAAGGCATATGCACGTTCAGGCCTGATTCTGGCCCATGGTCAACAAGGCATTAGCCTTGGACATCAAGGTATAAGGGGCATCAAAATATTTTGCAAGCCCAAAACAATCATCCCTTGAAAATGTGCAAATTACACCTGGTACGAATATAAATTTTAATTTCAATTTTTTTATTCTGAAAGTACATTTAGTTTGAAGGGAAAATAAATAATTTTTAATAAAGAAAAATAATATAAATTAGCCTGATTATTTGAACATTTCAAAATTAATTAACAGGCAGTTTAATGAATTAAAAAAATTAGGAATTTCAAGAAGACTAATTAGTTACGATAAGATATTTTTTTGTGTTATTTTATATAATATTAATTATTTATGATATATAAATCTTTTTGTAGTATATCATAAAATATTTTAATTTAATGGATAAATATAATTTTTTCTTCTTAAACATAAAAGTTGATTGTCGACGAATCAAATGGTGAGTTGGGACTATAGGTCTAATGTTTCCCATCATGAAATTTTTTTAATTCGATCACGTTTAATGCTAATACGCTCTTAAAAAAATTATGTGTAGAAACCCTCGTAATAATTTTTCGTCTAGAGCATCAAAATTTTCAGGACCAGTCCTACACACGATTAAAGGCATATTCATATTAGAAGGTAATAGCAAAACCAATATGAGCAATAGAGACAACATTACCATCCCGAGTCGTGAGCTTACCCTTGCCTGTATAATCCCCATGATTCTGTAGATTAGACAAATCAGAGATCACAAAAATAGAGACCCCATTGTATTAGTGAGAAGAACCTTGTTTGGATTAACATTTACGCCTATCGATTTTTTTTTTTTTATAGATGATAGGTGTACATGTTTCTAGCTCCATGAATCTTATAATTATTTTACAATTGTTAAACATAGCAATAAACACCTTTTTGGCAAATAAATTTCATTATGATGTGACAAATAACAATTATTTACAAATTTAGGGATTATGTGAATCATGTGATATTGCTTGAAGTTGATAGATCTTAAAATATATATATAAAAATTGTGGGTCCAATAAAATGTGTAGTTAAAATTGAAATTTGATCAACTTTTTAAGAAAGTTTTTACCAAACAAGCACTTAGTACTCGTGTTGGATGGCCTTATACCTTATAAAGCCTACACATTTTGCATCAACGTAGTCTTTTCTTAAAATTGATTATGTATTATTCTCATAATTCTATTTGTACATTTTCTCACGGATAAACAAAGAAAATATTTGGATTGCGTAATTTTCTTCTTTTATGCCGTCGAATTCAATTTCTAAGTTGAAGGAATAATAACTCGATCATAAGATTTTCTGGCTCGAATTTTTTTAAAGAGTAATGTTATTCATCCCCACCACCTAGACTGGAATTGTAATACCGGTTGGGATGAATATCATTATTATTTTTTTAATTGTTACATAAAATTTCTTTGTCAAACAAAGAGTTAATAATATTTGCTCAGCATAATAACATAAAAAGCCAATTGTCTAGTCAAACATTATAATATCAATATTGGAATTTTTTTGTTTTAGAAGTAGAGATTTATCCTGTGATCTTATATTGTATTAGCTTTTCGAAACACAAGTAAATAAAAGCTAAACATGAAAACCATACTTGTTAAACTTTAAAGAAAGTAGAAATTACTTAATTGGTGATTATTTTTAAATAAGTCTGAATAAGTCTTTTATTTTCTCAATTTTTACTTTTTAAATTAAAAAATAAATTATTTAATTATTTAATTATATATGTACCAATTTCTAAATAAGCTTCGATTTCGAAACACAAAAACGACGCCGTCTTAACACGTCACCCGACAATCCCCTGCCCCCTCTACCACCAGTTTATGAGAAGTCATCCAATCAAGTTGGCCAGCGTGGATTCTCAAGCTCTGGTTTAGAAACACCGAAAGCATCGAATTATCCGACGTCGTCACGTACTACCGCAAAGATATTTTCTTCTCTCTCCTCTTCTTCTCAACAAGTGGTGTTCATTATTGAGAACAAATTTTTTTAGAGTACTGCATTATTCTACAAGCCTTTTTTTTCATCAAAAGGTACGCGTTGAATCAACATTTACACGACACTCGCAGAAGTTGACCTGTGCGTAAAATGTTCATGATCTTGAAGACTTGAACTGAACAAGTGATTATTTATCAATAAGTAATTATTTACAGAATTAATCATGACCCATATCTCTTTATCATCGGCATTTTTGCGTATTGTATTCTTCGTTTTTCTTTTCTTGCTTTGATTATCGTAATATTGTTTACATGCATTAAACGGTGCACTCGAGTTTTGGTTGTTTCATATTTTTTTGAACGACTGATAGTGACTACATCTGAATATTCTTTCAGAGTTAAATCTGATTTCACTCTTGATTTGTCGAAGTACAGAGGCCAAAAACAGGTAAAACATATTTCTGTTTTTGTTTGGAGTTTTTTTTTCTATGAATTGTGTCACGTTTGTTTGAATGATTATTGAATATTTATGAAATTTGGTTTCACCATTGTTCACCTGTTTGTTTATTTTTCTGGATTTTGTGGCATATAAGTTCTTGATCTTAAATTCCGCGTGGCTAAATTTGACCCAATTTTCCCCCTGAATTTGGGAATAAATCTTGCAAAATGAACACTCGGTTGTCTAGTAGTAGATAAGGAGAGGTTGCAACGATCAAAGACTCTTGGGTGCTACAGTCAATGAGGTCAAAAAATAATTTAGGTAAAGAGAGTAAATTTGAATAACAAAAAGTGACTTGCTTGTTTTGGCAAGGTTTGGTGCGTTTACAAAGACTCTAGATCAGTCACCATCCTATTCGTATCAACTATGGAGTTGATGATTTCTTAAGACGTGTACCACAGTGCCAGTTATATGGGAACTTGAATCCCCACTGGTTGACATGGGTGGCCTGTCAGACTCGCTCGGGGTTCGTAATTCGCATCTAAGTTGGCTCTATCTTCTTTCCGTTTTGATTGGTTGACAGCCTAATTAATGATCACTGCTTTTTAGCGAAGAAATGCCATTACTTTCGAGGTCTGACCTAAATGAACCCCGGATTGCATCCCTATGTCCGGGACAACCCTTCTTCTCGACAGTCATTGGAGGCTCCTCTGGGGAAAGCTTGATATCTTCTTAGCAGGTGATAAACCAAACACAATCTTTGAACGTTTACTGTCTAACATTGCCCCATTGTTCACGGTGGTTTGCGCTTTTCACTAACCTTCCCTGGTCCATGCCTTTGTAAGAAATCTTTCTACCTGGCTTAACGCTGCCCACAAGGTCAAGATGTTTATTAAGTAATGTGCTCCATTGAGCGATTTAAGTAAGATTCTGAGTTGACAATTCATCTTGGTCCGAAGTTTGACCACGTGGGCCATGTGTGCACAAAGTGTAACGTAAGTAAATCATATAGTTGAAGTGCAAAGGTGCATAGATCTGGTTGAAGCAAAATGACGCATAGTTACACAGCACATTGACATGAAAAACAAGGTCTGCTCATTCAATATTATGATTCAAATGTTACCTATTGGGCCACTGACATTATACCATAAATGATTTATATTTGAAAGTCACTACATTGTATCTACCTGCTTAAGGGTCGTGAGGGAGAAATTCCTTATTGATCTTCAATTGACAATAAAGAAGGTAATTCTCTTATCATTGTTGATGTACTTTTCGAGTTTCGTCTCTTGTTCATAGTGACTCTACAATGAGCCTCAATAGAGATGCCACTAAGCTCTTATGACTGCCATCTAATGCTCAGATCGGGAATGGTTGATGTTGAGGGCAATATGATAGTAGTAGTAATAGATTAAAATGAGATTTACTTGTCCAAGGGTCCTATGCTAGTCTTGTGCTTCGGGTTGGATTGGAAAAGAGTCTGTGTTACACTCTAGATGTGAATTTTTTGGGTCAAGACGATGAACCTCCGATGCTTAAGTTAGAAACAATCGAGAGTGTGAGCAACATAATAGTCTTAGTAATTGTTTGTCAAAATGAATTTAACAATCTAGGGATCCTCTTATATAGGTCTTTTGCTGCCGAATGATTAGGTAAGTAATCGGCGTTCCTTCAAACGTGGTGTTAGAAAATTGGTCCTATAGCCTTTATAAAAATCCTACATCAATTATAGCAGGTCTCTTAAGTTTATATATCTGATCTACACTTTTGTAAGGTTTACGAAGAGAGACGAAATTGTGAGAACTTTTCAACGAAAAGAGCATGAATTTTGTTTCCTTCTGCAATTGATATCTTTAAAGTAGATAATCTATTAATAGAGGGTAATTTCATCGATAGCATGAACGTCGCACCATCTATAACCAACTTCTCTTTTGGTTGCATTTTGGTTTGATTTCTTGAACAAGCCACCTTTATCTAAGGTGATATTTATTCTGAGTCCTAGTCTAGTCTTTGATGCACGCATAGGGATAGCGTATGGCATGTTGAAACAATATAGACAGAGAGTGCCAAGAGACAACATATACCTATCGCTTTTGGAAACTTTACTTAAATAATGGTCCTAAAACCATAAAGCCTATATATTGCTCTTTTGAATTTAGTAGAGTGACTTTGTAGTACGTGAAGAGACATGTGACATTTACCATACTTTGTTCAATTTCTTTTGTAATTGATGTTTTACTAGATTATTATATTTTAATAGCAATAATTGGTGTTAGTTATTCTCAAAAAGTGTTGTATTACTAGTGGCAACCATATATCTTGAGACTTGGTGCCCTTCAACGTCCTACTTGGATTCAGTATCATGATCGCGTGCTATGTTGTACAGACACTTCAACTAGTGTCTATGTCCGACACGTGTCAAGTATCTCTACTACTTAGATACTCTATCATGTTCATTTTTCTTTTTTATTAGAAATGTTATTTATTTTTCTTATTTTTTAACTACACATTCTCCATCATAACACTATTACAAAGTACTTTTTTATTTTTTTTGAAAAAAATGGGGCTTAAACAACCCCTATATAAACGAAAAATTTAATCAATGTGTCGGCGATGTTATTGTATAGGTACTTTTTTGAAAATTCGCATGTTGACATCCGTGTTAGTGCATCATAGGTCACGTGCTCTATGAATTTGGTTGTGAAGGTTTGCCTTCTTCAAATTTGGTCTTTCAATTTTCACTTTGTCTAGATGATTAATTGAACATTTGACCACTTATTTTAAGCATTGAGAGTGAAACTCACATGAAGTGTTGTGGGCTGGAACTGCCTATGAGAGTGTAATGTGTTTGCTTTCTTAATTTGGTGAAGGTTAAAGGTTCATATTGCAAAATCATACCCTCAGCACTATTATATGGCCGTATCGTTTGGAAAGTGTTCTTTTAGCTACGATAAAGTTCCTTTTAAGGTAATATTTCAACAAGGATACATTTGTACGTTATTTTCAGTATTGGACAAAGCCACGATAATTACATCCATAGAGCTCGTGGCTGTGAGCACCAAATCTATAGAGAAAATTAATGGGCACCAAGTCTTATGAGGATCTCCTACACAAATATCAACTGCAAAAAGAAATATAATTGAATATGTCTTTTCAATTAAAGAGTTCTCACACTTCCTTATGTCTTGGCGTATTGTACAATGGGTAGATCATTTATATAGACTTGAGAGACCTACTTATGCTCTTCTAGGATATAGTGTACCTATGTATGTCAAAGGTGGTTGATTTTTCTAGCTATTTCATATAGATTATACCATAAAATAATAAAAGGGTTGCAAAATATATTCCATTTGTTCACATTGAATGATCTTAATGCTGTTCTAGATTTGTCCACAAATAGTGACCTCTCTCCAAAAATTATTATTTTCCTTCCAAAAAATGCCACATTTGAAGTACATGACACAATCCTCATACTTAAAAGTACACAATGTGATCAGGAATTGACCTTTGTTTTATGGTAAACATGAAAAGGATACACAACATACTCACATTTTCAATTCTTACCTAAACATCTTACATCTGTATCAATTCGAAAATTAAGACTCACAATTCTAGACAGAGGGAAAATATTTGTTGTATTCATGTTATCCAAATCTTGATATTTGATGAATTGAACATTTGGATACTTGACAGCCATATTCCAGCTCAACTATATCTTATTTATTCCATGTACAATTCACGTATTAAGGAGAGTAGAAGACACAAGGGCTTCATTTAGGCATTGAAGGTTCATTACGAAGGGTAGCCTCGTAAGGATCACAATGTGCACAAATTGTGAGAATATGTTGTCCCATATTGGAGGAGTATACAAGAAATGAAGCCTAAGACTTATGACTTCATGAAATCAAAATGATACATTGAACATTGAGATTTAGCACAGGTCTTTCATGGTGTACCACAAATGATGAAAATGTAGGTTGTCTATTTTTCATTTTCATCTGAGTGGTTATTTGTTATACTTTTTACATTACGTTTTAGACAAGCATGCCTAGTTTATTGATTGTATTCGAGATTTAGAAAGATACGTTCTATCATTGTGGACTCAATTGTCTGGGTTAGACATTTGGGAATTGAAGAGGGTGGCCAGGACTAATGAATGATGGGACCTGCTGGGGAGTGAGTCAAAATTGGAAAAAACTTAAAATGGTCAGTGGTGATGCTGAAGGGATATAATACTTATTTTTTATATTTAAATTTAAAATCTGGTATTACTACAGGCAAGGAAATGAATATCAAATATCTTCAAAAACTAAAATTGTTTCTTTATATTGTGTAATCGGCATAATTGGTTTATGATTTCTTTCTTTTAATGAAGCTTGAAATGTCAAATGCATTAGATCTCTGATTCTTACTGGAATAATAGCAAAAATTAAAAATTGGGTTAATTTCACAAATGGTCACTGATGTTATCTGAAAATTTCAAAACGGTCATTGAAGTTTCAAAGTTTCAGAAATGGTCACTGAAGTTTGAAATTTCTTTCAAAACGGTCACTGAATTTTCAGATATTTTGGCCAAGTTTGAGGCAATATTTCGACAACTTCCGACCATCAAAATCGTCAATTTCGAATACCGTTGGAAAGCCCACGATATCCTCTTTAATTACCACCAAAAATCTCCCCAAGACTCCAAGTGATTCGGCCGGAATAAGCCCACGAAGTCGGCAATCGAAAATTGTGAAAATCTGCCCAGATTTTCAGATTTTTTGAGCAAGTTTGAGGCAATATTTCGGCAACTTCCGACCTCCAAAACTGTCGATTTCGGATACCGTTGGAAAGCCCACGATGTCATCTTCAATTACCATCAAAAATCTCCCCAAAACTCCAAGTGAATCGGCCGGAATAAACCCACGAAGTCGGCTACCCAAACTGGACAGATTTTCGGACCTTTTTGCCCAGTTTAGGTAGCTGACTTCGTGGGTTTATTCCGGCCGATTCACCTGGAGTTTTGGGGATATTTTTGGTGGTAATTGAAGATGACATCGTGGGCTTTCCAACGGTATCCGAAATCGACAGTTTTGGAGGTCGGAAGTTGCCGAAATATTGCCTCAAACTTGCCCAAAAAATCTGAAAATCTGGGCAGATTTTCACAATTTTCGGTTGTCGACTTCGTGGACTTATTCCGATCGAATCACTTGGAGTCTTGGGGAGATTTTTGGTGGTAATTGAAGAGGACATCTTGGGCTTTCCAACGGTATCCGAAATCGGAGAATTTGGTGGTCGGAAGTTGCCGAAAAATTGCCTCAAACTTGGCCAAAAAATCTGAAAATTCAGTGACCGTTTTGAAAAAAATTTCAAATTTTAGTGACCGTTTCTGAAACTTTGAAACTTCAGTGACCGTTTTGAAATTTTCAGGTAACTTCAGTGACCATTTGTGAAATTAACCCATTAAAAATTTGGATTTTAGTCTTTCCTTTTTCTTTTTCTCCTTATCATGCTAATTTATGAAACGCTTAGCCGGTTGCTTAACTGTAGATTCAGGAAGGAGGGAGGGATAGTTGAGGAGTTAAGGGAGCTGGTGAGCAGTCTAGGGAGTTGATCAGTTAAAACTAGTTTTAGGTAAAATGGCCAATGGTAAATTTGAAGGGGCTGTTTTACTTGTTCTTTTGATGGTGAAGTTACAAATTTACTGCTTTGTTTACCTGCAAGCAAACTGGTTCCGGACCAAGTACGTATTTCTTCAAAACCAGAAACTGATCAGTTTTCTCTTTTTCTGAATTGAGTAGTTGACATGAACCAATTATGAGGAACTTCCTTCTTTGAACACTGAATGAAATTTTAAATGCTGTTAGTCTCTGATTCTTCATGGAACAATAACAAAATCGAAAATTTGAGAATTTGATACTCCTTTCTTTTTATTCTTATAATGTAAATTCACTGAACGTTTATTTGGGGTGCTTGAGTACAAATTTAGGGAGGAAAAAATATAATGGGATAACTAACCTGTATAGCCCGCAGGATATGAATTCTTAACCATTGAACTGTACACTCTCTGCATGTGCAATCTTTAACATTCAATTGCATCATTTTGTTATAGTCATGCAAAATCCAAATTTCCACTTTTAGTCATAGTTATTGAACTTGGAATGCTCAATCTTGGTTTGTTGGCTAATTTATATTAATAAATGTTCAAGCAAGGGAAAAACAACACTCAACATCAACTTCTGTAATGAAGATCTTTTGCTGTTGAATTGATTGTGCATGCTTCGTTACTCGTAATATTTATAGAACAATGCATTCCAATCAGTCTTCCAATTAATCCCAAATTACCATTCATCTTCTCAAAACAGGTTTGGTTGTGCTTAAAAAGTTACTTTTGTAGAAAGCCTGTACAGGTAGCTCGACAGATGCAGTGGCCGGTTTGAATTTCTGCAATTCAAATTGGTCTACAGATGCATGCCATCTGTAAAGATAATCTGTACAGATAGCTTTATCCATATCCTAATTATGTGGAATTTATGGTTCTTTTGTATCCTAAATATTACAGAAATGGAATTATATTGCATATAAGACATTTTCATCCCTTAAGATCCATATATATGATACATACCAATATTCCTCTCCTAACATGGCATGACTTGTTCATAGAACCTTCTTGCTGCAAATTACTACATCTTTTGAAGCTGAAGTTATGTTTATTCAATACACAGATTACTTGCAAATTGTGAGTTATTGTTTTCTGAGGTAGGACATGTTCATTTTATATCCATGAGAAACTTTAACAAACCATTTCATTTTGCACAGTACACAGCATGACAGTTCAGATATTAAATGGTTCGACATATTTATTATATCAAGCGTTTAAAGTACCAGAATCACAAGCATTAACGACTAAAAACATTTTAGCTAGAGAAAACCGTATGCACAGTATTAATACTAATTTACACGGCTGTATTTATCTGAAGATTCTAAAGCTGTTCCATCTGCCGAACCAAAATTGGATGTTTTGATGCTTTATCGACATTCCTCTTGTTGCGCAACTGTGAAATGTTATTGATTGAAGCCTGTTCTTTTGAATTTTGCAGTAGAATCGATATGTATGGAGCTGTCATCTGGACAACTAATGCAGTTTTAACCTGTTTCAGCGCCAAAATATAATGTTACCTGGGTTAATATGGACATGAAGTAGAAAAGTAGGCTTAGAGAGCAATAGCTACCCATCAGACATGGATATCTTGAAGAGAGAATTACCCCAATTTGATACCATTTGCTGGTGTGTCATTCTTCTCTGTCAGTGGCTGGCTTAGCTGGAGATTGACAGGTATGGGCAAATCATAACCTTGACTGACTTCATGTGTTATGTGCGGAACCCTGTTTGCTGTGTTTGTACCTCCTGAGCCATAAACCTGGACCAAAACCCATGACTAAGTTCAGCCTGGAAATTATTTTGCCTATGTAGCTAAATGTGCAAGAAATAGTGCTTTTTTATTTGTCAAAGTTGTTGTCAGTCTTCCAATACCTTTATCTGCAATCCTGCATTCTCTTGAGAGATGAGGCTTACCTTCTTATACAGCTCTATGTTTTCTTGATGCATGAGATTTCCCTGCAACAAGTTCGATGAAGTCATTCCTGAATTTAAACATGGATGAAATACAAAAATTGGAATATCTAACTGTGTTTCTAATAGGACCTTCTGGTTTAACTCTTTGATTTCATCCGTTAAAATTTGCTCCTGTGAGGAAGGGCAATTATTGAGAATTTTCATGTACTTAATATATCAGAAGCCACAGAACTGCTAATTAACTATTATGTTGGGCAAAACCCTCTTGACCTTTTGAATTCGGATGCTTTTCAAACTCATTTCTAGTTGATTTTCCAGATTTCGTAGATCTACAATGCCCAATCCAGAAAGTTCTTCTCCCATAAGTTTCCTGCACATATCATGACAGAGTTATATGGTATGTTCTTGGCCTATGCGAACATTTCCTCAACTATCTGTATGAAATTTTCTGATATCTGAAGAATTACTTGGAAGTATCTCCATATCTATTCTCTTCATTTATCCAACATGTGTTTATCTAGTTAATTTCATTTCCTTATAGCCATGGACTCCTAGCTGATTAGACGAAGTAAAAATACAGAGTATTTTGGTGGAGGACAAAGAGTGTCGGATCCTAAACCTTCATATTTAGAGAAGCCTCATTAATCCTGTCATTGCTTCTATCTCAATTATATTCACCTTATAGTTGCTAACGTGGTATTAGAGTGAAAATATCTGCTGTTTGTCAAGGCGTTTAGCCATATAGTGATGCTTGGGGTCAATGCATATATGCAATCAAACTTGTGTTTAGTACGATATGTGAAACATACGAAATTGCAATGACACTTTATCCTACACTACTTTGGGCCGGGTACTACCTCTTCATTAATTTATCTCCGTCTAGGTCCTGTTCGTCATTGAGATAAGACATTGTCGTTTATATTTCGACTGTTATCTCTTCAGTCTTTGCCTTCGTCTATTTAATCTGCTACTTTGATATTGGGTGCTATTTGTTACTTTAGAAACGAACATACCTGTAACTTTCTTGCAAGTACTGCAGCTGTCTTCTCAGGCTTTCTGCTTCCCTTTTCCAGAACTAGGAAGACATTTTGCAAAATAATTAGTTTCCTAGTGTATAAAATGCAGAATTAGATGGTTAAATTGAAGTCAGATTTTACTTATATACTGGGGTCCAAAATAAGACCAATAATGATAGGATCTTATATCATATCATAGCTTATCTGGAACATTATACTTGTAGTTCCTAAATATCTAGCACAAGCAATGGTTACTCCTTCACGGTAACCCCAATCCTAATGTCACCTTACACGATGACGCGCTAATGCTGAAATTTAAACGGGATAAGTCAATTTACCAAAGTGGACTTTTCGGAGTCCATAAATTACGAGAGATGCGGATTTATCACTTTAAGGCTACCACTATTTTCCCTAAAGTTTCCCGCAAATGTAGCAACCAACCGAGCAAAAATTGAATCACAAACGCACGGGCAAAATCATCCAGATTTCACTATATAACCTGAAACACAAAACTAACAACACAATCGTTAGAAATGTCAAATCGAAGATTCTATCTAAAGAAACCATCGCCAAAAATCGCCCTCACGCGCGGCTGTTGGAAGTGCCACACGCCGTCGCCGGTCGTCACCCCCATGCGCCGGACAGGTAGGAGCACCTCGACCTGCATGGCTTGTCAGTGGTCTCCGTTCGTCCAAATCCCTTTTGGTTTGGCCGAAAAATTGATTTACAAGTCCCCTTTTTAAAAAAAATGTTTTGGACTGCTTTGTTTCTGCCGACTTCTGCTTCGTTTATGGTCGGTTTCTGGCCGGAAATCCACAACCAACGTGGCTCTAATACAAATTGTTGCGGAATATATCTTCAATTGTGGAGGGCTCATATTAAACTAACTAATCAATATCAATCAATCAACCAAAGCTTGAACTCACAACTATATTCACTTATGGTTGCTCTCTTCCTTTCTCACCCACGAAAGGAACAATGTTTGGTGGTAATTTGCAAACCACTAAGGCCAAGAGAAGACAACCAAAATGATAGAACAAGGAGACACACATTTTCTCTCTAAAGGGGGCAAATACACACAATGAGAAGAGAAAATAATATATATACGTTTGTTTAGGTTTCTTCACTTGGGCAAATATCCAACAAATGGGCCAAGACACAAGAAAGTCATCGTATAAGTGAATTTGGGCCAAGACAACATTAACACATTTAAGCTGCTACTAGTAGCTCACGTTGCTTTCGGGTCAAGCATATGGATTGACTGATTGATATTTCATTCATCGGCCGAGGCCTATGAAATATAATCCGACACTATTTAACATCATTGCCCAGGATTTATTGGGTATCAAAAAACCCCAACATGGCCAACTTTTAATTTCGTCCGTACGCAAAGCAAAACTTGAATTTTTTTAGAACTTGTGTTATCGTTGCTTGCTATATAGGCCTCAACTGATATAGTTATGGTCAATCTACTTGAAAAATCTTTGTTTTCCACCGTAGTTTTTCATCCGAACTTTTATTAACTAATCTAATCACTCCAAGATTTCATTTACTTATCTAATGTTTAATCAGGCTTAATCAGGTACCGATGCATTTTTCCTCGGTGAGAGTGGGTAAACCTCGAGGAGCTTTATGGCATAAGCTTCAAAATGATCAGCCTATGGGCTTATGTCAAGATACTTGCCAAAAAAACGTAAATAAAACATTCAAATAATAGAAAATAGCCCAAAAGGCTAAGGGCAGTAATAGAATTTCAAGAAAATGCAAGAGAAACGAACAAACAATTTAATTATTTTGAGGCTTAGGCTAAGCTTCACTAAGTCGATGCGTAAGCATTTCAAATAGAACTTAAAGGGCGAGAAGGTTCTTTATAAAAGCCTTACGTAAGGTGAGATTTAAGGCGCAAGCTTCAAATAGTTTTTTTAAATAATGTTTGTACCATAGGCAACCAACTCCCATGATCTCAACATCATCATCCTAAAGCCCAACTTTACTAGCTGTGCCACATCAATGGCTCCCTCTCTTGAGTTGTACTCTTCTTTGTAGCTCTACCTAGAACTCCATTCCCTCTCCTACTACATAAAATGTAGTTGGTTGCAAGTGACTATACTAAATCAAATACCATTTCAATTGATTCATTGTGATATACAAAATCGAATTGCCAAGGGCATTCACAAACTTGGAGTAGACTTTTTGCGGAAACGTTTAGTCCGATTGTAACACTATTATGATTTGTGTTATTTTGAACACCGTTATCTATCATTGACCTTGCGCTAACTTGATGTTCATGCCTTTTAACATAGCCTCCTTTCTAAAGATGTCCAACAACAAGAGTGTTCATCCTTAATATCTCTTAGCCATTTCTTGAAGTTGAACTTGTTCCATTCTTAATAAGTGTTTTTCTTTTGCAACAAGAATACACTTGAGATTTACTTTAGGAAGTTAAAGAAATCTACCTCCTTTATTCCCTGATGAATCTCGTAAAATCATTTACGCTAGAACACCAATTGATCCTAAACAATTTAAAGTACATGCTTTCTAATATTTCTCATTCACTAGATATGACATTGTCCTATGAAGTTAATAAACTCAAAAAATCCATTTATCGTATTACAACGTTTCATTGGACAGTAAATCGAGGATTGTAATACTTGAAAGGTCTATTGTGGCTTTCTCATTCGGAAAAGGTCCCCATTTATTCTCCTTGCATGTACCGATACCGAATAGGCCGAAACCAGTCATCGTACTTCAACCTTAGTCTACAATGTTTTCTAAGGCACCTGAGTTTTAAGTAGCAAAATCGCGATATTTGTACTTTTTCCTCTACCGATGCTGAAGTCAATTGGATAGCAACTTACTCTTTTAAGTCATAGTTCCCTCCATTCGTGCTATTTAACATGACAATGTAGGAGCTACGCATGTAAGTGCCGGTCGTGCTCTCCACTCTTGCATGAAGCATGTTGCCATTGACCTCCATTTCACCCACGGCCAATTCTCCAACAACCAACTTCTTGTCTATCATGTACAAAGTAGAGCTTGCTGATTCACGAAGCTACTAGCATGCAAACAATTTTTTTCACATTGCTTTTTAACATTTGAGATTTCATCTTAAAAGGTTAATTTTTTAAAGGGGAGTGGTCCAAGCCTTAATATTTTGGTTATTAATTTCATCTTTAACCGATAAGGGTCTCTTAACATGCTCCACTAAGATGGTGACTTGTTTAAAAACATCTATCTTGAAATTCGACTCCTTGTTTGAGATTATAAGACTTCGGGATTCAATCTTAAAAAGTCAATCTTGTTAAGAGCAGTGGTACAATATGTTGGGAAATTATTCATCCTTCCCCTAGCAGCTCCATTCATCCGTAACTGATCTACTTAAAAAACCGGTGAGGTTTACTCTTCCTTTTCGAAATTCGAAGAAGTGCCCATGGGCCTCATGTCAATAGTTAAATCTTCTAAGATGTTAATAGGTAAAAGAATTGGAGTTGGTTGAAAAAAATTTCCGAAATAACTTATTTTTTTTTTTTAGAAGACCCGCATAATTGACTTCATTATTATAAATCAAGTTATTTAATATTTCGAATAAGTCCCTAAATTTGAAATTACTTGTTATTCAATGAAAACCTAAAACCATAGAAGAAAATACCTATTAAACTGATTACATGAATACCAGTTGCACTTTCCGTAAGCGAGATCGGGCTTTTTCCAGTTGTCCAATGGCTCCCCACGCAATTCTAACAACAAAGGGCAATTAATCAAGTCCGACAATGGGTTTTCCGACAACGCAATTTATACGATTGATTGTTTTACCTTTTTAACACAATCAATGTCATTAGAGATCTTACTACCTTAGTTTAAACAGTTTGCGCTGATCTCTAAAATATGTATTATTCAAGTTTGTAAATGAATTATAATGGGGTATTTATATCCTATTTGATTATATTAAGAGCCCCTATCTTCTACTTTGAACCATCTCGCATGAAATTGTTAAAGAATGGACAAACCTAATGTTGCTTTGATTGTTGCAGAATTTCCACCGGAGGGTTGATATTTGATTAGCCTAGTTTCTGAAGATTTCTAGCTATAGACAAACATAATGTTGTTTTGATTGTTGCAGAATTTCCACACCAGGATTGATATTTGATTATCCTAGTTTCTGAAGATTTCTGGCAATGTACATCTAATGTGGATGAAGTGAAAATTGGGTAAGCCTCTCTAGGTTGTGCCCTCATTCCGACCTCTTAAAATCTATGAAGGATAGTTATACAAATTTGGTATGACTTTAAAAAATGCCCTCGATACAAGATTGTCAATCCTAAGGATGAAAATTCAACGACTGCCTTTAACTGATCTTCTCATTGAATCAATACAAATATGTGGAGTTAGGCACGTCTGAAAACACGAGAACGTTTTATGGTTGATGTTTTACCAGTATTTGATAATGTGCCATTCATGGCTTTCACGTTCTTTATTCTCATTGAATCTTTTTTTGTTATTAAATAGCGGTCGCTATTCTTTTAAGGTCTTTTGCAAAGAAGCTCTATGTTTCCATTCACACGTATCTATAGCAATGATCGTGTATACATTTATTAATGATCGTGTATAGGAAGCTCTATGTTTCCATTCATACATATAATGATCGTGTATACATTTATTAATGATCGTGTATAGGAAGCTCTATGTTTCCATTCATACATATAATGATCGTGTATACATATAATAGAAAAGAAAATTTGCTCTTCAAATTCTTAGTATAGCAATGATCGTGTATACATATAATTCAGATCAGATTTATTGTTAGACAAAGTAAAGAAATTGAGTTAGTATGAAAGATTTGGGTTAATGCACAACTAGCCATCGTAGCTATAGCTGTCAATTGATTAGATTTTGATTTAGATTCGATAAAATTAATGGAAGATGGATTTAAGGTCTTAGTCAGATAACCTGATCAAGTTCAGAATTCGATAATCTGTTAATTAAATAGATCAAATATGGATATAGGTTAATTCGATTTGATAACCATCCGATCCAATTTATTATATATAGTTGAGTCTATAAAATATTTTTATGGTATGTTATGTGTCATTAAAATAAATAAATGAAAAAAAAAATAGAATAAAAAAGTCGTCAAATTCAAAATATAAAAAAAAATAAGAAAGTTAATTCACGTGTACATAGTATTTTGAAAAGCGTAATGCGTGACAATGCGTGGAGGTTTCGGGCTAAATGTACAATACAATATAGTCAAGCTAAATGTACTATGCACTATAATCAAATCAAATGTACAATATATTACACCCTAACTAAATGAATTCTTATCCCACACCGAAAGTTTATAACAAAATGATTAGAAATGTCCTCTATAAATAAGTCAATAAATGAGTAAGCAACTTTTTGTGCCATTCAATTAAATTGACTAAAAAGTTGAAAAATTTATAATTATTAAACCCATTTAAGAATTGGAAAAATTAGGGAAAAAAATTAATTTCAATATTGATTTTATTTTCCTAGTTTTTTTTAATTTGGATCGGATATCCGATAACATAGAAAATCGAATATGAATTTAACAATCAAATATCCGTTGAATTATCGGAGCGGATAATTATTCTTATCGGATCGAATATGGTCAGATTGAGCCATATCCAAACCATTACCGTTCTAACTGCAGCCCTAACTCTAATTGGCACAGTACCTCAAACCCACAATAGCTCCGCCTTAGTAAACTCATCTTAATCTCGGACTTTCTTTCTTTTTTCACAATACATTGAAGTTTTTGGAATGAATATATATATATATATATATATATATATATATATATATATATATATATATAAAAGCAACATAGCTTTTTTTTTTTTTTTTTAACTTAACTTTCCTTTTTTTCCCCTTTTGTCTTCCTATTTCTTTTATTTTATTTTTGTGAAAATTAATTTTGTTTTTCCACTTTTCCCTTCATATTAGTACTTCACGTCTTGCATGCGCTATTTTAGTAGTGATTTCTGTCACCAAACTAGTTTTTCAACTATAATGAAAGTTCAAAGACAAACTTGATAATTGAGCCCATGTTTGATACACATTAAAATTTGCATTCTCATTCTTCTACTCATTTTCAACCACACATTCTTCAATAAAATAATATTTTCCATCACATCAATAATTTTTCCTTCTTTTTCAATCACACATTCTCTATCAATCTACTATTTCAAAATATATTCTTCCAAAATAATGCGGCTCAAACACACCCTGAGCAATAAAGTTACCACTAACGGCAAAATTTTAATTAGAGCTATTTACACTCTATATTCCTCCCTTATGTGTTTGATTGCATAAAAAGATCTAGAATTTATTTGTATGGAAATTGTCAATTAAATGTATTTGATTGACTTAATTCGCAACCTAAAAAATGTTGTATTTTTTCATAAAGTTGAGTTTTTGAGAAGTGTGAACTGCATAGAAAAAAAAACTACCCCCCATAAATAAATATTTTCCTTATTTTTGATGAAAATATGGTCACGTGACCAACTTTTACAAAATATTTTTCAATAAAATGTATTTGATTGACTTAATTCTCAACCTAAAAAATGATGTATTTTTTTCATAAAGTTTAGTTTTTGAGAAGTGTAAACTACATAGGAAAAAAAAAAACTTACCCCCATAAATAAATGTTTTCCTTATTTTTTATGAAAATATGGTCACGTGACCAACTTTTACAAAATATTTTTCATGAAAAAAAAAATGTCAATCAAACATCTAAAAAGTAAGAGTTTGGGTGGAAAAGTAACATTTTTCATGAAAATAAAAGTCAATCAAATGTATCCTTATAGTATTATGATCACTCATTCTTTCATCGTAATAGCTAATTTCATTACCGACTACCTATACATGAGTAATAATTTTATCCTTATTCTTATCTAATAGTCAATTCCTTCTACCATTTTGTTGCGAAGTCACTAACTAACTTGAACATAGAAAGGAGGTTCAAATCAAACCCTTGAATTTAACCCTATAGTCGAAGAAACGATATGAAGAACAAAGTTTATACTGAATTCTTTACTCTCTCACTTTGTAATAAGTATGTTATTTATTTTGAAATTGAATTATGAAGTTTAAAAATAAGTAAGTGAATGGAGGTAGAGGGAACGAAAGGCACATAGAAAAGTTTCGATTTTCGAATATTAGCACGTAGCAATTCAAACAGATACATAATTATCATTAAAGAAACTAACTAAAACGAAGAATTACATGTACTACACTGAGAATTGTTTATTTTAGAATTCTCATGCAGGAAAAAAAAAAATGAAATGAAATAAGTAATTAACTGAAAGTGCCTACCTTGATCTCTGAAGTAGGATTCACCAGTTGGAATTGCTCCTCCTTTGCTTTGTTGTATCTTTCAATTAAAGATTTCATGCTGATAAGAGGAGATTAGGAACAGATTTTTAGAAAATAATTCAGAGAAAAAAAGAAGCAGCAGCAGCAGCACCTTTGTACTAGGTTTTGCAGACGAGAATGAAAGAAAAGAAAACTTGATAATATCTTTACAAGCCAATTTAAAAAGTGGTTTCTACCCAAAGTGGTCGTTACAATTAAAATTAGAACAAAAATCCCTTCTTGGTATGTAGCTCGGAATTGTGGACGTCATTTTTGAAGAGGATAGTAATATAGCGACTCTAATTGTATCTCATTTTGCTCGTGGAATGCTTGTTTTGTGTCTTTATAAACATTTTTGACATCCTTTTCTTACAAGCCAGTTTCAAGCGCGAGTTCTAGTCAACGTGTTTTTATTTTATTTAAGCCTCATCAAAGTGGTTGTTGCGTGTGCACATGTAACTATGCCCCTGTTTGGTGACAATTTTATTTTGAATAGTAAATTTTTGGAGAATGTGTGGTATGTGTAAAATATTTTATTGCGTGAATATGTGGTTAAAAATACGTACGTAGAAAATAGAATTTTGAAAGAATGAAAGACAAACATGGCCTAATTATTGAAGAAATAAATAAATAAATTCATAATTTCTTAGTTCATACGACAATTACACTTCATGGATAACCTATTAATAGGCATTTAAATTCACAATAATCAAAACTAGATTATATATGTTAAATTTATCTGAAAAAGGACATTTAAAAGAATATGGACAATTTTTATTTCTTTTTCCATCCCTTTTATATAAAAATGAGAGAAAAAAAAGCTTCACATTTAAAAAAAAAATGTACCTCCAAACTTTTATTACAATTCATAGTTTAATTTAACCATAAGTTACATAAATGAGCGACAAAGCTTCGATGTATGGAACTTTTAGAGATCGCCGCCACAAATTCCTAAATTCAGTAGAAAAATTATAAACCAATAGAATCAAGAAATACATGCGTTATATTGTTGCCAAGACTTGTAGAAAATCGTAGAGAATTTGTTGATATAACAAAAGAATCAAATACGACTCATTAAAGAACAACTCACAAAGTTTTAGAAGAACTAAAAGGATGTTGGCGACGCGGGCCAAATATAAGTGCGGGTGAAAGAGTTGTTGTATATCGAATAAACAAAAACTAAAGTTTAATCCGCATGAGGGTGACTAAACAATATAACAAGGTAATTAAAAATGTAATATGAAAACTACAAATGAAAATAAAGGTTGGTCAATAAATAAAGAAGAATAAGAAGAACAATCCGAAGCAAGTAATTTTCACTCTTTTCTTAAGACAAAATTGCCCCACAATGGTATTCACGGTTCACGGCACTTGTCTCCCAAGATACAACGGATTCAACTTGTGTTAGAAGTATTTCAAACCACAAGTTACAATTAACTTTTGACGGAAATTTGCTAGAGTTTTTATGCAATGCTCAATGAAAATATGGCATGGGATGATTAATGGATGTCCAATGGGTCATATATATAGAGGATAAGAGGTTGTGAATGAGGTGTCGCGCTCCAAACTCAACAACTCTTGTCAAAGATCGTATCATTTACTGTCCTAGCCTGCTGCCATCGCCTTGCTGGAACGATAAAAATAGTGACTTCATCGCTACCAGTCGCTCAAGCGACAATCCAGCGTCAGACGAGCGACACGCTTAGGCAAATATCTGGCAATTTCCTCTATTTTCTTCCCAATTTTGGACCGCAATTTCTCATTCATCCGGAATTGGTTTTGAGATTTCAAATATACCACGACGATCTAGTCGACGAGTAAAACAAGTTAGTCTATTTACATTTGTAATTTGACCATCGGATCAAATTCGAATGTTTGGTCGAAGTTGACACGAAAGTCACTTTTCTAAGTTTTTTTAATTTTGACACTTAACCAAATTTTCAATCTTCTAAACTAATTTCCAACAAAGGACACATGTATCTCTCTATATTTGGTTGAGCAATAATGAAGTGACTTTTCAAAACAATTTCAAATGCAATGTCAGCAAAACAAAGATGTTTAAAGAGAGAAGAAAATGAAATTGAATCACTTGAAATGGAAGGCAAGGTAACTAAATGTTATGCACGAAAGCTTAGAAAATGAGAGTAGATCATATTAAAGCAGTCAATTTCATGCTTAAGGGGAAAGAGATAAAATTTGAAGAAAACCAAAAGTTATGAGAAAAAAGAGAAGTCCAGAGAAAGGAAAATACGAATTTGGAGTTACTAAAAGAAACTTCGTATATTCTCGAAAATAAGCTTGAGAAAAAGGGAGCTGAAATCAATCAAAAAGAATTGCAGATTTGTGATGAAACTGAAATAGAACATATAAAGCAAGATTTAATTTGAGTTTTGAAGAATTTTTTGCCCAATTGCCTGGATTAAAGAAAAACCATCACTTACCACAATGAGATGGACAAGTTTATGAAATAGATGTGGTGTGAACAATGAACATTAACTTGTGAATGGATATATAGAAGAAATTTACAGAGAGCATATCTTCCTTGAAGAGATTAAAAATAATGTAGAAATAATAATAATCAGTGAATATAAATTTTTGATAAGATTCATGATCTGTGGAACTCAATAATGCCTACATTGAGTCATTATTTTGATAAAATTAAGAATACACCTCCAACATCAAATGTATTATGTCTAGAATGCATGAATTTACACATTAAATAAAATCATCCTATTTTATAACTATAAATAGGAGCCCAAATCTATCGTCTCAAACTAGTTGTCCCATTAGTTGTCCTTTCTATAGATTTTTGATATATTGATCACATCACATTTTCTTAGTATACACCTCGTTAGCATCTTCCTATATTTTAATATGAGGTGATGTATTGAAGTGTCAAAAATGTATTGAAAGGACAACAAGTCCAGCATATTTAAACTTGTATAAATATGAGCTTTAGTTTTGTTCAAGTGAATAAAATGAGAAACAATAATAAGAAAAAGCAAGTTGAGTAAGAAAAATACTTTGTATGAGACCACAAGAGAATAAATTAACTTTTTCTCTTCGGGCATTTTTTGTAGGTGTGAGTGCTTTATTTATTTGTGAGCTCACATTCGCTTTCAGATTAGTGCATATTATTGGATTATTAACGAAAATTTAACAACTTGCAAAATTTTATTTATTTAAATTTATTGTTTGGAATTATATTTGCTAATTAACATGTTGATTTTCTATAGGTACTAATTAAAATTCATTCATATCAATATCCTTAAGATTAATATATTTCCAAGTATATAATTCACCATATATAAGATAATATTCATGTATTTCCATACTACATATTTTCTTGAATCAGAATAAGGAAACATGCATACTAAATCACACACACATTATTGCATGGATGGATTGTTTCTTTATTATTTTTATAGAAAAACTTAGATATTAATGTATTTTTCAACCCTAATCTGCATCAAATCAAACAGGAAAAAATGAAGATAAACTTTCTATTGTAGTAACTTATTTGCATATGTAATTATAATTATGAAATATAAGTAGATTAAAGAGTATATTTATTATGAAATTAATTACCTGGTGCTGGCAAAATCATAGAGCTTTCCACTGCTAGAGAAAATAATCAATCCAACTTGTGCATCACAAAGAATTGAAAGCTCCTTAGCCTTCTTCAGCAACCCACTTCTTCTCTTTGAGAAAGTGACTTGCCTACTTGTTGAATTGTCGATCCTACGGATCACAATCTTCCCTCTTCCCATTCCTAGTCGATCGATCTGCTATACATCAGCAGACAAAGATACAAAATAGAGGGTTTTTAAATCAAATCCCACTTTTAGAAATTCACAGAAAAGATAAAAGAGAGATAGATAGAGCCAAAAGAGCTTACTAATTTGAGCTTTGATTGAAGACCAGCGTGTGTTAGTGTGTGTGAGAGAATATAGAGTAGAGAGAGAAAATTTTTGGGATGTCTTTTTGGAGCTGAAAATGTTATTGATTGAGGCAAATTCTTAGCTTTATGCGGTAAGCAAGAAGCGGTTTTCAAAACATGGAGCGGTTTAGTGGGTTCACTGAACAACAATGTCGAGAGTATGATAAAAATCATCTACTCGCTACTAAAATTGGCCAACTGTGAGACTAAAATCAAACGACCTCCTAAAATTCGATTTGATGGACAGATGTCGAGAGATTAAAGAGAGTACGAGAATGTGTACTCGAGCGAGTGAAGGTAATGTGTACCTCGGAGTCCCAGAAACCACGCTGATTGGAGGGAGGGCTGTGAAAGTAGTTGCAATTATTTAGAAATTCAATTGATGTTTTTCGTTTAGCTAATAGATCACTGACAGTTGGATAACAGTTGTTGGAACAAAAATAATAAAATAAATAAGAATAGAGTAATGTTATTCGTCCTCCGTATGTTTCCAAACACAGTCTAGATAACGTTAATTGGCATTAAATGATAGGTGAAATTAAATAAGTCATTTAATTTCACCTTTCATTTAGAGTCATCTACACTGTGTTTGTAAACACACTGAAAATGAATAACATTACTCATAAGAATAAGCCCTGTGTGGTAAACGTTAAGATTTGCATTCTCATTTTCAACCACATATTCTTCAATAAAAAATAATATTTTTCATCACATTAATAATTTTATTTTTTTAACCACGCATTCTCCATCAATCTACTCTTTCAAAATACATCCTTCCAAAATAATGTGACTCAAACACACCCTAAATTTAAAATAGATAGAATAACATGTTTGAGAGAGCTAAAAAATCGATTAAAATTGAAAATATGACCGTTATTGGATCTCACCCGTCTAATAAAAGTCAACAATAACGACTAATTTTTCAATTTTAATCTTTACCAAACGGGCCCTAAATTTCCTTTCCAAAAAGTGTTACTTGAAATCTTGATTACCTTCCTATTCAATCTTTAAAAAATTTTAAAATAATTATTACTCTTTCTACGTATTAGAGTTTTGTCGTGGGAGAATAATCTTGTGACAGTTTTTGTTGACCAAAAACATTTTCAGAAAGATTCTTATAACACTTAAGGAAATAAATATAAGTTTTTTCCATAAACGGTAGATTCAATCGGACTAACGTAAAAGTTTAAACTAGAAAAGAACTTCAACTGTTGAATTAAATAAATGGTTAAATTCGCTGGTTAATTTTAACTTCTTTTTACTATTTTCATTAATTTTAAAAGGGTTAAAACAGTAACTTTGCATTACATATATAAAATATTTTTTTAAAATTAAAATTAAAACTTATTTTAAAAAAAAAAACCAAATTCAAAATGTTTATTTTAAAATAATTTTTTATTTTGTTTTTTCCTAAGAACATTTTTTTAAAACAATTTTTTTTTATTTTATTTTTCTAATTAACTTTGTTTTTTTTTTTAAAAAAATAAGTTTTTATCTTATTTTAAAAACGTTTTTAAAATAATTTTTTATTTTATTTATTTTTCTAAGTAACTTATTTTTTAAAAAAATAAGTTCTTATTTTACTTTATTGTTTTAAGTAACTTTTTAAAATAAGTTTTTATTTTATTTTTTTAACATAAGTTATTATTTCAATTTTTTAAAATTTTTATTTTATATATATAATGTAAAGTTACCGTTTTACCCTTTTTAAAATTAATGAAAATGATGAAATAAAGTTGAGTGACCATGATAAAATGTTATATGAAATTGGGTGGACATAATGAAACGTTATATAAAATTGAATGACCTTGGTGAAATAAAATTAAATATGGTGGCCACGGTAACACTAAATATAAAGTTGAGTGACAATTGTAAAGCAAAATCAAATTAGATGGTTATGGTGACACCAAGTATAAAGTTGGGTGGCCACAAGTGAATTTAACTCATTAAATAAATATCTATAATATATTAAATATCACATCGAATGTAAATTATTTTTTGGACGATTTTAACCATACTACAATTTAATTATTTCAATAATACATTAATTTTCGCTTTTCAATATGTAATAAATAATACAAAATCCTTGTCATGTATGAATTTCATGTTATTTAGTTTCAATTAATTAATATTTACATTAATCTAAACTCAATGAATCTTGACTTGATGAATTTTGATTTACATGAATAGAATTATTATAAATGAATTTATTTATATTCATGTATCTAGGAATTTTAATGACTGTTTAAATTCATATATTAATAATTAATTCTTATATGTACTAAATGTATTATAAAAATGCTGCTCATTTGTAGTATTTTATAATCACAAAAAAATTAAATTATAGAAGTTGAGTTTTAAGAGTAGAATTTTCTTTTCTTAAATGTCTATCATTGGTATCAAATATTATTTTATAACACTTATAAAATATTTATCAGAATAATATGCAATGCACATTCAGCTATAACGTTGGAATCCAAGGCACATGATGTTGTATCAAAATTATTATTTATATAATTTGCAAGCTGTAAATCTCTACAATTACTTTTTTTTATTATAAAATATACAAAATTATTTTTTTGTCCATGCCCAATAGCATTTAGAAACGTGTAAAGGAAGAATACAAAATATATTATATTAATATTAATAAAATAAAAAACCTAGGACCAGAAAGCAGGGAGAAAAAATATAATATTATGGCATTCTGAAAAAAATATTTTCAATTTAGTCCTTTGAGGACATTGGTAAAATATAATATAGTTGTTCAAATCTTGAAAGATTGCAAAATAATTTTCTTGATAGTAGTTTCAACTTTCAACTCTTCGAATATATGAGAAATTATAATAAAATAGGCTCATTAAAAAACGAGTGGATGAGCACATTATTGTTGTTGGGGTTGATGATCTATGTGCACAATAAGTACTTATTTAATTATTATCATTTTGATGATTTGATCCAATTAAAATAAGTGAATTTCTTACATCATCCACTTGTGTTTGAAGAAAGTAGGTTTCTTTATTTTCTATGCTTTTAACTTGTGGTGGTGGCTTTGGCTGCTGAAGCTAAGGTGCCGTCGCCGGAGGAGGTGGTGGAACAGTAAGAAACTAATGGTGGGGGTCTGCTGTTGCTGCAATGCCCAAGAAGAGGAACAAGTTAATGTTTTGTAAAGAACTTTTTTTTTTTTTTTTTTTTTTTTTTTTTTTCTATTATGTGTTTTTGGGATATTTTCTATGGGTTTTGCTTGATTTTCTTGGATCATGTTTTTGCTTTTGAAAATTTTATTGGTAAGGCTCATAATTTGTATATGCCCGCTGATATACAAAAATAAGGTCTGCTTACCCTTTTTTTTATCCTCCTTTTATGGCTCGATCTTGAGGTAGTGGCGGTGTCATGGTCGTTAGTGTGATTGCATTTGTAAATGTGATGTTTGATCGTGGGTGGGTTGAGCTTGGTTGGGAAAGATGAGATTTTTAGTTTTTTATTTTATTTTTGTGTTTACATTTATTTAGTTGTTTTAAGTAGGATTTATTTGTACTTTTTGAAAATTACGGATCCCCTAGCAATTTTTCTTATTTTATTGCTTTATTTAAGGAGGGGACAGATTCGTCATTTAATGACCAAAATGGAAGGAAAGCGAGTTTTGCTACGTAACTAAAAGATCAAGGATGGACTATGCTAAAATAAAAGGTTGATAGATTTATTATATTTCGCAAAGACATAAAAACGAAAAAAGTAATTTCCCTTTTTAACTTATTACTTCATTGGTAAATGATGTATACTTGAATCTCATTTTAATTTTTGTAACAAGTGGGTCATTTGTATTCGAATTTTGTCTAAGGTTCACACATCATCGGATATTTAAGTTGAAAAAAAGGCTGTTATACCCGAACTTCCATGTAATACAAAAAACAGATAAAAATGAAATAGAAATAAAATATCTTCTTCCCCAATCGATCACTATCATAATTGCCTTTTCCACAAACGTAATCAAACAATAAAATCTTACTACCCCAAATGGTGTCACTCATCAATATCAACACGATTAACGAACACTCTAATAGGTTGGGGTTAACTTGATTTTATTCATTTCAAATTTGATACTCATTGCACTGGCCTCATTTCTAGGCCAAAATGTCATCTCTAAGGGTGCGTTTGATATCCTTATTTTCCTTGAAACATGGAATTGAAATTCCATTTTTCAAGAAATGTCATGTTTGATGGATTTATTTTCTTGGGGATTTGTTTTTCACCTTTCACCCTCACACGTGCACCATTTCTTTGGAATTGAGGAAAAGGCTTTTCCAGGCTATCGTCCAATTTTTTATTTATTTATTTTTTTTTTACAATGAAAACAAATTTTATAATCAATTGAAAAAAAAAATTACTTTAATGAACAATTTTGATACAAACGAAGACCAAACAAACATTAAACTTTGATTAAAAATGATTTTTTAGGAAAAAGAATTTTTCATTTTTTTTTTACTTTTTAGCAATGGAAAGAAAATTTATAACCAATTGTCGAAAAAATAATCACTTTAATAGACAATTTTCATGTAAAACAAAGGCAAACGAACACAAAACTTAAAAATTTTCGATGTGAAAAATTATACCAATCAAACACACTTAATTTTCAATTCCCTTCAAAACAATTACTAGGCAATTACTTTCCTCGGAATTTATTTTCTTTCCACCCATTTTTCATCCGTGCAATCAAACGGACCCTAAGAGTTCTCAAAAGCAACAATATGTTGCTTGCTCTTTCACAAATAGTAGAGTATCGAGTAGTTACATCTACACCCTCTGAGCTAATCTAGGTGTATTTACCAAACCGTGAGCTTGGGATCCCTATTTCTTTACAGCTTAGGTAAGTCATTGTAATGAATGTTGACACTGCGAACTTGTGTTCTAATCGTGTCTTCCACTTGCACATGAAACATGCGACAATTTACTCTCATTTTGTCCAAGTTCAGAATGGTGAATTGTATGTCTCACATCTCTTCGTCTAATCAACTCGATGATGCTCTAGAAAGCCGCCACCTCATTCTCATCTTCCCTAACAACGCTCTGAGATTGGTGTATCCGACCGAACCACTACATCACATAGACGTGATAAAGGATAAATAATTTAATAGCAAATTTGATCGAAATATTAGGATCCCAAAATAGAAGGTTAATATTACATCTTTTAGATGTTTCCACAGAGCAATAAAATGAGTTGGCACCCATGGCCAATAGTTCTCCATGGGAATGACCCTTGAAATGTTTCCAAGGGATGGCTTTACAATAGCCATCACCCTTGGCACCATTGAACTTAACTAGTTGTGGCCAACTATTCACAGCCTTTCTGGTCCACTTGGCATGTATAGTGCCAATTCTGTAATAACAAGGGCACAAGTTCAGTCCACAGTACAAAGCAATACTGAACAACGTGATAGACACAAGTTCTTAATGCATGGCTTCGTGCAAGGCTACTTTTCTACATGTGTACTGTTTCCCCTCTGCATCTTCTAAGCCACTTGTATCGTTGGCCAAGTTTTTGCAGCTTAAATTATTACAGCACATGGATGGGCATGTAAAATTAGGAGTATTAGCTGCAATTGGTTGATATTTTATACTAACCTTTTTGTGCAAGTACTAAAGAGAACAGGATATGACAGCTTATATTTCAGTGAAACTTCTTTTTGGGATCTTTCAACTTACTTTGGTAAGAGTATTTTTGTACTTTGGATTGGACAGTAATGAACTCTCGTGTGCCCTTTCAGCCGAGCCTCTTCAAACTTTGCTGGCACTCTTGCTCTTGCTTCATAAGCAGGGATAAATACTGATTCAAGAGTGTGAACACCACTTCTGAACTGCTCCTTCAGAATTGCCGGTAATAACACTTAAGGACAGGTAGTTCGTCCTCACTTAATTCCTTAATCCTTCACTATTGTCTAGCCAACATACCAAAGATGCCATAAACATCTAAAGCTTGAAGGCTTGTTCACATACTCAGGCTTGTTCTGAAAATTTGACTAGCAGAAAAAGCCTTTTTTGGGATTAATTTAGATAAGCATGGACAACTTAAAATGTTAACTTGTTCTGAAAATTACAGAAGACTTCCATTTTTTCTTGATGATGTAAGATGAAGGAAATTCAATCTACATTACACTTCCATACCCAGACTCTCCTTTTGTCTCACCCACTTTATAAGGTAGTTATATTAGAAAGTTAACACAATTAGATGTAGGATTATTCTCTCCCATTTAGAAGTAGTTTATAGTTTTATGAGTTCCAATCAAAAGATGTCAGTATGGACATCGCTACAATATGATCTATTCTTCAAAATGGAAGATTTGAAATACAAATATAAGTGACAATAATAAAGCATAAGAATCGGGCAGAAAAATAAAATTAAAATTAAATAGAGAGAGAGTTGGGCTGGAGACATGCTATGAAAGACAAAGTGACAATACTAAAGCATGCTAATCTGGGGTGAAAAAAGATAGAATGAAATGAACTGGGACATGCTATTTGTAACTATTAAGGTCAAACAACATCCATAAAAAGCCAAGCATATTTCCCAAGTTATTTTGACCTCTTTCCTTCCTTTTTCTTTATAACTTCATCAATATACATTATACCTTTGCCTTTGTAAACTTCAGGAGGCTTACAATTACGGACAGCAGCAGCAAATTGATGCACCCTTTCCTTGTCAATCCCAGTGCAGCAAACTACGTTGTTTTTGAAGCAAAACACACGAACTGCAGGAGGTACAGTAAGTTCGACCTCATGGCTATAACCAAGTTTAAGGTACAAGAGACGACCTTCTGCTTCTGCTCTGGCTTTGAAACCAACTCCAACAATCTTAAGAAAGCGAAAGAATTTGGCTTCCATTATAAGACAAATACCAATCGCCTGAAATCAGCAACAACTAGATTAAGTCAACAGCGTTCATAAACATATAATCGTAGGAATAAGAAATGAGAAAAATACAAGTCAATAATATTGAAAAGTTCACAATTAGAAAGAGGGGTTGGAGCACCCTATATAATAAGATCACACCTATGATAAATTCACAACACTGGCAAGCACGCATCAACAGAAAATTGGAAAACAAGATAAAGGATTAAAATTATATTATCATCCACATAGAGTTGAGATAAGAGTCTCAGGTGTTTTTTACAAATCATTTTTGTTCTTACATCTAAAGACTCTAAACAGTGTTGGGAAATCAAAAAAATGTATTTAATAGGATTCATATAACTCTATATCTCATCGCATATGTCCATAAACAAACAAAGATATGCAAGATGCAGTACACATGGATAGACAAAGGTTAAAGTGCCTCCAGAATGAAATTCCGCAAAATGCATCCTTAGGAAGAAAATGAAGATGAGCTTCTTTATTTCTGTCTACCACCGGACCCTCCCGAGGGGGGGGGGGGGGGGGGGGGTTCCTTTCTCACATTTTAAACACAGAAGCCAAAGAGAATAAGAATACATCCTTTCACAGGATCTTGAGATGCAAACATATGCTTCCAATTTATTGACTTCAAGCTCTAAGACACAGCAATGGAAAAGGATAAAGTAATTACATCGCTTAGTGTATACAAAATATTATCTTCTCTTCAACCATGATCAACACATAATTAAATGCAACATGGGAAACTCATTTATCGACACAATTTGATTGCATGCCTGAGACCTTTAAGAACATATTCACAGCTGAGAAGGCCTAGCCCCCTGGCCAATCTGCAGGAGAGAAATGAGCTGTATGGAAAGTTAACAACAATGGATATAAGTGACATGTTGATATTGGTTTCTTTTCAAGTGAAAAACTTGGTAGTAGTAATCCTTTGTTGAAGAACTTAAAATAAAAACTTAGTTCTATAAATGAAATTAAAAAGTGAAAAATAGGAGACTTGAATGAGATATTTAAAAGGCAATTGATTAGATATGTTGACGGATATCCCACCATTTTCCCCAGTCCCCCTTTAGAGGAAGCCAGGAAGGAATAATACACTGCCAGGGCATGGATTACTGGCTATCATCCATTCTCTAACCCAACCATCTAATTGCAAGAAAAGATTTCAAACAAAGCCCATCTCTTCTTATACAGCATAGCAGAGCATAGCAGTTCATACAGGCATTCTACCAAACACTATATATGCAATCTGTTTGCCATAAACCCATTTTCCTAAAACAACAGGAAGTATTTAGCGAGAAACATTTGTATCTATTAAGAAAATCACTCTAGTTTATTAGTGAAATAAAGTCGGATGACAGGGTGAACAGGAGAAAAAAAATCGTCAAAACAAAGAACCTGAATAAAAGTATAGCATTTCTTTTTGCAATTTTCAAACGGTAAACATGAAAAAGTAAAGACGACGATTTTACCTGAAAGTTGCTTGGAAGATTTTCTTTGCTCTGCAATGTTCAATATGAGCCCAACCAAGGATTGTGAAATAAATTAACAATGAAATAATTTAGGGAAAATTGCAGCGGTAATAAACATTTTATTAAGTAGCAGACTTTGTCCAAATCTTTCATTGTGCCACACACGGTACCAAACATTTCAAAATGTGGCAACTGAAGTTCAAATAGATGCAAACTGTTAGTTTGACAGTAAATCAAAAGTTTAACAAAAGGTTGACCAATTTTTAAAGGACAAAAATGTGACTATACATTCTTCATATGGAGAAAAATTAAAATAAAAGAATTAAATATATAAAAAAAGAATACTGTTCACCCCCACTGTGAGGAAAACCCCAATAACCAACAGAAACTTCATTGGGTCAGACGAGAAAACCAATCAATTTCTCCAACAATACCACACACACCCTCCAACCACCCAGGTCCGACGAGGAAACCGATCCTCCATCACAAAACCCTTCCAGGGCATCCAACCGTCGCACTCTTCCACGCATCCAGCAGTTCCACACGGATCAAAGTCTATTCTCTATGCCGCTCAATTATGTAATTCCCTCAAACACATCCCATCCATCTACTCGCAAAATGACTTCTATTCAGCTCGGGCCGGAGTCTGGTCCTTGGAGACCAAATCTTTCAATTCCTTGCATTTTAGTTTCTGGGTCTGGGTATGCGACGATTAGAGCGATTGGAGAGTTGAAATTTTTTCCAGCAAGTCCAATTGAATTGAAGAAAAATACGAGTCGAGGTGGATGAGAAGGAGAAGGTGGGGTGGGTGGGTAGGATGAACAGTATTCTCATTTTTTATTTAATTATTTAATTTTAATTTTTTCCATATGAAAAATGTATACTTACATTTTTGCCTTTTAAAAATTAGTCAACATTTAGTCAGATTTTTTGTTTTTGGACAACTAATAATTTTTATCCATTTGGACTTCAATTGCGACATTTTTAAAGATTTGGTACCATAAGTAGCACAAATGAAAAGTTTGGACTAAGTCTGCTACTTAATGAAAAATTTGGTACCGCTACTGCAATTTTCCCAATAATTTATTAACAATGAAATAATTTACTTCACGTAAAAAATGAAGACAGATGATTTGCGACGTTGATAAAAATAAGAACGTTAGAGAATAAAGAAGGTCCCACCGAGATTTGAACTTGGGAGTTACCGTAGAGGTGACAATCAAGCCAGTAGCTCGTTGGGGTTCGACTAATTGTTATCACTAACTTAAAAGTTCACGAGACCATGATCGTCACAATCGTTCACTTTTTCATATTAAAAAGAAGAAAAAAAGAAGTGACTGTTCGATCGCTTTAAAAAAAAAAAAGGAAAAAAATCCAAGCTTGTGGAAGCTCGATTCGACCCATTGCCATCACTAGGTTACTGGATTTAGAGTTCGGCAACTTTCAAAGCTTAAAATATTTTGAAATCTATTTATGGGAAATTTCGTAACTACATCACTACAAAATAAAATTTCAAAATTTACTATGTGACATTTATAATTCAAGTAATACTTTGTGATATGGTAAGTATTTTAAGAAATATTATATACCAAATATAGACCCAATCCATCTTTGTAACTGAATTTTTTTATAAATAACCTTTAGATTAAGCTGATCATTCAATATCCTTCCCAAATCAATACATAAAGAACTCAAAAAATCTGAATTGGGCCTACTATACACCAAGTTATCGCTGCAATCCCCGAGATATTATTATGACGAAGGATGAACAAGATATCAATGAAAATCATGAAAATTCAAAATATTTATAAAAAACAAAAAATAAAGACCCTTTTTGTTTTTGGTTTGAAAAACCTCTTGTGACTCTTCTTTTTTATTCTAACCGTTGGAGTCGACCATTTCGATACGTAAAAAATAATTCGAGACTAAGCAAGCACATCATTGGATAACGCCTCTTCGCTGTTACTATTTTCTGCCTTGTGGATACACGATTTTCCCAAATTAGAAATGCTCATGTGCCTTGTGACACATTCTTTTTTGTCTGCTCATACAAACTCTGCGACATAGCATTGCTCTTAATTAGAGAGTTCTTGGGCAATGCTTGCATTTTGGGCAACTGCTCAATTTCCGCATCAATATCAAAACTAAATATGGATGCGTACTTAGTATTAGAAATGTTTGAATGTACACACAACAATATAACACATGGTTTGAGTTTTGGGATTTTCTAATTTTCAAACTGAATTCCAGCTGTTAAATATATCACATTCAAATACACTTCCAATAGAACTTTACAACAAAGCATTATATTGACATTTCCATATGTCAAAAGCCACCATGATAGTAATGTGAACATGGTGAAACATTTCAAAAGTTGAAATTAATTACACTGCTCAAATATTAGAATCTGCCACATAATATATTGCATATAAATAAACAAAAGAACGCCTAGCTTCTCGTTCTACACTGTTCAATAACCACTCCTTCATCTTCACGTCACGCCTAACGCTACACAGCAAAAGGATGTAGAACTTTTGGATGTTGCCATATTGTAGATAAAACTTGAAAAATCAGCGACTATTGGAAATGAAAGTCTTTGAATCGGTTGAATATGGTGATATTACACCTTTAATCAAGTTCATATATTGGCGAAAAAACCCTAAACACGCATGATTTGAAGATCAAAACGTTGCTTCTAGAAATTTGATGGATCTGTAATATTACACCTCCGATTAGAAACATATATGCTGTAAATATGAGAAATGATTGGTTTGTGCTGATGATTTTGATTTCTTGAGTGGATTCTATATGGAAAATAATGAGAATGAATACGACATGAATTAGGGGATTTTTACAGTAAAACTATAATAAGGAGCACAATGGTGGATCTAGGAAATTTTCGCACACGGGCTAAAATTTAAAAGTCGATATAATAACAATGATATTGCTCTAACAACAATCAAAATATAATTTAGTAAGCCGACAAGGCAACATAAATAATTCATGATGTTGGCAAAGCAATAACAACAATCATTATGCTGACAAGACAACATTTCAACAAAACAACTTAGACAAGTAGGCGAAAACATTCAATTCAATATTTTGTTAGCAAGGCAATAAGCAGAGAGGAGCAACTTGACTTACTAGGGTGTATTCAAGTTCGTGTCTGTGGAATTAATCCTGTTGACACTCGACAAAATTCCCTGTTGACAATGAAGAAGAATTCCGCATTAGATTTTAGAAAGAACTTTTTCTACGTCAACAACCACAATCGCTGAAGCCACAAATTTACTATTGAACCTCAATTGTTTTCGAGCGCACTTCCCATTCCTAATTGTTCAAACAATTTAAACTTTTAGACTAGATGATTTAAAATAGCGTGTAAGAGCTAGTTTACCTATGATAAACTAGCTTTTACTACCACATTTTTGGTGAGCTCCGGTCAAGATACTACAAAAAACCAAAACACCCAAAACTAACATTGAACTCAAACCCAAACCAAATTCCCAGTAGCAGCCTACATGCATTGAAACATTAAACAAATTAGCAAAAAATGCATCAATTATGACAATCACTACTACAATTAGAAAGGAACAAATCAATAAATCAAAAGGTAAAATATTCAGTTTACCTCCCATAAGTATATATTGCCTGAAATAATCAATTGTTGCATTAAGTTTCAATCATTTTGTTTCAAACCAATTTTTTATTTTTTTAAACTTTCGATGGTGAATTTCTACTTTCCTCAAGCAATACTAACAAGGCCTTCAAGTTCACATCAAAAGTTCCTGATTAAAATGTTATGTGTGCAGTGTGCCCCTTAGCATATTCATCAAAATAAAATTTACCCCCAAGTGCAAGAACCGATCAATTTGAAAAAGAAAATAAAACAAGAACTCAATTATAATTTGGGGAATAGGCACGCAGACTTAGGGCAACTCCAAAAGAAGCTCTCGATGCCTACTGAAAACAAGAACTCATGTGGGACTGTGGGTGGATTATCTTACCTTGTTCCAGGACCAGTAGAGGATGGAGCCGGCTGCCGGAAGATGAGGACCCGGGTTCCAGGAGTTGGGAGGAGCGAGGAGGCCAAGAATCGGCCACCAAAACACCAAAACAGTTGAACTGTTGACGCCGACCAAGATGAGTACTTGGTTTCCAGGTTTGATTCTGTTACATTTTGTTTGGAATTGGGCCAAAAAACCGGAATGGGCTCATCAATAATTTTTGGGAACAACACGTAAATTCATGGGGTGGATGTTTTGAAAAATCATGTGAAAGGTTTTTAGGAAGTAAAAAATAATGTGTAAAATGAAAAAGTGACACAATGTCACTTTTTTTTATAAAAATTGTTACTTTTTTTTAAAAGGTGACACACTCAAAAAAAGTAACAAAACTTTAAAAAAAAAAAAAAAGGGGTGACACACACACTCAAAAAAGTGACTAACTCAAAAAAAGTGAAAAAAAAAAAAAAAAAAGTGACATAATGTATTGAAAAATCATATGAAAAGTTTTTAGGAAGTAAAAAATAATTTGTAAATGAAAAAGTGACACAATGTCACTTTTTTATTTTTTTAAAAAAAGTGACGCAAACTCAAAAAAAAAAGTGACTTAAAAAGTGATACAAAGTCAAAAAAGTGACAAACTAAAAAAAAAGTGATAAATATAAAAAAAAAAAGTGACACATTGTTCAGAAAAATGGGGAGAGATCAAGGCCTCTCGATTGCTCTAGATTTGTCGTTTATGTTCTTTATCATTTCAGTGAAATAAACAATACAAATCCTTGTTTTTGCATTCACCATTCACAGCTACATTCATATAACAAATATCAGTCACCACGCACTTGTTTTAAATTCTTAATTCAATCCTAAAGAGCCCTGTCTAACTCTTCCCTGTTGGCTGGCAGTTCCATTCCAGTAGCAGCAACCGCAGTCAGAAGCTTGAACATCACCAGCAGCGTCTAACATCTAAATCAGAGCAGGAGACCACCACAGCAGCACCAAAAAAATAGTCCCCAACCGCAGATTCAACAACAATAACAGAAATCTTATCAGTTACTACTACAATACATAGTACTGAAGATTATAGACTATCAACCTTGTCAGCACACAATAACTATACTATTCAAAGGCTTTTATAGTATTGCTTCACTTTGCAGCTCCAGCTTCAGCCCAGGAATAACACATTCATTCACAAAATCGACATTGGAACTAAAAAAAAAAAGTGACATGCATTTAAAAAAAGTGACAAACATTAAAAAAAGTAACAAACATTAAAAAAAAATGACAAATTGTTAGCAAGCAACTGATCCACCATATGATTTGTTTCAAAATAGCTAGAAACATAAGTTTGTTAGCATTTACTAGACAAGAAAACCAACCAAATTGGTCTAGTTCTTACTGCATAGCTTACAATTTTTCTTGTTACATGATCAATCATGAACAGAGCACTAAATTACCCAATAGAACAACAAACTTCATTTTTCTCATAATTAAAAAAAAGGTTGCAGGACAGTTCATGAACTTGTTCATACCACTATTGAAACCAAGAATCAATAAAAAAAAAAAAGGAAACAAAAGAAAGATACAAGTTAAAAAATCTGTAATCCTCCGCCAAATACACATTACTGAGAAATACCAACTGATTTGTGTTCTTACGTCCAAAATCACACAGCCCTTTCACTTGCTCGAAGGGACTGGTTTTGGCCCTCCATTTTCATGGTCACTTCCAAATCTTCATGAAGAAATCGTATTCGAGATACTTCTAAGAATTCCCTTCAAATCCATTGCTAATTACAGCTGCTTCAATTTAATATGTTGATAATCCCAATCATCGTACTTTACAGATTTGTGAGTTTAATTTTTTGCATTCTCATTTTGACACAATAAGCACTTTCACATTAAATAAGAAACAAGTAATTGATCATCAAACTAAGCAAGAGAGATATCGGTACTTGCAGCATAAGATGTCTATCTACTCTAATCAACAAGCTGGGTTTCATATCCCTGTTCACAAGTCGAAATTACTAAACAAAAATCAAAGCAAGTTAGAGACTTGAAAAGAAATGCCTCTAAATAAATGTACCGATACAAAAATCAGAATCACCGACAACGTGACCATCCAAACCACCGTATTGATCGGGAATTAACTACTTTGGGTGGTGAGATGGTGTTCGTGCAACATCTTTTTCACCGAGGACCACACCGCGACGGCCATTGCTAAGGATAGTGCGACGATGTTCGCCTGGAAGGGTGAAACATTCCACAAGTATTGGTGGTGTACTGAGCAGGCTCTCGATTGGAGATCTGGTGACAGTCCCGATTTGAACTGTGAAAGATGATGGCGATGCTACTCTCCTCATTCATGAAGGCGTCAAAGGTTTGGAGGTTTGGGGGAGGTTTTAACGTATTAATTACGTTGTTCAGTGATTCACTTAATAAGTAGGGTATTTATCAAATTAGTTAATTTTTTAGAGTATTGGGCTAATTTCCCCTAAATTCTATATATAAGAATCACATTTCAAAAATAACAAACTTCAAAAATCTTTTCAAAATTCAAGCGTTAAACTTAAATCAATTTATTAAATATTTTTAATTATAATATAATACAATTATCCCAATTTATTAAATTTCAAATCCAAATCATTCTGTCTCTCTCTCTCTCTCTACTCTCTATTCTCTCCCCACCCTTTCTCTTTCATCGGAGGCGGCTATCTACTCCGGCGACTGTTCCGACGACTATTTCAGCGATCACTCCGACGATCACTACGATGGCCGTTTCGACGACTGTTCTGACGATCACCCCGACGCTCCCTCCGGCATCTATTCACGACCCCTCTGGCAAACTGCTCCAATGACCACTCCAATGCATGCTCCGATCAACCTACCCACCCCATCCACCCACTCCTAACTTCCAAGAAATTTCCAGAATTTCAAGTCACAATAGGTCACAACGAGTCACAATTAATCGATCACAATCAATCACAAGCAGTCACAATCAGTACATATTTGGTCACCACGAACAAATCCGCTTACACTACAAACCAACACCACAACCAACCACCAGTCAACCTTCTTCACCACCTCACCAATCTTCAATTCCTTCCCCTCCACATCATATCTTGCAATGTTTCTTTCAGCTCTTTCTCCTCTTCTTAAGGAAGAGGAATCACAAATGTTACAATGACTTTAACTTCTCCCTTGTGTGCCATAGTCAGCTCCGAAAATCTCTGAGCTATACCCTCTAAATGTGCCAACCTCCCAAATTCAGCTACAACAGCCAAGAAGTTCTTCGTAATATCTGAAAATTTAGCTTCAGTACTAATTTCATTTACTGCTTTCACTCTGACATCAGCAGTTATTAATAAATCCTTCATAAACTGAGAAAATGTAGGATTTCTCTTTGAAGCCTCAACGAGACTAGTAAGCTTGGATTCAACCTTGTCCAACACATTAGCTTCAAGATTACATTTCAAAAGTAGGTGGGTGAGTCATTTATCGGCACGGCACTACACAATGCTCTTAGAGCAACGTCGTTGCGATGGTGTGGCAGGCAGCGCCGGAGGCGTCATGATCCCAGCATTGATGGTGCTCCGATGGAATCAAAGCAACAAATCTGGAAGAAAAACTAGAAGCAGCTCTGCTTGGAGCAGAAGCAATAGACAACTCACAAACACTGCCATTGCCTGCAACACAACTTACCAAAACTGCTACAACCTGCCCACCAACACTGCCACCTACACCAACTCTACAGTTATAAGCACCGCCTATAGCTTTACTGCCACCACAACCACCATCACATCCACATCAAATCCAAAATCATCACCACCAACAATACCACCACAACATCACACAGCAGCCCTCTTTACCACATGCACCCATTATAACCATCATTGGCCGTTAGATCTGTAACCATCGGACTATCTCCTCGAATCTCGAGCTCTACCTACACAACATGCCCATAGAACGCAGTTTCTTATCCATATGTAAAAAAATATCATCCAAATTTGCGGAGTTGAGCAGTCATTGGACCACCGTCAACTGCAATACCACCACCAACAACCTCCAGACCTGTAGCTATCTGTGGAGGTGGAGACAGAGTTCCAATGCACAAAATGGGCTCCTTGGCGACAATTAGAGGTAGACCTAGTTTGCTGTCGGCTTGATCGTCTTCAACGGAGGCACGGTGTTGCCTAACCTCCTTTTGGAGAGAGAAATGGTGAGATAGAGAGAAAGGGAGGGGAGGGGGGGGGGAGGGGAGAGGGGGGGGGGGACGGCGTGTAGGAAAAGTGGAGAGAGAAATTGTAATATAGAGCTTGTTTGGGAGGGATTTTTTGGGGGAATAATTGATTTTGAATAGTGATATGATGGGAAATGTGTGGTTAAAAAAAAGAAAAAGTTATTCATGTGATGGAAAATATTATTTTATTGAAAAATGTGTGGTTGAAAATGAAAATTGATTTACTGTAGAATTTGGAGAATTCGTACCAAACGGGCCCTATAATCTAATTTTTAATAAATAATTTAATTATAATCTGATTTGTGAAATTATAAACTTAAACCCTGATTCTTGAAATTGAAAGTTAAAAGCCCGATTTCTCTGTAATTTCCTCATATTTTTTTATGGACACGAGCTAGACATATTAGTTAGTGGGCTAATCATAAAAAAAGGCTAAACAAATAAAGGGGGCGGGGGTTTTGGATTTGGGCTTGGGCGAGCACGGGCTATAGTCCGAGCCAGTCCGTACTTGGATCCACCCCTGAAGGACGTGTTTGGTGGAACAAATTAGCTCATAATTGATTATCTAGTATGAGTGTGTTATTAGGTAAGAAGCAAGGAAGTAGGAAGACTTCACATCTATCCCTTTAATGCCAAACTTTTTATTTAGGCTATTAAGGATCGGAGAATGCTGGGAAAATGGCTTATGCTTATCGAATGCCCTTGTTTTTATTAAGAGGAGATTGCTTTTATTTTCATTTTAACAAAGTAGTCTTGAGAATGCTTGCTGGCTAGCGCTACTGCTTTTGATGAGAAGGAGTTGGAAAAGAGTGTTGGGATCGGTTTTTGAGCCCATTGTCGAAGAAAACCGTAGTGCTCGCTCAACACAAAAGAGGAAGAAGTCTTCTTTTTTTGTCGTATAGATTGATGCCCAAAAAAACACATTAAAAAAATCCTATCGCTATGTTAGAACTATCTTATCTTCATTCCCAATCCAGGAAAGTGCTGAGAGATTGGGAAAAAAGAGCTAGGCCTTCGGAGCGGTTATTTAGAGGCCTTGTTAGCGACCCATCATCTTTCCTAAATTGTCAGAGTTCGATCAAAGCGAGCAAGAGATTGAAGGTCTGATTGTTATCTGTCAGTCTTGTTTTGCCCGCGGGAAGGTGAACTTTGCGTGCTTATTTGGTTGGGAAAAATAGGACTTCTGACTCCAAGCCTACCCTACCCGAAAATAAGTTTCAGCTATTGATGTAGCCTCTTGTCGATACTACCAGTCTTGTCGCTACCTACTATATAAATCCCTTCTATACTACTCAACAGAAGCAAAAATCCCATCAAGATAGATTGAATCGACGACCTATACTTAAACTAAAGGCACAAGGGAATCAAGAGTTCAAGATTTTTTATCAATCTCAATAGAAAGCTAGGAATCTCCCAAGTCAAAGCACTCACAAAGTTACTTATGGAATCTTAAAGAGTTGTCCAAGAGCACTTCGTTCGACTTGCATGTGTATCCATACAAGTAGACCAATTCGTGGCCTTCCAAATTACCATGCGCACACCACCCGGCATAGGGCATGTTTTCATGATAAATGGATATAAAGAGTTCACGTCGTAGTAGTATAAATTTTCTTCATATGGGATGTATGTATTACCATGGCCCCCAGAGTACCCATGCCGGATGAATGTATCTTCATTCCTACTTGGAATATGGATAGGAAATGTATTAGGATCGTAATAGCTCACACGAAAAATCTGAATAGATAGTGTTGGTGTTGTCAAGCAATCCTCAATATCCATTTTGTATAGTCCAAAAAATCTCGAGCCTTCTAAAAAACACTGCCTGAGAGACAAATATCCCATTTCAAATAATCCAAATATTATTATGATAAGGGGTCTCTTTGGGGAAACTAATTCAGCAACGTTTTGATTTTCTAGTATGAGTGAAGTGATTTCCTCATTTTTTTGATTTTACTATACGTTCTATAGTCATTCTAGGATAAAATTAAATCACGATGTAATTCTTGAAATTGTATGTAATACTAGGTAAGGGACGTAATTTCCACTTTTATTTGTTGTTCTGGGCCAGTAATACATGCACAATTAGAAGTCCTAATTTTCACTATAGGAACAACAGTCAACTTGATGTGCACTTGCTATTTCTCCCAAAATGGGTTTCAAACAGGGGCTAAACCCATTTTGGGAGAAATAGAAATTTTGAAATAGTGATTGATGTGAGAATGTGCAGTGGAAAAGTGATAAAAAAATTTTGATTTGTGTGTAATATTATTTTATTTGGAGAATGTGTGATTAAAATGAAGAATGAAAATAAAAAAGAGAAATTAATGAGTGTCAAACAGGAGCTAAATAATCTATGTTAATGAAGTCAATTGACTTGTCATACACACGTAATTCGAAAGGAAGCTAATTTATTATTGTATACTTTATTAAATGGTCCCTATAGAGATAGAGTAACATTATCTATTATTAGTGATATTTAAAACCAATCTAGAAGGTAGTGAAGCCTACAACTTTATTCATCATTAAAATATCACTATCGATCAAGATGAAATTCGTTATTCAGTGGATTAAAATACATTGAACAATGAATCAAAGAACTCGTTGTCACCTAGTGATCGCAACTACTAAATGAATAACATTATTATTTATGATCACTAATTGTAAAAGTAAATTTCGCTGCCATCTAGATTGATGCAAACACCACTGACAATAGGGAGCATTATTCACAAAGATAAGAATACTTCATGGAATTGGGGTTTGGCTCAAATTAATCATCGCAATAGAAGAAATGCAAGTTCTAAAACACGGTGAGTGTCAGGGCATTTAAACTTAAAAAGTCCTCCAACCATCTGCCTAATACTCCAATAATATGTCGTACTTCATCATATTTGCTTAGACCCGTGTAAAAAAATTCTGGTATGGTCTAGTCGAGCATATAGATTCTCGATGCAATGTCTTGGACCAACCAATCAAACCCTTCGAGCAGTCCCTCCCCAGTGTATGCACTACATCCCACAATTCTCCAGTGTCTGGTTTTATCCGCAGCATCCAAGTTGAGCACCTAAATCAAGAAAAAGCACTTTCAATTAAACTGACAATACAAAAACTTCAAAGGTTTTACATTAAATACAGGTGCTGAGATGCATAATAGAATTTGAAGGAAAAGAATGACAGTAAAAATGAGAAATTGAAAAGGCGGATCTTAAAATAGCAGTGGATGAAATTGTAAGACTCAATTCTTCTCTCCCCGTCTCTCTCCTATACAATAGAACATGAATATTGCAACCAGTGATTCTACGAAGTTCTGCCATAGTATGAATAATGATCAGGTCAAAGTTGCAAATAAAAAGGAGAAAATTAAAAACCTTTTCAAGGAAAAGAACTCGTATCAAAAGCCGTTCATTACAAACAATAGAAACTACCACATAAGAATATTCCTTACTTCTTAAAGACCAAGGAACGAAAAAATGAGAACAAAATTGGCCTCAGAATTAGAGTGGAAATTTATAACTTTCTTTCATCAATGTATTTGCTGGCATGTTGCACAAAAACATAAGCATGGTTGATAATAGAAAATATATTAGAGAGTATCCAATATATAAGGTGCTTCAATCATCATCATAAAATATAATTGGACCTGCTAGACTTCTCTATCATATGAGTATTGCTTAAAAGACATAAGAATAAGATTATATTTTGCTACAGGAACAATATAAAAATTGAAAAAAGGCAGAAATATTTGTAACAAAAACCCATTATCGAATAAAAATTTCCTGGATATTAATTAGCATCAACCCTTACTTTAGCTATTTCTTCTGGTGAAAGAGCTCCTTGTATGTCCTGCTTATTAGCAAAAATCAACAGTGATGCTCCTGATAACCTCTGTTAAGAAATCGATTGGCATGTTAAAAATTACATTACTGAAAAAAGACAACATCTTAAAATAATTGTCAGATTTTTTTTCTCCTTTTCGTCAATAATTATTAGAAAATAATGACATTTATTTGAAGAATAATTAATCATCGGTAATAAAGATCGCTGAATTGCGCAAAGGAAAAATGTATTACACGTGTATAGTTATGCACGTTTGCATTCATTGTCTTGCTTAAAAAGGGTTTGGGGAAGCATTACACAAGATACTCTCTTCTACTTTATCTTTACTATTCCTTAGATCCTATTTAAGGATGTGAACCATTTGACCTTTAAAAGATTGATACAGGAACCAAATACTTTCATGTTGAAGATATGTTCACTCCAAATGGGTATCCAATTTGAAAGACTATCACAATATAGTTCACCATGGTCACAAGTTATAATAATTGATTACAAAAAATATCTGTGCAAACTGCAAAGAGCACTTGTGGCTATAGAAAACGTGTTGTATTCAGGTTCCACAAATTCCCATATCATTTTTGTTTCAACGTAAAAGCTTCCTAATAGAATATAAATTAATGTTCTACTCATTTGCGTGCAGAGAAATTAAACAAGAAGTAAAATTATTTGTCTAAAGATTAAGGACGCCTTGAAATTTCAACCAGCTGAAAGGTCTTTCAGTATTAGCATCCTAAAGTAAATGTGGCATCTTACAGGTAGGTATGTGATATTAAGCCCAGATGATGGATAAAGTGTTTGATTGGGCAAATTGGCAAAGTTAAAAGGACGTGGAGACATGACAATTGTTCCCAACTTATGTAGAAGAGGTAGGCATGTGAATATTAAGCCCAGATGATGGATAAAGTGTTTGATTGGGCCAATCGGCAAAGTTAAAAGGACAAGGAGACATGACAAAGTGTTCCCAACTTATGTAGAAGAGAAAGGCTGTCCTTCGTATCAAATTATTCAATTTGGCGATAGCCAAGTTTTTACATGTTTCTCTTGGTTAGTTGTAAAGCAAACCAAATACATCGTTGCCCAAGAGAAGCAAACACAGACCAAAGAAAAGATATTATTCAACTACGCTTGAATGAAATTTGGGGGAAAAGAAGAGAAACAAAACCCATAGAGAAGCAATAACCTCTAATCTCAATTTGCAAAAGACATCTTCATAAGAAACTAGAATTTCCTTCATTCAGCAGTCAGCAATGAGAGGGAACAACGCACATGACTTTAAACTCACAGTCATTTGATGCAAAATACAAATATATAGGCTCCAGTACATCACAAAATCAAACATCATATATTGCTAAAAATATGTGCTCTTTCTTTCAGAAGATAATATAATTCAAGTACCAGACAATTTTAATCAAGAAAAAAATAAAAGACAAAAATGTACCTCTTCTTTGAGAAGATTATCTAATTCATGTTTACAATCATCCAGCCTCCTCAAATCCGAACTATCAACCACCCAAACTAACCCATCAGTCTGTTCAAAATAGTTCCTCCAGTATGATCTTATTGTTTTCTGCCCTCCAACATCCCATATATTCAAAATATACCTACCGAAAACACACATTAATCTATAATCACGTAATGAAAACCAGAAATTGCACCAAAAAAGAGAAGAAAAAACATACTTATTGTAATTAATGGTTTTAATGTTGAATCCAAGTGTGGGACTGATTATACTGGTGTCTTCACCATTGATTTTCAACACTATTGTTGTCTTTCCAGAATTATCAAGACCCCTTAAACAATTAAAGGAGAAATCAACACATAGCAGTTAATATCGAAAAATATAATTGAGAAATGTGTTCATACACCATGAGAATACGCATCTCCTTTTCTTTACGCTTGATCTTTCGGATGATGCTGAGCAGACCCATTTTTCGTTAATCAATGCCTGGTTCTGATTCCAATTCCGACCAACAAAAACGACGAGAAGAAATGGGATTCAGTTCACTTCTCAACTTTAAATTGGAATTTCAAATAAATAATTTACTGATTTGATTGGCAATTTAATTTAGAGCAAATCACAACAGAAAAGTGCTTACCGATGATGGTAGTGACAATAGATCTGTAGGACTGGTGGTCGGAATCTGTACGCTAGTGAAAGGGGAAACAATGGCGATGAATGGTGGAAGTTGAAATTTCGCACCGGTGGAACTTATGAGCCAGTAGGAGTGGATAGTAGGAGTGGTGTTTATGTAGGAATTTGTGGATTGATCTGGTTGGAGGATGTGAGCGCCTACAGATTTTAAGCATATAGGTCGTTTATTAGACTAAACAGAGGACAGTGAGGATTAACATATATGTTGTATGAGTATTTTAGGCAGTGGTGGCTTTTAAGTAATGTTTTAACAATCGATCTAACCATCGACTCCGAAAAGAGAAAGTGTCAAGAGTCAAAAGATCGAATCGGGGCTTTATAAAAAATTAAAAAATAAACATTCATAAAGAAAGAAAAGAATAAAAAGTAATTTTTTTTTAAATCAAATCACAAAAAAATCAATTACAATCAATAAAGTCAAGTGCTACTAAATAAGTCAATAACATAACATAAACAATAATGTCAATAATATGAAAACTTAAATAGTTAAAATTTAAAAGTTTCACATAGCCTATCACCAATAAAAAAAATGTCAAGTAATAAAGTGCACTAAGCATAAAAGATTAAATAGTTAAATTTCGCCTTCATCATTTTCATCTAGAAGCCTTAATCCTTGATCACTTCCAAGGTCACTTGAACCATCAAAACGACGAATAACATCGAATGCATCTAAACCACCCATATCTTGAGTATTAAGCTCGACATTATTTCCATTGTCATCTAAAACACAAAAATAAGAAACATGGTGAAGCATATGAAAACATGGTGGGACTGATTGTTGCTACTGATTTTCTTCAATTATGAATTTTAATTAAAAATGTGAAAATTACACTGATGATAAGGGCAGAGATCCTAAAAGATCCTTTTAATGCCTCTCAGGTTGCTAGAGAATTTGTTGAGGATAAATCTCAAGAAGGAAAGACTTTAGGGACCAACCAGTTTGATCTAATCTTTGTTCGTGTTGGAGCTGATGAAAAAATAAATGATCTCAAAGACCCATTTAGTTGGTAAGCTGATGCATATGGCACAACTGGAAACTGATATTGGTTCTCGGTTGCATGTGTCTATTATAAAGAGCAATGGGGCTACCCTAGACGATGACAATTCAATCTTTTCAGCTTCCGATGCTAAACTCAAGATTAACAATAAACTTTCACAGCTTTTCCCTCGTCAACATAGTTTTTTTGCTCCCCATTAAAGCAAAAAACAGTAATTATCTGCAAATTTAAGTACACTGACATTATGAATCAAGTATTTAATTTTGATTAATCCAAAATCAAAACGACTAACGAATATCAGGAGGATATATTCATGTGTTAACAGGAGCAGAGCCACCTGGGGGATCTGCCCCCACTGGATGCAGGGCCGACCCTGAGAATTAAGAGGCCCTAGGCGAATAATTATTACGAGACCTTCAACATAATCATTTTTTCACAAGTGTAGCAAAATTTAAATATTTAAATAATTAACACTTTTATATTAAAAAGAAGACTTTATATAATTCAAAAGATAAAGGTAGAACCTGATTGATGTGTCTGAATTAAAACTTCCCAAGCTTCTCCAAAAAGAAAGGATTGAGCAATGATAAATGACCTGCAAATATGTAGGATAAATCATAAATGATCCATACTTACATTATCAAAACGTTAACAATTAAATGTCACAGTAAAATCACAAAGCCCAATTTCTCCAAAATCTGCAATATACTAATACTAAATATACAGTAAAAAGAAGAGGGCAACCTAATTTTAAGCATTCAATCAATGATACAGAAACTACGCTATAAAATCAAAACTGCAGCATCAATTTTCCATTTACATCACATATGGTTTAAGAGGGTCAAAGGGTAGTAAACATTCAATTTCATTAGCAGATTCAATTAACAAGCAAAGAAAAGGTAAATGCAAATTAACCAAATCCAAGAGAAATCAGTATAAATAAAATTACAATCAGCATCTGAAGTCAAACTGCACCACCTAGTTGGTGCTTTCTATGATCTATGTGAAAATACCAGACCATCAAATGATTCAAATCTAACAGAATTTCGATTCCTAAAACCAAGCAAAGGCTTCCAATGTACTCAATTTGGGTCTAACATAACCCAAATCCAAGTTTGTTATCTTAAGACTTGAAGCCCCAATACTACCGTCCACCTGAAGCAAAAATCAACACAAAAATTGCAAATTCTATGTAAATATCACCAATGCATAATTTATACAAAATAATAAATCAATAAAGAAGAACCCATTACAGAAACACTTAGAAAATGAGAAATCATCAAAATTCAAAAGATTACAGTTTTGACAACCAAGAATTCATTTTACTCGCTTAAATTTGTAACCACAATTCGACAAACAGGGTGTGTGTGTGTGCCTATAATATATAGATAAATGGAAAAAAATGACATCTTCACAACATTGAAAAATATTAAAAAGGAATTTATATTTTCTTAAATATTCAGAGAAATTATTGAAGAAAAATTATGTTGAAGAAACAAAAACTCACTTGTATTCAACTTCTCCGGTGGAAAATGAATTCGTGCCCCATCAACCTTCAGATTTTCAACGAGGGTTTGATGAAAAACATGAATCATCAATTGTCGCCTAGGGTATTAGAGAGAAATTTCGGGTGAAGATGAGAAGATGAATGGAGAAAAAAGACGGTATTTTCCTTCTCCTGCCCGATGTCTGTGCTCAATTTTTCTTTTAAAATGGGATTTGAGGGGTTTTGGGCTTTTTTATTATTCAGACGCCTGGAAAATCTGAGGCCCAATTGCTTGCCTTGGACCAGGGTCCTGGGTATTATTTCTATAAGTAGTTGAGTTCAAATTAAATCATGGGAACATTACATTTCTAAGGTGTTTACTTTACACCTTTTCAAAAATACAAAAACAAGTTTGAAAATTCACAAATCAGGTTTTTAAAATTTTTAATTAATAATTAATGAATTATTAAATCAATTTATTATTAAATATTTATTTCTAATTTAATATAATTACCCTACCACCCCAACAGACTTTCCGATCACCACTCATCTCCGGTGACCGTTCCGACAACTATTCCGACACAGCTCCGATTCCGACGAGAATTTCGATGACCGTTCCGCCACTTATTAGGTCACAATTCAAAATTTTCGTAGGTCACAATTTATACATCGGTCACAACTTAAAAATTTAAAAGTCACGATTTGTTCATCGGTCACAATCACAACATTTAAAAGTTACGTTACTTATTTTATGGTCACAAATATCAATTTATTGGTCACAAATTAATAATTTTTAGGTCACAAATTAGTAATTTCATCACGGTTATCGAATTCAATGGTCACAAATTGTTTATTAGTCACAAATTGACAAACTTATTGGTCACAAACATCAATTTATTGGTCACAAATTAATAATTTTTAGGTCACAAATTAGTAATTTTTAGGTCACACGGCTTGTACTCGTCACAATTTATCGAATTCATTGGTCACAAATAATCAAATCATTTGTGACCATCACCAAATCATTTTGTGACCACCATTTCGCCACTGCCTCCACCAGCCCTGCCACCACCGTCGTCGGTCAATAGCGACATCATCTCAAATAAATCAAACACTACACCCTCCCACCACCACTATCACCACCCCAAAACAGCATCCACAAAAAACCACCACTACTTCACCATTACCGCGACGGTAACACCACTGAACCACGACCGCCGCCGCACCCATACACACATTAGTTACATCCAATACATCAAAACATTCCAAGAAAAATACATGTATGCATCAAAAACAGATCTACAATACATCAAACTTGAGAACGCAGTGAGGAAGAGAAGACAGAGACACCACACCCTCCCACCACCACTATCATCACCCCAAAACTACATCCACCACTACTTCACCATTACTGCAACGGCAGCACCACGGAACCACGACCGCCGTCGCACCCATACACACACCTAACTGCACACCCAACAGATCTGCAACCACCACAACCATCCAATACATCAAACTCGAAAACTAAAAATAATTTACAGATCTGGGCGCGCGAAACGAAGTGAGGGAGAGAAGACAGAAAAAAGAAGTGGCTCACGGCTTCTGTGAAGTGGCCGGCGGAAAACGTCGATGGTTGGATCGAACGACAGATACGATAGATGGGGAGAGAGAGAGAGAGAGGGGCCGGCGGAAAACGTCGACTGACTGTCCTTCTACAGCGGCGACATCTCTTCACCACCACACTGTGGGTAGATTCGATAGATGGGGAGAGAGAGAGAGAGAGAGAAAGGGGCGGCGGCGGCGGTATTGAGAGTGGAGAGGTTGAGGGATTAATTGATTTTAGGGTATGGGTAGATAGGGTATGTGGAGTTATATAAATGAATTTATTGTAGATAGATATAAAAATAAAAATTTTTAAATATTTTTAAATTATTAATTAAAACCTGATTTTTGTAATATGAAACTTTATTAAGGATTTATGAAAATGGTAATTTAAAAGTAGGGTTGGGTGTAATTTCCTCTTAAATCATTTACAACAATCAAATCGATTGTGAATAAAGCCCGTTTTAATACTAATAAAATCCGATACTACTTTCCAGGTTTGGTGATGAAGAAAAGTAGAAATCAATTTTTATTTTTATTTTTTACATTTCTAATATATTTCCTAAATTATGATAATTTAACGACATATTCTTTTTTATATTACTCTATAGGAGGAGAATGAATCGTTCATTTAATTTGTATTGAGAAAAAAAAATATTATATTTCCATTTACACAGTTCAGAACGTCCCAAATTTGTGATCACAACTCCACAATATAAAATGGAGACTCATACGAGCCATAATTATATAGTGTTAAACATTATATCAAATATCATAGCGATCACAATTGACAACCATTTATGACAAAATGATATGAAATGGATTATTAGAATCATTTAATTGATAGTTATGTTATAAAAAGGTAGCCCCATGTAACATTTATCAAGCTAGGTCTATCCAGAAAATTTAGAAAAGGACTTTCACATGTGAATTAAAATGAAATTGTCGACCATCCATCTTCAGCCCTGTTTGGTTTCTATTAAAATTATAATTCATTTTTTTCTCTCTTCTTATTAATCATACATTTTTCAATAAAATAATATTACACATAAACTCGAAACTTTTTCTTCTTTTTTAAACACACATTCTTAAAAAAAATATTATTCGAAAAACTAAAATGGCAAATAATGGGACCCAAACGGGGCTCAATTATTTAACTCTGATATTTTTTTATTTCTGAAATGATATAGAGTTTAAATTGTCCTTTTTCAATCGAAATCCGTTAAAAAATAACAATATAAATTGTTAAATGATATAAGTAAAAATAGTAAATTGAGTTGCAACATTTATGAATTAGCATACGAGTAACTAGAACACAATGAATGGAGCCTAACAATTCGCCCAAAAACCTAGATCGAATTAATAAATATTGCAATTTTCAGTAGTGCTAATATGAAAATAAATGAAAAGTAAAAAATTAAATAAGAACGTGTTTGTAGTGTAAATTAAGAACTTACATTAAACGAATAAGATATGATAATTCTTTTTTGTTATGTGATTATTGTGGATTTTAAAATGAATTAACTTGATTCGATAGTTTGTGATTTGGTGTGTTTGTTTATGATAATAATTGATGATCACAATTTAAATTGAAAAAAAAAATTATCATGCCATTTATGTAACTTCTTTATGAAAATTGTTCCTTCAAATACAATCGACATCGTAATATTATATTATCTTAACTTTTTCTCGTAATATACTTAAATTTCACTATAAGAATTAGAGTTATTTAAGAATATTTACATTTTAAATATGGTTGTAACATAACTGAAGGCTAGTAAATGCAATTTACATTTGCACTCAAGAATACGAGAAATGTCTGGGTGTATACGACGTAAATGGGTCAAAGGTTAAGACTAGCTAACATGTCGACTTATATATTTGATAAAATTTTATAGAGATTTGTGAAAAACTTTAGAAACAGAAAGGAAAAATTGTAAAAATATTCTAGAATAAATAAGATACATCAAAAGGATTTTGTAACTAAATGTCCTATTTAAGAAAATACAAGAAACTTGTAATATAGTTTGAGTAAAAGTTCATAAAAACATATCTACAAAAAAATAATATAGAGAAAACAATCTGAACCGTAAAATATAATCAATCTCCATCAATCATTTAAATGAAGTGAAACTATAAAGTTCGAAGATGCCTCATTTTTAATCAATCAAATTGGAAGTAGGGTAAAAGGAGTTTTTAAAACCATTATATAAACATATTATGCTCTCGCTAAACCAAATTTTTGGATCTGATGCTGAAAATGACCTATTAATATTGATATATTTTTGTGAAAAAGTTAGTAGCAATCTTTTGGTGAAGAATTGTCAATGCAATCAACGGTTGCACTAAAAAATTGTAATAGGACTACGTGAGGGACGTCTGGTATGTGAGAGGCAAATGGGTCAAAGAATAAAATTAACTAGCGATGTATATGCCCGACTTATATATTAGGCAAAACTTTGAGAAGATTTACAAAAAACTTTAGAAATATAGAGGGAGATTATTAAAATTTTCTAGAATAAAGAAGACACATCAAACGGATTGATATGACCCCAATGCTAACTATGGTGGCTTAATGCCATATAGGGCTTCAAAGGGACTCATTTTGATGGCAGTATGGTAGGTGGTGTTGTACCACCATTCAGTCAAAGATAACCAGTTAAACCACTGCTTAGGTTGATGAAAAGTCATACATCTCATGTACATTTCCAAGTATTGATTAAGTATTTCAGTTTGCCCATCAGTTTGTGGGTGATATGTCGATAAAGCATTGAGGGAGATTTCCATTACCTCATCCTCATTTGTTCCCGTGGCTTCCTTTTCTTCCCCAACATCCACCCCATCCTCTTCCTCCATTAGCATAAAATTCAGCATTTTATTTTTACAGATGTACCTCAGGGTGTATTTCTCATCACACCTAAAACATAACCCCCAACTTCTTTTGGTTTGTATGTCAGATGGAGTAATAGTTTTGAATTTCAAGGGGTTGGTTTGGATCTTTTGGCTTGGTTCACTGCTGTTATTTGGTGTATAGTTTGGAACAAAGTTAGTGGGTTTTTGGGAGGTGTTAGGCCATTTGGATTGGTATGGAGGTCTCGTTTGGATTTTTGATGACTTATTCAAGGCTATTATGGTATTTTCATGTAGGAGGGCTACTTTAGATGCTTGGGAGATATAGTTAGGTCTGATAATTTTAACCATAGATTTAATTTCTTCCTTCAATCGGGTACTAAACACTGATATGTAGTATGAATCAGGAAGGTGTGGTAGAGATAGCATAATATGGGATTTGAGATCCTCAAATAGTTCTTGATATTCAGCCACAGTCCCCTTTTGTCTAATTTTATTGAATACTTCTATATTCTCATTTGCTGTAGTTTTAGCAAATCTCCTACAAACCTCAGTGGAAAATAGGGTCCAATCAACATCTGGGTGGCCATTCGTGAAGCCATGGAACCACCCATCTGCTTTCCCTTTAAGATACATTTCAGTAATACTAATCCTCACCTCATCAGGAACTTGGTGAATCTGGAAATATTTTCTTGCTGTCCTCAGCCACTCTCTAGGTCCTTCTCCATTGAAATATGGGAAGTCAGTCTCAGGTTGTTTAATTCTACCTTTTATTTCACCCTTCGCAACACTACTACTACTTCACATTGTTGTCCCTCCCTTTAGTGTTAAAAGCCCTTCACTGAAAGTAATAGGTATGGATGATCCCGTTTTTTGTTTCTCCTTAGGTTCTCCCTTTTGCCCACTCATCTGTGTCACCATGGATTCTATAGATTCATACTTGGAATTCATTTATCCCACCAATACTTCCATTCGGTCCTGCTTTTTGCACATGATTTTAAGTGCTTGATCTGAGGCATCAACCTTATTGCCCACTATCTTGAAGGCTTATCCTAGATCTTCCACTTCCTTGTCTAGCATCTTCAAGTGTTCCTCCACTGCCTTAGCCCTCGTGTCCATTTTTAGGATCTCAAACTCTGATACCACTTGTAATGGTCGAGCTAAACCTCAACCAAAACCAACCCAAATCACCACAGTGAACTCACAAGATAAAGATAATCAGTTGGGATTTAACAACCCAAGCTGTAAATATATTGATTGAACCAAAAGTGATTACAAGAAAGAAAGAGGGAGATATATTACAAAGAATTGGGGAAGAAAAAAGAGGTACAAAATCCTGACAACTTTTCACAATGAAATTTCCCCTGTTACCTCCGTCTGTTTAAGTAGAAGAAAACGTGTTTTGCTTGCTACAGAAACGAGTACACTTCAAAGATCAAAACTAAGTAAAATTGCGTCGTTTATGAATTTGAAGTCTGTTGGCTCCTCTTCTTCCTCTTTCCCCAACTGAGTGCTACCCTTCTATCCTGTTCTTACTACTGTTCTTGCTAATCATTACAAATAGTTGATTAAAGATTTGTCCATATATCTATTAAAAATAATTTTAAAAAAATATGAACCGTAAGATCGAATCAATCTCTATCATCCATTTAAAGAAGTGAAAATATCAAAGGTCAAAAAGGGCTCATTTGTAACTAGCCAAATTAGTAGTATGGAAGTTTTAAAAGTACATTATAATATTTTTTAACTTTACATATTTAAAGATTTATATTATGCCATACAAAATCAAATTTTTGGCTCAATTCCTTCATGTGCATATAAATAAATATATATTTTTTAAAAATTTACTAGTGGCTTTGAAGATGAGAAAGAAACTGGGGAGGAGGAGGGACAACTATTGCACAATCTAAGGTTTGTGAGACAATTAAGAATATGATATGATAGAGAGGATTATGTAGATGCTGCAAGGCTTTAGTGGCAATTGCAGCAGCTGCTACGAATGACATTGTTGGTCGAGTGACGTCCCATATGAAAGTGTGAGTTGTCCGTGGTTGTTTCTAGTTAATAATGTTCAAGTATCTATCTTGTTTATTTTGTTTATGTTTTTTTTCCAATTACTTTAGTGTCCGTTCTTTTGGCTTATATGCTTATTTTTTGGAACTGAAGTGCAGAAAGTTGTCCACAAAGAATGTTATGGTGAGTCAGTAATATAATTCTTGCTGGATTGATAATGTTGATGTACTCACCAACCATTGCATATCTTTTTGAATATTAGAGTGACAAGTACTTGATCTATGCTGATCATATATAGATGCTTCTTGTTATCCATGTATTTTTGTCACTTATGAACCATCTTATTATAGGACTTACGTAGGAGCAGCGGTAGACCCAGCATTAAAGTTCAGTCCAGGCAGACGTTGATTGATCAACGTCGACAATCAGCGATCGTAAAAGCGATATCATCTATTAATATTTAATTATATAATATTAAAAATTATTCAATAATCTACAATTATTCCATAATCTACAATTACAAGTGTGCAACATAAATCAATGAACTCATCTCTCATAATCCCATACAACTAATTTCTCATAATCTCATTTCAAATTTATGATATTGATACAACTAATTTCTCATTTCTCATTTCAAATCAAAATCAATTATACAATCCTTGGCAAGATTGACCAAAAATAGTAGGGGCATTTGCCTTTTATGATATTAATCTCATACCATGAAATGTATGTTAACTTAATTTCAATCTTGAAATACATCTACTTGACTACTTTTATTATGATAGTTTTACGGATTTGAATGTAGTGTCATGAAATAAATTGGTTTCTCTAATCATAATGTAGCATAGAGGAACTTATATTATTTCTCCTTTTGCTCTCATGCAGGTGTTGGATATAAAATAATTTGTTGCAGTAAATAATATTTTCAGAATCGACTTGCTTAACAGTAATAACAGAATGTATTAATTTAAACGAGTAAAACAGGAAGCATTAAACGAGTAAAAGCAGAATACAAAGCATTAAACGAACAAAACAGAAAGATTAAAACAATTGTAGAATCCGGTATGAGGATGATCGAGGCGAGAACTAGGCTCTCTGTCCTTAAAACGTTTTTACCCCGTCACACGGTGCTTACAGTATGGTATGTGGTAAATCGTCTCCCAAGATACAACGATCAAAACTTGCAGAAATAGCACTTCGACTGCAAGACAGCGAACCAGAAATGGAGTACTCTCTCAGACAAACGCAGAAAAGAAAGATGCGACAAAGACTATGTATGCAGTGTGAATTCGAGTGTTTTTGGTGTGTTGAAAATGAAAGCCTAAGGACCCTTTAAATAGAGGAGGGAGTTTGACGGTTGAGCCTCGTACAACTCCCCACTTTGAGCAGTTTCACCACTCACGCCCACTCAACTCACAGTTAAGACATCCACTTAATCAATTGACAGTTCAAAGAAAAACCGTGAAAGGGAGGGAATTAATTAATTGAATTCAGATAAAAATTTAAATAAATTTTATCCAAAAAATTAATATTAACCCGGGCCGGCCCAAGTCCAAGTCCAGGCCCACGACCCGACGCGACTCGAGCTCGAGCTCGTGCTGTGCCGTGCCGAGCGGGCCGGTCGGACGGACGGCGACGGCGACGCGCGCGCGCGTGTGGCCTTCGGTTAGTCTAGACATTGTCTAAGACTCCCCCCTTTCAAAGACTATTGGTACCCCTTGGGGCCCAAACCCATTTCCAAACTTGTTGTTTATTAAATGGTTCAAGGTTGTGTTTGCAACCTATGTGGGATTGGAACAATTTTCTAATTATTTCACATTTAATCCTCTTATTTATTGTCAAACTTTCAACCATAATTTCTCGTTCATATTGAAATGATTTTTCACAATTAAATATTCTACACTCATCTACTCGGAACGTAGAATTTAATTGAACATTTATTTCGACAATTCGAACATTGGGTCCCACTTAAAATTGTGGTCAAAGTTGACCCATTTGGCACCATTTCCAACAATCCCCCACATGAATGGAAATTATCATGACTATGCAATGCAGACACGAACAGAGAGTACATGCGAAAGACTTATTACATCAGGAGATGTAGCTTTTGGCTTTGAACCTGCCTTAGTGGAATACTATCGAGTTTACTTGGCTAATCAGTGAATTGATGTCTTGAACTGTTCAGTCGTTGGTGTAAACCAAGGCAACAATATCCACACAATAATTTTTCTATTCAATTCTTAGGTTCTCATAGTTGTGTTCATTTTGGCCCTGAACGATTCTTGGGATTCATAAGTGCTTTTAGAGAATTTTAAGCCCCAAATTCTCATAGAAGTGGCCCCACTTCACACTTATATAGGTGATCTCCTATTAAGAGTATTCTGCTATACTCCACTCGGATTATCCAAGCTATAGGAATCATTAAAAGTTACAACTTAACCTTTTACATTCTGCAGACATCACTTTTTAATAAAGGAATGGTCAAGTGCTTAACTGAGTCTTAATAACTTAGTTGTCCCATTGAACCAAGATCTTGGGATCTCCAGTCAACAAGGTTGGGTTACCATCATTAAGATTCATGCATGTTCGGCTTTAATCCCATTCCCTTTGATAGATAATACACTTGATCTCTTGGTAAGCCTTTTGTAAGCGGATCCGCGAGATTCTCCTTTGATTTCACATAATTAATGGAGATAATACCATTTGAGATCAACTGTTTTATGGTATTGTGTCTACGACGTATATGTCTAGACTTACCATTATACATGCAATTTTGTGCCCTTGCAATAGCTGACTGATTGTCACAGTGAATACTAATTGCAGGCATCGGTTTAGGCCAACACGGAATATCCTCTAAGAAGTTACGAAGTCATTCTGCTTCTTCTCCAGCTTTATCTAAAGCTATAAACTCTGATTCCATTGTTGATCAAGCTATGCAAGTTTGCTTTGAGGATTTCCAAGACACAGCCTCACCACCAAGTGTAAATACATAACCACTTGTGGATTTAGAATCTTTCATATCAGATATCCAATTTGCATCACAGTATCCTTCTAATACTGCTGGATATCTCATATAATGTAATCTAAATTTTAAGGTATATTTTAAATATCGAAGTACCCTATTCAATGCCTTCCAGTGATCATTGCTTGGATTACATGTGAACCTACTCAATTTATTAACTGGGAACGCAATATCAGGACGTGTGCAGTTCATTAAATACATCAAACTCCCAATGACCTGAGAATATCTTAATTGATTTACAGGTTCACCTCTATTTTTTGGTAAGTGTAGACTCATGTCTACTGGAGTTTTGACTGGACTTTCATTAAAAACTCCAAATCTCTTTAACACAGATTCAATGTAATGAGATTGTGAGAGAACAAGTCCATCTGGTGTTTTAGAAATTTTAATTCCAAGAATTACATATGTTACACCCATGTCCTTCATGTCAAAATGTTTTGTTAACATTTTCTTAGTAGACACAATAATATCATGATTGCTACCTAGAATTAGCATATCATCCACATATAAGCATACTAAGACATATGTTGTCGGTGTACTTTTATTATACACACACTTATCACACTCGTTAATTTTAAAACCATTTGACAACATTGTTTTGTCAAATTTTTGGTAACACTGCTTTGGCGTCTGTTTTAGTCCATATAAAGATTTAACGACTCGACAAACCTTTTTCTCTTGTCCATGAGCGACAAATCCTTCAGGTTGCTCCATGTATATTTCTTCTTCCAACTCTCCATTCAGAAAAGCTGTTTTAACATCCATTTGATGAATTTCGAGATTATGTATTGCAGCAATTGCAATAAGGATTCTTATCGAAGTAATCCTTGTTACTGGTGAGTAAGTGTCGAAGAAATCAAGACCTTCCTTTTGTCTATATCCTTTTGCTACCAAACGAGCCTTGTATTTATCAATAGATCCATCCGATTTTAACTTTTTCTTGAAAATCCACTTGCAACCTAGAGGTTTATTTCCAGGTGGGAGATCAACCAACTCCCAAGTATGATTTTGCATTATCGATTCAATTTCACTATTGATAGCTTCTTTCCAAAAAGGAGCCTCTGGTGTTGACATTGCTTCGCTAAATGTCTTTGGTTCATCTTCGATTATGTACGTTAGAAATTCTGAATTGAAGGATGTAGACTTTCTAGTCCTTTTACTGCGTCTGAGTTCTTCTTCATTTTCATCATCATTTGCAGTATCGTAAGTTCGTTTTGTTGAACTTACATCACTTTTGTCTTTACGAGGAAAGACATCTTCGAAGAAACTTGCATTCCTTGATTCAATTATTGTATCTTCATGTATATCCGGAATCTCGAATTTATGCACAAGGAAACGATATGCACTACTGTTATGAGCATATCCAATAAATATGCAATCTACAGTTTTTGGTCCTATTTTTATTTGTTTAGGTTTTGGCACTTCTACCTTTGCCAAACACCCCCACACTTTCAAGTATTTATATGAAGGTTTATGACCTTTCCATAATTCGTAAGGTGTTTCATCCTTTACTTTGTGTGGTATTTTATTAAGAATGTGATTTGCCGAGAGGATAGCCTCCCCCCACAAATTTTGTGGTAGACCAGAACTAATCAACATAGCATTCATCATTTCTTTAAGCGTACGATTCTTTCGTTCCGCAATGCCATTAGATTGAGGTGAGTAAGGAGCCGTTGTTTGATGAATGATGCCTTGTTGAGAACAGAATTCTTCAAACGGCGCTCCACATTCTCCACCTCTATCACTTCGAACAATTTTTATTATTTTGCTAAGTTGATTTTCCACTTCATTCTTATAATGTTTAAACATTTCCAAAGCCTCATCTTTGATTTTTAACAAATAAACATAACATAACCGAGTGCAATCGTCAATGAAAGTAATGAAGTACTTTTTCCCACCTTTAGTTTGTAAGAATTTTAACTCACATATATCGTTGTGAATTAATTCTAAAGGTAAAGTATTTCTATCAACTGATGGAAATTGTCTTTTGGCTAACTTAGCCTCAACACAAGTTTCATATTTGTGATTAGGATCGAAACTTAAAGAATGTAGCAAATTTAAGTTCATTAATTTGCGCACAGATTTAAAATTTGCATGTCCTAATCTTTTATGCCATAAACAAGAAGAAACAACAATATACGCAGAAGTAGAAGTTTCATTCATCTTGTTCAATTTAGGTACAATAGTAAGGACGTTCATCTTGAACATCTCATCAGTCATGTAACCCTTCCCAACGTACATTCCATTTTTAGTTAGTACAAATTTGTCAAATACAAATACTAACTTAAACCCATTCTTGCTAAGAAAGGAACCAGAAACAAGATTTTTCCGAATGTCCGGCACATGCAGCACATTGTTGAGGACGAGTTCCTTGCCATATGTCATCTTCAAGGTCACCTTTCCTTGTCCTTCAACCTTTGAGCTTGAGGAATTTCCCATGAACAGTTGTTCTCCATCGATAGGTTTGTAATCAGAAAACACACTATTTTCAGCACAAATGTGGCGAGTGGCACCAGTATCCACCCACCATTCCCTGGGATTTTCAACACTGTTACATTCAGATATTACAGCAGATAGGTGCATTTCTTGAACACCTTCAGTCAGATTTTTAGTTTCAACAATATGTGCACGGTCAATTTGCTTTTTAGGCTTGCGACGGTCACTTGCACGATATCCGGGTTTGCCACAGTTGAAACAGTCCCATTTGAACTTCTTGTTCTTCTGATTGTTTTCATTTTTCTTCGGGGCAAAGCTTGAGTGCTTCTATTTCATGTTCTTCTTTGAACTTGATTCAGCCATGTTTACCTTAGCTTCCATGCTTGGTCCCCCGTTCCTCCTTTCAGATTTCTTTGTATCTTCTTCGATCCTCAAACGCACAATCAACTCCTCCATGTTCATTTCCTTGCGTTTGTGTTTGAGGTAATTTTTGAAATCTCTCCATGAGGGCGGGAGTTTTTCAATTACTGCTGATACTTGGAATGACTCACTTACAGTCATTTTTTCAGCATGTAAGTCATGGAGAAGTACTTACAAATCTTGAACTTGGGAAATAACAGATTTAGAGTCAATCATTTTATAATCTAAAAATTTACCAACAAGGAATTTTTTAGATCTAGCATCTTCAATTTTATATTTTTTCTCTAAAGATTCCCAAAGTTCTTTTGCAGTTTTCATTACGCTATATACACCATATAGCGAATCATTCAACCCATTCAGTACATAGTTTTTGCATAGGAAGTCAGAGTATTTCCATGCGTTCAAAGCAATAATCGAAACTCGATTATTTTCTCCTTGTTGAACAGAAAGAGAATCCTCAGCGAGAAACCTTGCCAGGTTTAGAGTGGTGAAATAGAACAGCATCTTCTGCTGCCATCTCTTAAAATCGACCCCATTAAATTTTTCAGGCTTCTCTCCATGAGGAATATGAGTTGAAGGAGACGGACCAGTCATAGTTGGCGTCACAGTAGGGATTACAACCACAGTAGGGGTCACAGCCACATTAGTGGGAATTGCATTCGTTCCAGAAGTGTTAGCCATTTCTGTTTTCAAAACAAAAGATCAACAAGTCAGAATTTTTCGAATTAAAACTCTGCAAAATAGTAATGTAGCAGAATAGTCTCTGCAGAATTAAGCAAGTACAATTTGGAAAAGTATTTAATAAGAAAAAAACGCTTAAGATTGTTGGATATAAAATAATTTGTTGCAGTAAATAATATTTCCAGAATCGACTTGCTTAACAGTAAAAACAGAATGTATTAATTTAAACGAGTAAAACAGGAAGCATTAAACGAGTAAAAGCAGAATACAAAGCATTAAACGAACAAAACAGAAAGATTAAAACAATTGTAGAATCTGGTATGAGGATGATCGAGGCGAGAACTAGGCTCTCTGTCCTTAAGACGTTTTTACCCCGTCACACGGTGCTTACGGTATGGTATGTGGTAAATCGTCTCCCAAGATACAACGATCAAAACTTGCAGAAACAGCACTTCGACTGCAAGACAGCGAACCAGAAATGGAGTACTCTCTCAGACAAATGCAGAAAAGAAAGATGCGACAAAGACTATGTATGCATTGTGAATTCGAGTGTTTTTAATGTGTCAAAAATGAAAGCCTAAGGACCATTTAAATAGAGGAGGGAGTTTGACGGTTGAGCCTCGTACAACTCCCCACTTTGAGCAGTTTCACCACTCACGCCCACTCAACTCACAGTTAAGACATCCACTTAATCAATTGACGGTTCAAAGAAAAACCGTGAAAGGGAGGGAATTAATTAATTGAATTAAGATAAAAATTTAAATAAATTTTATCCAAAAAATTAATATTGACCCGGCCCAAGTCTAAGTCCAGGCCCAGGCCCACGACCCGAGCTCGTGCCGTGCCGGCCGGTCGGTCGGACGGACGGCGGCGGCGCACGTGCGCGCGTGGCCTTCGGTTAGTCTAAACATTGTCTAAGACTCCCCCCCCCCTTTCAAAGACTATTGGTACCCCTTGGGGCCCAAACTCATTTTCAAACTTGATGTTTATTAAGTGGTTCAAGGTTGTGTTTGCAACCTATGTGGGATTGGAACAGTTTTCCAATTATTTCACATTTATTCATCTTATTTATTGTCCAACTTTCAACCATAATTTCTCATTCATATTGAAATGGTTTTTCACAATTAAATATTCTACACTCATCTACTCGGAACGTAGAATTTAATTGAACATTTATTTCGACAATTCGAACATTGAGTCCCACTTAAAATTGTGGTCAAAGTTGACCCATTGGCACCATTTCCAACAGCATGTTGTATACATTCTTCATAAATCCAATTCCAAATCCAAATTTTCAATTCCCCCAATTCCAATTCCAAATCCAAATTCAACTCCAAAACCAATTTTAATTTCCCCCCCAATTCCAAATCCAAATCCAAATTTCCAATCCCCCCAATTTCAATTTATAAATCAGATATGAAACAACATTGAATACTCTAATAAATCATGATTTCATAACTCGTAAATAGAAAATAACACCAAAAACACAAAAAACAAAACAAAAAAAGGGCCAGAAAGAAAACTCACGGGTGAGGAAGCTGCAGCCGTTCACACTTCACAGGCAGAGGCAGGACTTGGCAGACTGACGGTCGGTGGTAGTGACATTTCATCGGCAAGCGGATGGCGACGGCACAAGCAGTGGCAGACAGTGGCTCGGAATCGCGATGGAACTTTTCTTTCCAATTTTGGGTTTAATTTCAACTGGGAATTTGAGGAGAGAGGTTGGGCTGACCTATTTATAATTAAGGATTGGGCCGAAAATGGCACAATCCTTAATTACAAAATAAAAAAATAAAATAAAAGGCCACCTATCTTCAGATGGCCCAATTACCAAAAAAATGTAGGCTGAGTTTGGCCCCAACAGCCCAAAATCATAAAGAAGAAGAAGAAGAACAGGAAGTCAGGAAGAAGATGAACCAGTTACCACTTACCAGGCGCCGCGCCGGCCATCTTCTTCCCAAATCTCTTCCGACGGAACCCAACAAGCACGGCCTCCCCTGGTCAAGTGATGGGTTCGCCCCTGCGTAGGAGCGTATAATTTGTTAAAGACTAATATAAGAAAGGGGCGCAAAGAAGAGAAGAATTGTGGGCAAAGGAAATCAATTTTAATCATTTAAATAATGGTTGTTAATTACACTGAATAAGCCATCCATTTATGGAGCAAATAAACTAAAAACAAACTAACCTCTAAATTCTAATAAACCAGAATTTTATCAAAATATTAAGCCCCAGTTTGAGCTCCATTCTGGGGGTAAAATGTGTTCTTGAACAATGTTTTTTTTTTTTTTTAGAATGTGTGGTTGAAAAAAAAAAAAGAGGGAGAAAAATGTATTATAAATATAATGGGGGCCAAATAGGGGCTAATAATGGGTCATTAGGCAGCGATTTCGAAATATGAAAATCCATAAACAACAATTTAATATATCGCAAAAAAATTGTAACATTTTTTATATTCTTGGTTATTTCCGAGTTTCAAAATTTTATACTTAAGTTACGTCCCAACTAGAGTAAATTCCTAGATCCACCCCAACATATGGATCCTCTTTTTTAAGTCATGTCTGCAATGCAGGTTGCTCGATATAGGGGACAAGGGAGACTGGCTGAGCCTGGATATCAGAGTCCTCGATGGGTCGATGGTGAACTTGTTATCCTATATGGAAAGGTTTATATTTCTCTAAACTCTTTAATGGTTATTTTTGCATTGATTTGACTTCCTAAGGCATTCTTAATAGCCTGTTTCTGACTTTCTAATTTTATCTTCAAAAAAATAGTGCAGTTTATCGAAGCTGGACCAGTTGTTGGCTTTGTTTATTGGGCCCCTGAATATCATTTTTTTGGTATTTTTTCAATCGGCTGAGATTGCAGAATTGAGTTTCTATTGCCATAAGTTCAAGATTGTCATTCTTTGCCAACTTATGATCACGTGAGTTCTTTTTCACTAGTGAAATGAATGTCGTTCCTTTGCTTTCTTTGGTGGATGTTTTTGAAGTAGCTGGAAAAATTACTCATTGTTACTGCATTTGATGGCCATGTATACAAGTATTATATCCCCGTAGTCTGGGTGACCAATTGGCAAACAAATGATGTATTGTGGTTTTGAAAAGCAAATAAATTGTTGCTTTCAATATCTCTATGTTACTTCTACAGGCCAATCATCATGCCAACTCGAGCCATCATAAGAGGAAATCCGACTTGGTCAAAATGGAAATGGTAGGCTTTACAATTTCTTCTCCCAAACTTTTAGTCCATTTTCTTGGAGAACGTTTAGGCTGGTTTGGAATGTAAGTTCATGGTAGGCAAAGCTTAAATTTTTGTTTAAGCCGGTTAAACATACTTTTTTATCACAATTTACTATTCACTTATTAATCGCACATTTTGTAGGATGCTCGCTTAAAAGAAAAATTTAAGCTTTGCCATGCATGCACTATATATAAGTAACAAAAAAGACCCGTTCTTCTGACTACTACAGTTTCTGATGCAATATCTATTTTTATTTTCTAATGTTTTTCCTATTTCCTTCTCCTGTTGAAGTCGTCTTTGACCCTGTCTACTAACCCCAAGAAGGGAGTGGTTCCAACAAAGGCAGACTATCCAACCAAAGAGCAAGGGCAGCTCCCTCGTCAATCAAGTCCTAACGAGACGTATTAAGAGAATGAGAAAAATCATTTGGATTTGAGGCTTTGGTAGTAAGGTAGCAATTTCATATGTACTCCTACCATCTAGGAACCTCTCACTCTTACACGTGCACTCGAGTGATATAGTGTTGTGGATAGTGCCTTGTATCTATAGCTGACTTGACCATGGTATGAGTCTAAGATTGGCTTCTTAGTATATCTTATTCCAGTCCAATCCAAGTATACGATTAATACTCTTTTGGAATCGTTGAACTATCATATTGTATATTTGAATTTCTTTTCAGTAGCTTATTATGAAGAGCTAGTCCTGCATTTTTTTTCCCATTAGTGCTGATACTGATGGTCTTCTATGGTTTCTTTTGCAGCTTAGGTGGTATCTGTTGCTGTGAAATTCTTTTGGTCAAAGAGCTGGAATTTCACACTTCTATAGCTCCGCTTATATTACATTGAGCATGATGTCATGTGGATTCGATGAACGTAACCACCAAAGTTTTGAGATGTAAAGGGATGGTTTAGCAGCAAATATTGAAACTGCCTTTTGATATTTTAAAAGGGCTTTTCTTCTCTCCCGGTATATATATATATATATATATATCTGCTGTAATATGTATTTCTTAATACACTATCCCGCTGTTTGACTTTCTTTTAAGTTAAGATCCTTCATTTCTCTCAATACATTACACAATAAAATATTCTGCATATAAATCTAAAACTTTCCCTTTTAACCCCACATTCTTCGAAAAATCACCACTCAAAATATCTTCTTCCCCAATTTCTCTTTATAATGGCCATCAAAAGTAGCGTTAATGCTTCATCGTATTGTGACAATGATTATAAGGTGGTCTTTATAAGCTTTGTATTATTAATTACATTTGTTCACAATAATAACTATTGTCACCATCACAAGTCTGTAATTAATTGAAATGTTTGCAGCCTTAGTGCCGTACTAGACACAGTGTGTTTGAACCACATTATTTTAGAAAAATGTATTCTGAAATAGTAGATTGATGAAGAATGTGTGGTTGAAAAGGAATGAAAAGTTACTAACGTGATGGAAAATATTATTTTTATTGAAAAATGTGTGGTTGAAAATTAGTAGAAGAATGTGAATGAAGATTTTAATGTGTACCAAACATGAGCTTAGATGTTCAAATTAAATAATCCTAAACAATATTAAAAATTCTAACTAAGAGTGAAGGGGGCATGTCAGTGGGCAGTATAGAATTTGGTTAGGCAATACATTACACTTCAAAAGCTTTAAGGGCATGTTAGTGGCATAACATATTTTGGATTGCTTTTTCATTAATTTCTTAAACTTCTACTCTGTTGGCACTATGTGATGTGTTTGGTAGTGAACTTCCACACATTGAAGGAAAATGAAGAGTACATTGAACTTCATCACTTAATAACAGGTCAAGTTGAATAACAGGTCAAGTTGACAACAAAAGTTAAATCATATTTGTGACAACAATGTAGCAGATCTTCCCAAAGCAGATAGTTTGAATACACGTGGTACAGTGAACTAAAATGCAAGAGTGCAACGCTGAACCAGAAAGTAGATTATCTTCATATAATATAATAACGAGGTGCAAGCAAACACGGTCGTGGCAAATTCATCAACTCTTTACAACAGCATCATTTGATGCTGCTTCTGGAGTTGGCTTGAGAATAATTTCGACATTATCATGAACTCCTTGTAACAGGAGCTCCCCGTCATATGTCAAGACTTTACGTCTCTTTGCAGCACGTAAAGTTCCAACCAGTGCTTCAAAGATGTTTGCGCATCTATCATCGTTGAATAGCACACCAAATGTCACCTTCAAAATCGAAAACAATGTATCGGATGAGGAAATAATTTGGGTAATAACCCCTCATAACTATTGCTAAAATTTGTGTTTTAAGCAACAAGGATCAGTAAAAGAAAAAAGTCGTTTTCTGACAGTAAGACAAGTTGGAAGCTTCCCCTTAGATGGAAACCATGCTTTCTATCATACGATGTCCTATTTCTCATCATGCTGACCAAGCCATTCATGTATGGCATGTTTGTATAAAGTACCGAATTTTATCTTCCTTTTTCTCCCTATATACTGTTGAATACTGTCCATGGCAGAATTTTTTCTACTACTCTCGTGTGGAGTATTTAGTACTTCCTGCCACTATTTTAATTGACGTGTTAATATCTGGGACCCACTATTTAATTGGAACCGGGACATACACATGTCAATTAAATAATGACACAGTGATGAGTTCCATACTCCAGAGTACTAGAATTTTTCTCGTGCATTGCACCCTATTAAATATGCCCGGAATGTATTTCTCAATCAGTAACTTCTCTGCACAGTTAAACCATGAGAAATTCTACATCCTACGCAATCTTCAAACATTGATAACAAATTACAATGCAAACTCCATACTGTCATCTTATGCCACTTCTAATGGATCTTCTACATTTTTTTCTGGTAGCACAGCAAAAGGTCATCATAATAAAACCATCTACTATGAAGCTCTATCAAGTTGACAAACAAAATCATTTGATGAGACCAAGATTTGATGTGGCAATACTTCTTAAAATTTTCCCTAAGTCTTTGATGTTGTGGTAATACTTCCTAAATCTTTTCAAAAATGTTGATGTGGGTCATTTATACAAGAAGACGTGCAAGAAGCCATGAATTGGTTTCACTAGCTCGAATATTTGGCAGATAATAGAAATTTATGTAAATAAGTACAACTTAGCCAGGAATTCAGTTCCCTCTGTTCAAGAAAACTTTTCTTCAACGAGACATTGTCACGGTAACATCTCCTCCAGATGTAATACAATGTTTTCAACATTTTATCTCTTTTTTTCATTTTATACTTCGACTACAAGAAGAAACCACCATTGCTGCATGTATCTTACACAAAAAGTACAATTCCTCCAAATAATCATATTACCATACACATCACGAACTCCCAGGTAAAAAAACAGTCAATAACAGAATCATGTAACCATATGACATACAGAATGCGTACCAGATATACCACAGAGACAGTTTTGATTTGCAGTATTTCAGATTTTAGCTTATATTTTCTTCCTTATTTCGATTTGAGCATTGCCCAGTCCCCCTCACCAAACATCCCTTAAAAATTCTTTTTCATCCTCTATCGTACAAATTATAAGAAGTGATAATTTGTCACAAGATCAATGCAGGGTTTTGAAAAAAAAAATTTAATTAAATATTAAATATCATCCAATATTGAGAACACTTTCATTTGGTTGAAATCAATAACTAATGAAGTACAGTCAAATTGATCTTCTTCCCATCACCTTTGATTACATCAAAAACACAAAAAAAAAAAAAAAAAAAAAATTGGACATACCCAAAAATAAAATGAAATCAATCAAAATAATATCTCCAAAGTGGATCCTTGTTCGTATTTCAATTCTAAGTCATTGACAATAGAAAAACATAATCTATGTCAGTATAGCATAATGCGATGTCTAAAGGATACTTTACAAAATATATACCTTATAAGAGCCATCATCTTGGTGTTTGCCGAGTCTTTTGATCTCTTCTTTGAGTCGCTCCACCTCCTCTTCTACATTCATGGTTGCTGTTGGAGCGTTGGATCTGTAAGATCTTTTCTCTTCCAATAATTTTCCTTGGATATGTCATTTACGATAAGATCAGAATTTCACTTTTATACAGTTGGATAAAGTTGGATCTGGGTAAAAGGTGAGTAAAGGAAATGGGTGGATAATGAAGGTAAGTAAACGGGACGACTAACGCTATTTATCCCACCAGTGATATTATAAATACAATTTAGATGACATTAACGTGACATTAAACGATAAGTAACTTATCATTTAGAGTCACCTGTATTTGTAAACATAATATGGATGAATAACATTACTCAAACAAACAGGATAGAGAAAAAAGGGTCTTATGGTAAACATATTTGGGTTTTGCCAAACCGCAATTTTGATCAAATTCCCCAATTTTATAGCAAAAATAATTTAGCTCAAAATCTCATTTTTATCAAATCAAAGTTAAATTATAAATATTTAACAGAAATTCAATTTAACCCTAAACGGGAATTCATAGCAAACCGTTGAATTAGTATAAATTCACGAATAGGTTAAAATCAAATTTTAAAATTGTTTCGCGCGAGAAGTCGCTAACAATAAAAAGATGGTTCAGATGATTGTGCAAGGAACAAACCTCTCGAGACAAAATCCCAACGAGGAGTGCTTTATTTATGAAGATTACAATTGGCAAGAAGCAAAATGCATCCAAAGGGAACAAGCACACTGAACAATTGAAAGTTTAACGACAAGAAATTAAAAGAAATGAAATTACATATTCTCTGTTCGAGAGTGATTTGATCGGACCTCTCTTCCATGCTATCTCTTCTCTTTTATAATTCCCTAACAGTTTTCTTGTAGAACCGTTAAAATCGCTTGTCGCCTTATAACTGCCCACTTTCTCCATAATGGTTAACTAATCAAGGAACTGTCTTTTTAACCGCGTCATTACTCTCATTACTTAACTGCTTTCAACCGAGATTTTTAGGTCGTAGACAGTGAGAAGATTGCTTGTTAACCATCTCCGTAACTGTTGCCTTAACTGGTCCATCAGACATCACACTCGCCCAGTTCTTGGGCATCTCGCAGGCTTGGGCGATAATAATGTTATACTCGCTCAGATCTTGGGCGACAAGCTGACTTGAGCGACGATGGGCCCTACATTATGTGACACTGTCTCGTGGCATCCAACCAGGCTTTTGATGGGCCTTAGCTGCATGACTCTTTCTTGGGCTTTTTACATGATTTCATTTGGGCTTATCCTCCGAATTTCTTAACCGGACTTCATTCTTTGGACCATTTGATTGGGCCATATTTTTGTATGTCAACAATTATCCCCCAATATGGCAAAATTAATATCGAGTATTAATCTTATGTCATATTCGTTCTTTGTACTTTCTCACAACACTTGAAATTCTAAAAAGGCGGAAAATTCCAATCATTTTTTTGCGGTGACCTTTTATACCATAAGACTTGCTACTCTTATAAACCGAAAAACACGCTTCATCATCGCACCATTAGACCTACGTTCTGTATCGTCGCGCTTCAATAAAAGTTACTGTTCATCTTCTTGCTTCTCCATACAAACACTATGTCTTCTAAAACCCTTGAAAAGATTAAAGTTTGTAGTAGATGACGGTGTCAGACAACTTCCTTATCTTCGAAGACTTTCAACAGCTACTTTCGAGAGTCCGAGACCATATGTGAATCCCGCGCTTTCATTAGCCAATGCTAACCTCAATGAATTCTTCCCGGGTCCATCATTCAATGATGCTAATTCTGTGGGACAAGCCGCAATAGGCCAGTTGTTCCTTTGCACTCAAGATTCTCCTTTTCTGAATCTGTTTCCATTGAAGACAATCCGCGAACGAGGTATCCGTACTTAGCCTAAAACTGATACTACCTTTTGTCTTTGGCGTGCACGTATGGTAACTCAGGCCCCACCAAGGCAATTTTTTATCACGCTAGGATTTCAAATTTATTAGCAATCGATCTCCGTCCCCCAATCTACGACCCCATACTTTTCCCCATTGCTATGAGTTTTTGGTCTTTGGAATACAATACATTTATATTCCCACTTGGTCCAATGTCCATTACTCTGAGGGATGTTGGCGTCTTAGTTAACCTTTCACCCCTGGGCGATACTATTTCCTCCGTCCTTTTAGTTGCAACCGCTGCCCCAGAATTTGAAAAGAGACTTGTTGATTCTTACTCGGGCATGCAAGAACTTTACAACAATACTAGTGCTGAACCTACTCACGCTGAACGTGTAGCCTTTCTTCAATCTAGCTTTGTAAATACGTCATTTGCGGGCCTAGTTTGAAACATTCTATGGCCTACTTGCCCATAGCGCATGAACTAGTCTTAGCTACCTTTTACAGAGGCATGGCTCCCCTCCAATTCCAATTGAAGAATGGTGCATTTTCCACTGGCAACGGGCCTCTTTGGCTCGCTCAATTGTGGTTGAGGGCCTATTTCCCACAACTTGATGCTCCACCGTCTCCTCCTAGATCAGTCGGTTGCTACGGGCTATTCATCCATCAACTAAGCCCTGTAAATATGTCTAATATGAACGTTTTTACATTCTTTTATACCTTAAATTCAACTCCTTCCTTTTTCCCTTTCTCTGCTCATCAGATTCTCATTTATGTACAACCTACTTCCACCATGACTGATGTGAGCACCTCTTTGCCCATTTGGGCTCAATATTTGGTTGGGAAAGAGTTGTTCCACGACATTTTGACTGGGACGAATGCTAAAGCAAGGGTTGAGCTATATGCTCCCCATTTTGTTGCCCGCCAACTTAGGTTTTGCCAAACATGGTATGTTCCTCCCTGTTTTTCCAAAACCTTGACAGAGAGTTTTCATAACATTACCAAAGCAGAGACACGGGCCATTGATGCTTGTACTACTCTTTTGACACACAGCTTTTCTATAGCCCCTTTTAATCCTACTTCTGTCGTCCATCCTCTTTTTGCACAATTCTGGCCTTCTGTGAAGTGCAGGTTGTTTGCAACTGATGTCAACCGTGCCTTCCACTTGCTAGAGAGACTAGGGACTTCTTTCGTTTCTCCCATTTCTGTTGTTCCTTTATCTGCCCAGCGTCCTATTTCTCCTTCGATGTCCCCTCCTGCTCGCGTTAAATGCTCTGCAATGAGTCCCATTTCATCTGGTTCTTCATCTGCTCCGACAGGAACTACTAAGGATGTGTCCAGCCGTAAACGGCCAGTTTCAGCTTCACCAAGCTTGCCTGATGATGATGATGATGCCCTTCTCGTCATCAAGATCAAGGTATTTGAATTTGTCTTCTCGTGCAGAATTTTGTTGTTCATGTGTTAATGCTTTACCTGGATTTTTCAGAAGAGTTCGACTTCTCCCTTGAAAGCTCTGCCATCACCGGTTATTATTCCACCACCTCCACTGAAGCCTCTATGTCCAAGTCATCTGAAGAATGGTCTTTACCTACAGGCCAAGAGCTTATGACTGCACAGTCGGTTGGAGAACTTCCACCTTCCCAGGGCGCGACCTCCCATGTATTGAACCAGAAGCTAATACAATTTTAGCTTTTCCATTGCTTGCATTGTTAGCTTTCAACTCATTATCATTTGCTTTATGTAGAGGATCTTGTAAGTCTGCCTAGGGGTGTCCAAAATATCCGAACCGAACCGGACCGAACCGAACCCGAACCGAACCGAACCGAACCGAGCGGTTCTTCATAAGTTAAAGACCCGAACGGGTACCCGAATCGAGAACCGAAAAGTTTGGGTCGGGTCTTGGGTCTCGACCAAGAACCGAAGAACCGAATGAGACCCGAAACTAAATAATTTTTTAATATTTTTTTATTGAATTAATTAAATAATTTTATTTTTTCTAACATTTTACATTGGTGAAAGATTAATAAATCAAGATTTGAATTTTTATCTAAGGTTGCAAGGGATGTTCCTGCCATTCCTGTATCTACAGTTGCTTCTGAGTCAGCATTTAGTACTGGAGGACGTATTCTTGATCCATTTAGGAGTTCTTTAACTCCTAAAACAGTTGAAACCTTAATTTGTACACAAAATTGGCTAAGAAAATATTCTAGACTCTTGAAAGTTTCCCAAGATGAAATTTGCATTGAAGAAACAGAGTTCTATGAGGGCATTGAGACATGTAATAGATATATATTATATTTTTTTTTATCAAATCTTATTAGTTGAATATTTTTTAGTTTATTTGTTTGTTAATTGTGCTTTTTCAATTCTTGTAGAGTTTTTTGCCATGGCAAGTCAAGCAGTAGCAGTTGATGATTAAATCAAATAGTTGGTAAGTATTAATATCTACTTTTTGGTATTTGTATGCATTGAATTAATGTTATTCGACAACTAGTTATTTTTATATTTTTGAATTTGGTTATGTTAATTTGTAAAAGTTACAAATGAAATGTCATTAGTTATATTTATGTAGTGTTGCTGTAAATGTTAAAAAATTTAATTATGGTACGGAACCGAACGGAACCGAACCGACCCGAACCAAACCGAACGGAACCGAACCCGAACGGTTCCATAATTATATTTGGACCCGACGGGTCCATTTATTAAATACCCGAAAATTCTGGAACCGAGCAGAACCGAACCGAACTGAACCGAACCGACCCACGGACACCCCTAAATCTGCCCGTTGTAGAAGAGTCTGCTAGTTCAGTAAAAGGGAAATCCCCACAGGTGGTTGGATCCTCCAGTGATGTGCCCCAATCGTCCAAAGCTGTTGACGAGGTAGCCTTTATTTCATCTTTGCTTTGTTTACTATAACGAAAATGCTAACTGCTTGCATTTTCTTTGATCCCTAACTATGAACTATCATCAAAATGGTCCTCCGACTATGAAACGGGTCTTACAGGTCCTCTAACCATGAGCAACAGTAGTCCGGTGGCAATTTCGATTCTGTTATCTGTAGGAGCAATTTTGGTTTTCCAAATATTCAAAAGGTGCTAGTTCGTAATCCAATTATTCATAACATCAAATTTGTTCCTCCAACTATTATGAATGCGCAGTTAAGCCTCTAACTTCAGAAGATGAAATTTAATCTCCCATCAATTATAAAATATGTTGAAAAACCCAAACTCATAGTCAAAATAAGAAGAAGAAGAAATGTTTGGATTAAGAATCCAGAAAAATTGTATTAGCGTAAAAATTTGGTGGGGGATTAAAATTAGATTTTTAATAGATTGTGATAAAAGTTTTTGAAATATATAGTTGAAAAGTTGTGGGGTCCATTAAAGATTTGGTTCATATTGATTTTTTGATAAGATTTTGACTTGAATTAAAACCAGATTTTAATCTAGACCAAACATGTGCTTAAAATGTAGGAGAATTCTTGCCATATCGTGATGAGATCCCTCAAATACAGCTACATATAGCCCTCGACCTAGACACCGGTCTAAGTAGAGGTGTCAATTCGGGTTGTCCGGGCAGGGTCGGCCCGCCAACATATAAGCCCAGTAATGGCCCGCATGAAAAAAAAATTCGCCCGCTACGGATTTCAGGTCGGCCCACAATTTTGGACTACAACCCAAGCTCGCCAGCTGACCCATCAGGTCGAGCCCATGTAGGTCACGGACCGCGATTTATTCCGGTTTAGCCCGTATGATTGTATAAATAAAATTATAAAAATATAGAATTTTTTATATTTATAGTAAAAAATATTTTTTTGTTAAATGTAAACTAGGAATTGAATAAAATGATAAATTCATATTTATACCAAGAAATGTTTACATATAATTCAAATTTAATGTTACATAAATTATTTATAACTTTGCAAAGTTAAATTTAACTTAAACAAATAACAACTAAATGCGTTTCTAATTACTATTATCAAATATTTATAGCATAAATACATCCCAACTAGGTTGATATCTACTTTTAGTATAATTTATAGTTTAAGTACATCTCAACTAGGTTTGCACCTACATAACAATAATATTTAATTTTTTTTCACCCCGCGAAGCCCGCGGGTCACACCTCCTTGACCCGTGAACCGCCCACTCGGGTCAAGGGTCGGCCCGCGGTCCCGGGTCGTTCCGGGCAGATTTTCACGGGTCTGACCGGCCCGTCCATCTTGACACCTCTAAGTCTAAGAAATACGATTTGTACCAAGAAAAGTACAATAACCCCCTGCGCTTTTTCTATTGAAGCACATTCGATTTTGAGAAAAATCTGGACCTTCATCCTCTCTTTAAACAGAACCAAGAAACGTGAATCTGATGTTTTGCCTTGTATTAAATTATAGGCAAAGGGCACATCACTTGCAACTGCTGTGGAAAGAGTTTGTGGTATGGAATGCCCTCTGATACCATTAACTTAATTTAAATTTTCTATTTGTGTGCTTTGAAACGAAGGAAAATACTTTATCGCAACTTTGCATTTATTGGTTTTTGAAAATACGATGGACAAATTAGTTGTTTCCCTTCCAACCGATTTTTTGAACAAAAATCATTATCAAAGACCACGAGATGTATTAAATTATAAGTTACTTTGTTAAAAAGCAATATTGAAAACAATAACTTCACTTAATTGCGGAAGTATCTCTTTTGTTACCATCAAAGTAAATAACGTTTTCACTTACAAGATAAGGTATGCACTGGATCATGTTTAGGAATAAAATTAAGCAAACTAATTTTACTTACTTCTATAGTTTGAAAGATCATACATCTCTGGTAAGAGTATCATCAATTCAAGAAGTGAACATAAATTTCAGATGCAAGGAGAATTTAGGCTTGGTCTCTTTCTGATGAACTTGATTTTCTTGAAAAATTTTGCCACCTTTGTTTGTTCCTTTCTGAAGAATCCAAATTCTGCGTAAACTTAGTGAGCCCTTGCCTCAGAGCACCTAGATTCACGCCATTACGCACCAAGATGCTTGTCACGCCCATTTTAGAAACCTAAAAATGACGCAACATTTATTTAGGAGTTCCAAAAAGAATAATGATGCATGGGCACGACATGTAACTCATTTGTTGGGACTGCTTGGAGCCTAGACAGGAGCATTCAAGCCATTCTACACACATATTAGGTCACCCTAATGTAACAACATATAGAAGATTATGAACGAGGTTGTTTCGTGTAAGACAAGGATTGAATTTTGAAAGATTTTGTGTTTTTTTTTTTTTTTTTGAGTTTATTTGCTTAATATTGCTCTCCCAGTTGGGATTAGATCTCAATCCCTAACATCATCCACCCTTAACCTTATATGCATGGCAATAAATAAGAAACAACTCATAAGGAAGATATCTTACTGCTTCTATGTTTCGATCCTCGTCATCGAAAAAGAGCATTTCATTATATGGAATTCCAGTCCTCCTATTAATTCGTTGAAAGTGTTCAGTCTTGTGTGTCCAACTCGAAAATATCTCCTGAAATATTAAAGCTCTCAGCATGGTAGCAATATACAATCAAAACCTTAAGAGTATATTTAGAAAGGGATTACACATCTCGAACATCACAATACAGCAGCAAAAGCACAAAACGGTCGACTGCACAACATACACAAAATGCACACAACTTGCCACGTAGTCATAAGTTACAAACCCAGATGGACCCAGGTATTGTTATAAAAAAACAACTTTTATCATTATGCTAAGGCAACAATTGAACGTATTCAGTGGTCATAGAGCACATTTGGCTAAAAAAGCACCATCTACCATAATAAATGACCAAAGTCAGTACTTTTATACTTCTAATACTAATATTGTATGTGGAGGAGCATATGCTATGTGTTTGACTATGCATTTTGCAGTACACAAATGAGAACATCTCTAAGTGCATGTTTGAAGGCACACATATTAATTAGTTAATAATAGAAGTAACAGCTGTACATAGGGGATAAATCACATTTTCAAGCAAACATTACAAGTACACATAGATAACAATGAAAAAATGATAAATATTGGCAATAAGCTTGCACCAATATTTTGTCTTAAGCCTTCTCTGTTTGCTTTGGGAGAGATTAGTTTAAGAGACGTATACAAAATGAGGTCCCCTAGTGCATGTAATACTTTGATGACATAATTTTAGTAGACGAGACTAGGAAGACTACAAATGGTAAGTTAGAACTTCGAACTTCAGAGAAGTACTTTGGAATATAAGGAGTTTCAATTAAGTAGAAGGGTGGAACTAAGATGGAATACATGGACTTTCCTCTCAGACACAATAAGAATAAGGATGCAAGAATCAAGCTATCGAAACAGTATTAGTTATTCAGATTTGATTATTAACAAGGAATGAGGATTTGAAGAGAATAATTTTATTGGTTGGGTTTCATTATAATGAAATTATAATAAAGAGGATTAATGGGTTCCACGAAATGCATGGATAATAAGTGGGTAATAGTTGTAAATGTGTAATTAAAATTAATGTTTAACTTTGACTTTTCAAAGTATAAGGAGATTCTAATGGTACCCAAACAAGCAAAAAGTAATGTATAGGATCAAAGAGAGTCGACGACATAAAGAACTCTAGAGTGATTTTATGCGACAAATATCTACAAGGATAAAAAGAAATGTCTACCAGCATCATGCGTAGCATGATTCTAATGTGTTTTTTGCACTTGATTGGGTGGACAGTTGACCAGAACAGAACTTTGATTCGCCCGGCCAGCAGGCAGGCGGTGTGCTTAATAGACAAACTGTTTATGAAGCTGAGTGTTTGGTCGATAAAGGACAAGATGTCCGTAAGATGAATGTAATGGTATGTTAAGATTTTTTTTGATAACATAATGGTATGTTAAGATGGATGCGTGACCATACAATGATGATAAAAAAAAAAATGAATATACAAGTGGAGTTGATTCAATTGAAAATAAATTAAGAGTGGTGATTTAGGTAATTGTGGAATGTCTTGCATCAACCTACAGAAACTCTCTTCGCAAGAGTGATGCTATCCGAGTAAAACAAGTTAGAAGAGGAATAGTATATCAGAATTAACATGATCTGATGCATTTGCGAATATTTGCTTGTTTTACATCTTATAGTAGAGATAAAATGGATTGAAGGGGCTAGGGAAAAAAACTTGTGTAGCCAACCCCAAATATGTTGGAAATAAGATTTAGTTAACAATAATTTATACAGATTTACTGCAAATAATAATTTACTCAAGTGCTACAAACATTTTAAAATTTCACGGTTTGCCATCGGTAAATCGAACTTGATTTCATTATTCAAGACTTCAGATTGTCTAAAGTATATTTGCTTGTGTATCAGCAAGGAGAAAACACAAATGTAAAAGAATTACAATAATTGCATACAGCTTACCTGAGCTACAAACATTGGTTTTATCCCCAATTTATCCAAAAAAGTGTTTGCTATATCTGGAGTTGGCGATCTTGAGGCAATGGCAAGATTAGCGCCTTTGTCCTTCAGTGCATATAATATTCCTTTGGCATGAGGATACAATGATGGCATTTCACGCTTCGAGCGACATTCACTGGAAATAAATAGCATTGACAAGAAGTACTATAGAGTTTACTTGGGATATCATCAACTACTGTGAGCAGGGCTATATCATAGTACAAGTAAACACATATACAAGAACAATACGTTCTGTACCAAATCCAATAAACTTCATAGACGCAGAGAAAATAAAATTGCTTCGAAACAATGATAACAGATGCCACATAATATGAATCATGTTTAAGCATTTTCTTCGCGAAATACAAAATTATATTAATTGATGGAATAAACTATGCAAAAGTACAAGGCAAATTCAAAGGGACTTTAGCTTGTAGAATGTAAACTTTTGGTAACCTAACGGCAAAGTTTCTACTTTTTATAATTTCAAATCCTTCAGAACACAAACCATTTTTATTTTTTTTGGGAAAATTTTGTGCGAGTAGTCTGCAACCTTTAGGAATACTTAAAATCTAACTTTTCAATCCCCATTATTAACTTTCATTTGCATATTTCGTCCTTTTTACATAATTTCATTGACAATAGCTTTAAATTTTCGTCACTTAAATACCGCAAGATATTCTTGACACACAACTTAATCTTTCATATATAAACGTTTTATTCATTTTCAATTCCAATAAAAGTTATTAACTTCAAATGCCGATCTCCTCTCTCAGCCAGCTACCACTACCGTCGACCACCGAATATCGTAGCACAACTGACCACCCCCCCCCCCCCCCCAACCCCCATCCTTAAACAAAAAGATAAAAAACCAAAACTCCCATCTCCTACACCCGGTGTGCATGTGGTGGGGTTTACTGTGGAGGCTTGCTTCTTAATATGGCTGCAGAGCTGCAACATAAATACAAACACGAATGCCTTTCTGGCCTATAAGATGAGGTAACTTTGGTATTATACTGTTAGAATATCCACCTCATCTTCATTCTAGAGGCTTCTATAGTTAGATAGTTTGTTAGTTTATTAGATAATTGGTTACCTATTTTCTCTATAAATAGAATAGATTGCATTGTAATTTCCTAAATTGATTGAATGAAATTGTTCATCTTCTTCCCTGCTTATTCCAGCAGGTTTATCCCTTTTCTATTTTCAGTTTTATCATTTCAATTTCTTAATATGGTATCAGAGCTTAAAAGCTCCTTTCGTCTGCTTCTCTGATTCTCGATTAAGCCTTAGATCCCTGATGCAGCTTCAGCAGTCCCTGGAGTTGGAATCTCCTGTGGAAACCTTGTTCTCGTCGGATTCAGCCACGAATATAGACAAGTTCAGAGCATTTTATTGTGCTTCTTGCTGCTTTCTTCTACAGAATCTGAGTGAGAGAATCCAGTATCATTTCTTCTTCATTAGTTCTTTTCTTCAGCAAATGCAGATCCGGTTTCGAAGCCATGGTTGCTCACTAATTCCGGTTAAATTCTGCTGCTGATTTCGATCAGAATTCTTCAATTAATCTGATCATTTCCTCTGAAGATAACTATGACTTCAGTTTTTTTTTTTTTAATCTCCTCTTCAATGAGAAATTCCACCATTGTTGAGTGTTTTTCATGGAATTTATTCCGATTCCATTGTCTATGTTCTTCTCCTTCATGGATGATAATTCATGGTTTCTAATCCATGCTAAAATCTGAAGATAACTTTGGCTTCAGATCCAGCTTTGTTCTGGAATTTTCTCTTCACCAGTACAGCCTTCTCAACTGGAGAAAATGCAGCTTCAATATGTTGCACACGAGCCACCAGTTTATGGCTTCAAATGTGGAATCAACTACTAGCCACCTACTGCTGTTCCTGGTGGAGATTTGGCTAAAGTTCAGAGGGCCCTTTGCATGATTTCTATCTCAATGGCAGCTCGTATAATGCTGTTTTTGATGGTGACGAAATTAATGTCCATTTCCCTCAAGATGAAATTTCTCGGGTCTGAAGCTTACAACATTGAAAATGCTAATGAACAGTACATTGTTACAACAATGGGATGCACTGGTCCAAAGTCTGTCATTGAAGTTTGTAATGGTTTGACATTTCTGGATTAATTGTGATCCAAACTGAGATTCAAATTTTTCCTTTTCTTCTTTTCATGTCCTTACTTTAATCTTCAAGATGGACTATTGTTGGTCTCCATAGTCCATCTTGAGGGGGGTGTGTTAGAATATCCACCTCATCTTCATTCTAGAGGCTTCTATAGTTAGATAGTTTGTTAGTTTGTTAGATAATTGGTTACCTATTTTCTCTATAAATAGAATAGATTGCATTGTAATTTCCTAAGTTGATTGAATGAAATTGTTCATCTTCTTCCCTGCTTATTCCAGCAGGTTTATCCCTTTTCTATTTTCAGTTTTATCATTTCAACCTCATCTGGGCAAACAGAAAGAGCCAGTCCAGAGGCTTGCTAGTTCGCCCTGATAATAAAATGAATAGAAAGACTATTCTATAATATTGGAAAAATCGGCTCATATTACACAATTACTAACAAATTAAGCTCTAACAAGTCTTTAAGCAGACTGGAAATAAATCCCCAAAATGACCATTCCACTTCTCCTAAAAGCAGATGAAAACCCAAAACTACCATTTCAGCCCCATCTTCAAATTTTGATCCAATGGGCACATGGGATCAAAATTTTGCATTTTTTACAAAAATCTAGCAACAAATACGAGAACATACTATACAATCAAAAAAAAAAAAATTTTAAAAAATGTCGATCAATGTTCAATACCTGGAAAAGTTGATCACCCAATAAAAATTGGGCGATATGCATTACAGAAAATCAAACGATCCAAAAAATATAAAAACCTATTCAGATTTGTAAATGTTTAAAGAAAAATCTGAATCGAAAATTGCAGTAGGATCAAATTACCAGTAGAAAGGCCAGAGTGTGTAATCGAGATCAAAGACGACAAGACGAGGAAGCACTTGGAAGAGACTCATTATTTCCATTGCTTCGTTCTTCACACCTTCGTCTCCCATCTCTCTCCGTTCTTCGCTTTTTGTCTCTCATTCGTTGTTTGTTGATTCTGTTATCCCGTGTTTTGGAAGATCTCTTTGAAAATTGCACGCTTGATCCTCAATTTATTGAGTTAGTGTTAAACCGGTCTCGCATCAGCCTCTCAGCTTTTTTATATAGTTAAATAATTGGTCTTTAAAAATAAAAAATAAAAATCATCGAAATCTTCGTTGACCCCTTGTTTGATAGCCATTATTTTGAAAAAAAAAAATATTTTGAATAGTGATTTTTAGAAAAATGTATTATTAAAAAGCAAGAAATTTTTTTAGAGATTTACGTGTAAAATATTTTATTATATAAATATATAGTTGAAAATGAATATACAGAAAAAATATTTTTCAAATAATGATCGTCAAATATGGGCTAAATAGTCATGTGATTCTTTTGAAAACATAATTCATTTCATAAATGAAAACTAGTTCGTGTTAACATTTATAAATAGTTTAAGCCCATGTTTGGACAATGTCTATAAATATTAAGGCCCTGTTTGAGCCACATTATTTTTTTCATTTTCATTTTTCTACTCATTTTTAACCACACATTCTTTAATAAAATAATATTTTTCATCACATCAATAACTTTTCCTTCTTTTTCAACCACACATTTTCTATCAAATTAACAGTAAAAATACATTCTTTTTCCAAAAATGTGCACCAAACGGGGGCTAAATAGTTTTATTTTAGAGCATATTGTATTTAGATAATATCTTAAAAATGCTCTAAATATTGAAATTTGTCTTAAAAATCAATTTTATTACTATTAATCCATGCTATGAATATTTGATTAGAGCGTTTAAACTTCAACGATGTAAAACTTTATACTTAATATGACTTGCAAATTGTTGCTCGTTCGAGAATAGTCATTGTAAAATTTTATCCTTAAGATGACTTGCAAATTGTTGCTCCTTCGAGAATAGTCTTGAAATCTGATTGCTCATTACTTTTAGATAAATTGATCGCTTGTTTGAATTTTTAAGCTCTAAAAATATAGTAATTCTTCAATTTACATCTTGAATGTCAACTTTATTAAAAGGAATAACTGCATTTCAATTTCCATGGTAACATAGTTAGCCCTTTTAATCATTTGTTCCAAGATGGCACTTCTCTTAACTGCGTTCCAACTTAACCAAAATGTTTCGAGCTAAGAAAAAGGCCCAGCTGACGAACAAAACTTGAAAAGGGCCCTTTTTTTTGTTTCCTTGTCCCCATTTCAATCATTGGTTCCAAGATGGCACTTCTCTTAACTGCGTTTCAACTTAACCAAAATGTTTCGAGCTAAGAAAAAGGCCCGGCTGACGAACAAAACTTAAAAAGGGCCCTTTTTTTTTTTTTTTTTTTTTTTTGTCCCCATTTCAAATCTAAAGAGAGGACCTTATAAAATTATTTTTTAGTAGGAATTATTATCACTTACAACTACATTACTAACCTTGACATCACCTACAACATTAAGAGTTAGAAGACTGCTTAGGAATTCATCAAGACCGTCGAAAACCCAATCCCTTCCAAGTTATCAACCTCCACACATCCTGATCCATTTTTTCTGTTCCATGGGAGTGGGCTCCTCGACTTCATTGCTAAATTCCACATTCAAATCCAACTTCCCAAAATTCTTTGCAACTCTCCCAGGTTCCTTCCGAGCATTTGTTGCAGACCCTTTCTCACTCGGCTCACTGGTTGAAGATACAAATTCATCTTGTACATTCGCATCTTTTAGCTTTACAGCCTCAATTCTTTTTTCACATTTAACACTATTCAATCTGATTTTGCTACTTCATCCGTTGAAGAAGTAATGACAGAAGCAAGCTAGGAATCAGAAGTAAAATCCACAATCAGAGTTCCTTTTAGCACAAATAGCATTCCTAGGGCACATCTTATTACACCAAGAAATAAAAACCAGTTGCAACTAGCACCTAAAGATCCAATTTTCAAACATATTCTCAATATTGAAGGATTCTATAGCTAGAAGAAGTCAGTATAAAAGATCAAGCTAAGTGAAAAAACATCAAAAGTCAGTATCTTTAAGAAATCTTACATAATCTGCCCTTCTGACAACAAACCAGCCGCTTCAAAAGCCAAGAGAAGCTAATTGATGATCATTCAGAAGAAAAATAGACATTGCATTCTTCACTGACGAAAGGGGCATTGCTGGGGCTTATAGATACTATTTATCTAGTTCCCTTCTTTTCGAGTCCTACTATGCGGTCATATAAAAAAGCTAAAGATGCAACATTGATAATGGTAAGATTTTATAATTACATGGTGTATCAATCCAATAATTAAAACCAACACTCCTTGCCCTCTAAAACATGTAGCAACACTCTTACTTTTCACTGACTGAGAAAAACAAATCCATTGATCTGAATTAAGAGATGGATATACCAATTATGCAACTTAACCTGCTCAAAACAGAATTATGAGAACCAACTCAAAGACTCTAATTTATAAGCAAAATATACACAAATCAAAATCAGAAAAGAGAAGACAATTAAGTGCTCGGAGAGGAAGTTGTGCTCATGGTATTATGTAGGTTCACATAACGCCTAATTTCCTGTGGAACTAAATTCAAAGCGTAGCAAACCTGGTTGAGCTACTTCATTGACTGAATAATAATCTACACATTGAAAAATACCCAACCTGTAATACATCCATCAAACTGGACCGCGAAAAAACCATCAAATGAAATGCATTAGTTGATCTACATCATCCATCACTACAAGTCTCTAAGATTTAAAAAAGGATCTTGCTTTCCTAAGCAGCATTGACGGCATTATTATTACCTACAACGACAACAAAAAGGAATCTTACTTCACTAAGCAGCCTTAGCCTTGTCATTGCCTACATCATTAAGAATTGGAAGATTGCTTAGGTATTCATCCAGACCTTCGAAGAACCCAATCCCAATCCCTTCCATGTTATCATCCTCCCCACGTACTGATCCATTTCCTTGGTTCACCCTGAGAGTAGGCTCCTCGACTTCATTGCTAAATTCCACATTCAAATCCAACTTCTCAAAGTTCTTTGCAACTCTCCCAGGTTGCTTCCGTGCATTAGTTCCACACCCTTTCTTACTCGGTTCACCCATTGATTTATTAGGCGCCTCCACCTCTTGTGCAGTTACAAGTTCATCTTGTACATTCACATTTATAGCTTTATCAACTTGAGCTTTTTTCACATTTTTATTTGGCTTCCCATCAGCCCGTTTTCCTTTAACACTATTCACTTTCTTCTTCTTCTTCTTTTTCTTCTTCTCCATATCATTTTTCCAGTCAACATCAGACTCGCTCGAGTTCGAGAGTTCCACAATATCATCGTCATCATCAATATATACTCTCGGAGCAGAGCTCTTCCTTCCAGCCTTATTATTTGCACTAGTTACATTCCCCATTTGTGGGGAAGCAAACATAGGTGAAAACGGGGTCCACTGCGAAGCTGCACCTCGATTTTTCTTCATATTCACCATCGAAACACCCAACGGCAAAAATCCCCAGCAACAGAAGTACTGCTCTTGTTCATCTGCAATTGGTGGTGGCGATGGAATTGCCACTGCTTGAAATGCTCTTTTACATTTCTGACACCGGAGAGTACAATCAGTGTACACCCTAGGATACTCATACATGTGATAACAATAAGGACACGCAGTCCAGAAAGTCGGCACACCATCACCTGTGGGTGCATCCGCTCTCTCCACCTCTTCTATATTCTCATCAACAGGAGTATGCTGACTAGTTTTATGACTTTCATCTGTAACTTTAGAATATTTTTGCTCAGGCTGTGGCTGCTTATTCACTTGTTCCTGCGTCAACCTAGACGCAGAAGCCACATTCCCAGTAAAACAAGGATAACTATTCTGTGGCTGTATATTCACTTGTTCTTGAGTCGAAACAGACCCCGATCCCATCCAAGACCCAAAAGCTATATTACCACCTGAAGAAAAATTAATAAAGCTGTGTACTGGTTGCTTACTCACTTGTTCCGTACTCGACCCAAAAGTTAACGGGTCGAGAGCTACATGTGCAGGTACTTGTGCTTGAGGGATATGACTCACAGAAGTAGCGCTGTTAGAATGTACCAGTGGTTGAGGGGCATGAGGGCTTCCACTGCTACTGCTTCCTCCGAAAAAAATGAAGTTCTGCTGCATTGAAGGAATAGTCAAATGCTCTTGAACCGACACAGGGTTAAACGGGTCGGGTTGGTGCTGCGGCTGTAAACCCAATTCCTTATCGTACACCGATTTCCTCGATGGGTTCGAGAGCACCGACCACGCGTCCACGACCAGTCGAAACGCCTGGTCGGCAAACAGAAAATTATTCTTCTGAGGGTTCAATAGAAGGGCTAGTCGGCTGTACTGGTTTGCAATAAGCTCCGAATCGTGGCACTGGTGGGGTACTTGAAGAATTGAGTACCAATCAAGCTGGTTATTATTTATCCGCCGGTCACCGGCGATAAGAGTGTCAATCACGGCGAGGATTTGCTCAGCCTGCAAAAGGGTCGGGTCAGAGTCCCGAGCCCGGGTGGCAAATGCCTTGCTTCCAAGCAAGTCACGCGCCGACAACAACTTCTCAGCAATTGTCAGCCACCTTAAAGCCTCTGATCGAGTGGTGGTTGTCGGAAAAAATGATTGTTCCATTTTTCTTCCCTTTTTTTTTTTCTAATTTCTGCTTCGTTTTGTGAGGTGGAATGCGGGTGGAGAGGAGGAAGAATGGGAGTAAGTATTTTCTTGCAGACGAAAAAGGGCCTCAGTTTTGCATAAAAGACATGATGTTTACGTGGAAAAGGGTTGACAAAGACGAGGATGAAGAGGTAATTCGAAGAAAATCTTGACTTAGTGACATGAATGAAAAGGTCGAGTTGCCTACAGCTGGAAAATGACATTACAGTAGTTCTGATATTTTACAGGTGCAATTGACAGACTTTTCCGTCCAAAGGAATCTATTTGCACTTTTTTTAATAGTTACGAGTCTTGCATGCAAATTTCCCTGGCAACTGATATAAACCACATGTGAAAGAAATTAGTAATTTTTTTTTTTCCAAACAATTTTTATTTTCATTTTCTATGCTATTTTACTTTTTCTAAAAAAATTTTTTAACTTCCATAACTTTCAAACCTTATGTAAATCTTGTTTATATCTCTTTACAATTTTCTATATATCTCTGAAGCAAGGACGTAGCTAGCTTTTTAATCTTGGGGGGTGGAGGGGGCGGATCCCCCGAATTTTTTTTTTTAACTAAGAAAATTGAAAACGACGATTTTGAGTACTAAAATAGTACTGAAATTCAATGTTCGATTCAATCACTACTGACTATTCTACTACTTAATTCTTAAATTCAAATATTCAATAACTAACACAATTACACAAACTAACAGCAACTACTCTACTTAATTCTTAAATTCAAATATTCAAGAACAAGTAAACATGCATTATACATAAATCATGTTGAGAATTGAATTTTAATTAGTTGGGCTTGAGAATTGAGAACTTAGGTTTTTTATTGGATTTGGGCTATTGATTTATTTAAGTAACTATTGGATCTTTTCTTTAGATCTAAGATTTTTGTATGGTTAAATTTTAAAATGTAGTTATTTACTCAATATTTATTAACGAAAAAAAAAAATTTCAAAATTTTGGGGCGAGTCAAAATCTTGGGGGGAGGGGGCGAAACTGAAAAATACATTACAAATTAACTAGAAATAATGTACCGCGGACAATGTTGGGGGGTCGCCCCTCCCACCCCCCTAGCTCCATCTCTGCTCTGAAGTAATTAGATTACCTCTATAATCCATCTTATTGGCATAGAAGCGAATTAATTTTCTTGCGACACTTGAATTACGCCTCAAACTATGTCGAATTACCCTCTTATGTGTAGAATCCATAAATACTCCACACTTCAATAGAAAATTAGAAATTTTATGAGAACAAATTGCAATTTTCCTCTTTATCTTTCCTCGTTTTACTTGTTCAAATTCTTTCGATATAGTTATATTCATATCTACAATGGAGCTTGGCAAATCCTCCATATTCATACTACGTCTTTTCAAAAATAATTCTTTCGTTTTAACTTTTTATGCAATTCATTGTTAAGAAACAACACATTTTGATTTTCATCTTTAGCATTAATGCAATGGCTTGGCTTAAATCTCTAGTCTCATTCTAAGAAGATGATGATGATTGATGATGATAATACAACTTCTCACGTACTTTCGCGCGAAACTTTCAAATCATACTCTAGCAAAATTTGAGCTACAAAAATATTGAGAATCCATTAGATCTAGCACGTCTTAAAGTGTGTTGGGGTCAAATAATTTTAAGTTCAGCATACCTTAAAAAGGGATCATGTTGCACCCGTGGTGATCAGTCATCTCAAATGTAGGTTGTACTAAACGGTCACGGGCCATACATGTTAGTGTGTGTTACCAACCTCAAATTAGCAAAGACTTCATTTCTCACCTTCGCTACTCTCGACTTCCTAAATAAAAGCCTTTGCATTTTCGTATTCTGATCAATTTTTATATGCATTCTCTTTTATACAACTTGTTAGGTTTTAAAGTTGTTGGCAATCTTTTGACAAAACTATTGTTGTTTATAAAAGTCAAAGTGTCAAGTAATAATTTAGAAGTCCTAAGATTCGAGTATGGAACAAAGGAATAAAAGTCGTCGCATTTCGCTAACCTATCGCCCAACTGATGCTCGAGTGGTAAAAATAGAAAATGTGTTGCCCGCCTGTTGTTTGGACTTCGCTCGAGCGTCACACTGTCGCTCGCCGCCGCTGAGCTCTCGCTCGATCGACAATGTATTCCGAGAAAACCTAATTCGTATTTTTCAAGGTTTTTATCCAACTCATACTACCCAAAACCTCTTCACTATATATATATGAATGCCAACACATGAAAAATACTAGTTGAACATTGAGAGAAACAAGGTTTTGCATCCTCCATATCATTCTACATCATTCTTAGAGTTCAACCATCATTTTGGTTTGATCATTACTTTGAAAACATCATCCTCACATAAATCAAACACCAAACCACTTGCTTCCACAACATCTGTCAGTGTTTATAAAAGATCAAGGAAAGTGACTGAAGTTTCTAATTGTGGAGAATGAGGAGTTCTCGTTAATCCACAAGAAATAGACGAATTTAGAAGACCGGGAGTTGCTGCAGGAGCACGCAATCCATGAGGGCTTTGGTGATTAGAGTCAAGAAGTCAGAAAGTATTAGAGTTAGTCGAGTCCGACATACTGTAAGTTGATTCATTTATAGTGATTGTTACTGACTTGGGCCCGAAGTTTTTACCCAATTACAAGTTTTCTCTGTCATTATATTTGTGTTATTTACTGCTTTCTTTATAACTGAAACATTCAAACCATAGGAAAATTGAATTTATTGACTAACCATCTAGAAACAATTAAAAATGACTTGTTTATTAATTGTTAATTTTAATTCCGCGTTATTCATCTATTAGGTAATTTTTGGGTCCAACTAGGAACTCACACAACTCGTGTTCTATTCTTACCTAATCTTATCTATTAAAAATACCAAACATGCAAATTCCCCTCAATGGAGCATTGGTGATGATCCTTGGTTATTGATTTTCGATTTTCTTAGAACGTTATACACCTGTTGTAAGACACAGTAAAATCTAATTGTTGTTTGTCTATCCATCACAATTCTCTTTTAATTATCAAACCCATATATTCTTGAAATAAAAATCAATTTACAAGAGAATCCTATGTAAATGTGAGTTGAGTATTGTCGGAATTATTGCACTTCTACAAGAGATCATGTGTAACATACAGGAGTTCATGTCCTTGAACAAAGACCACATAAACCTCGACTGGCAAAAGAAACTGGAATATGGATGTGAAAAACATGTTTGGTATATATGATACAAAGTCTTAGACAATTTTTTTTTTTTTTTTTTTTTTTTACTTCTGTTATTCTTTAATCCCATTAAATAATAGGGATAATTGCAGCAGCGGTAACAAACCTTTCATTTAGTAACAGATTTTATTCAAATCTTTCATTTGTGTCACATATGGTACCAAACATTTTATTTGTATCACCCACGATACCAAACATTTCAAATTGTTACAATTGAAGTCTAAATGAATGTTTCTGTTAGTTTGACCGTTAGTTGACCAAATACTTAATTTTGACAATAATATTGACTAATTTTAAAAGGTTAAAATGGTAACTTTACATTTTTTAAGTAATAAAATAACTAAAACCAAATCATTAAAATTAAAAACCAACTTTCACCCCACCCCACCCCAAAACCATCACTTTTTGGGCCCGAATATCAGCGTAACCACACCAGAAATGACAACAAGCTTCGACACTCCGAGCCCAAAAAGTAGTTGGCCATATGGGTTCACGTTTCTCATCTCATAAGTTGAATAATGACACTTACGTGTTGGGCCGGCCTGAGTAAACAAAAGAAAAAAAAACTCTCACCCACACTGGGGCGGGGTGTGTATGTATTGGATGGATGAAGAAGAAGGTGAAAATGAATTTTTAATTTTAATTATTTAATTATGGTTATTTTATTATGAAAAATGTAAAATTGTCATTTTAACATTTTAAAATTAGTTAAAACTATTGGTAATGTCAAATATTTGATCAATTAATGATCAAACTAATAGAAACCATCTATTTGGGCTTTAGCTACGACACTTTGAAATGTTTGGTATCGTGAGTGATACAATTGAAAGGTTTGATACCGTGAGTTGCACAAATAAAATGTTTAGACAAAGTTTGTTACTAAATAAAAAGCTAGGTACCATTGTTGCAATTATCCCTAAATAATTATTTAATTTAACATACTAAACATGCCAAAAATCAATCTTGCGATGAGACCAACCAACAAAGCGAGATACCAAAGTTATACTCATACAATGACAAATAATTGTAATTTTCTTCTAAATAAATAAGAAAATCTGATAAAGGAATCAAATCGTGATGGATGTAGTTTAATTTCTAATCTTGTTTAGTGTACTAAAAAGTTCGTCAACCAACAAGACCAACCAACAAAGCAAGTTGCCAAAATTATACTTGTATACGGCAAATAATTGAAGTTATCCCCTAAAATAGTTAAGACAAAGGAATTAAACTAGGGCTGTCCGTGGGTCAATTCATCAAAATCCATAGGTTCTAAATTCGAGTACCCGTTCGAATATTTAACTTATGAAAAATCGCTCGATTTGATTCGGTTCGGGTTCAGTTCAATTTGATTCGGGACTTTTGGACACTCCTAAATTAAACTGCCGACAAATTTAGTAATTGCTAAGCAATACTACAAAGGACGTCAAATAAGATTTAACTTATTTTATTCCAACATACTAAACATTACAGAAGCTCATTACACAAAATACCAATCCACAAAGCCATTTGCCAAATTTCACAACTTATACATGACAAATAATTAAAGCAAGTTTCCAAAGTTCACTGCTCATAGTCTCATAGATGACGAACAATTTGAGAAGATCACTATGCCTTGCTCCCTACATTCCATGCTCACAAAATCAACTCCACCATTGGTGCACAGCAATACCCTCATCTCTCAGTTTTCCGTACAGTGTTAAACATTGCCAATATGCCCTCTTGCTGCCATTCTTTTCTTCACCATCTTCATCTTGCCATTGATTCTTACACTCTAAAAACAACTCATCAACTAGACATATAGTCTTGTCTTTCATCATTTCCTCCACTACTTGTGCTTCTGCCTTCATCACAACATAGTCATCGCGCTTCGTATTTTGCGTTAGCCATTCTGATATCCCCATTTCTTGAGGCACAGTTCCACTCATTGATTCATCCTGATTCTCAATCTCCATGTTGTATATCTCAAATTGTTGATCACTCATTGGATAGTTTTTGTAAAACCAGTCGATGGAACTTGTATCGTCTGAGATGAAAATCCTTCGAGGATAATTGTCGAGAGAGTCCCTCATCAAATCAGGCAGAAATTTCATTTTCCTTGATCCAAAACTTAATTTTGCCAATGCTCGTCTTGGCGGCTCTAGATACACGTCTTCTAAGCCCTCCAATGCCAATTTCTTGACCTCTGATGCAGTCCCACACGATAAGTCCTTCGTCGGGGAATTCATCAAGCCATTTGATGCCCCGGTTTTCCTCAATGCCACCAAGGTGTTCTCCATGTCAGGAATACGTTCGTACAAAATATTCTCATTCTCAAATCGTCGAAGATACACCATCCTATAATTCATTTGTTCTCGAAGAACTTTAGGGGAATCGTTGTCCAGTGGCGCAATCACGATGCCACCATTCTTGAGAACACCATCAATCAGCTTAATTTCATGGAAATTCAAAGCCAAAACAAAATCAAACACATCATCTTGGCTCAATTTCTTCTGGTTTTGATCAGATTCAATGGCCAAATCAATACCATTTCCATTCATGAATGCAAAATCATCTTCAATATCACCAATGCAGGAGCCTAAAATCAGTCCTCTGTTGCCTTTCTTGATAAGGCCTTCGTCAATCAAATCGCGGAAAAGAATAGGCAAAATCTTGAAACAATTGATGTCCGAATCAGCATCGAACTCACAAAATCCATTCGTAGAATCCCTTCTTATACAGCCAAGGGAAAGCAAAGCAACAAGAACCATTGCCAATAACAATGATCTTGATATAAGACGCATAACCCGCAAATCCGGGAGCTTAATAATCAAAAGGGTATCAGAATTAAATCCGATCCCAAATCCATTCACCTCATTGTTCATCTTGATTCGATTTTTGGCTCCATACTCACGAGTCATTCCGTCCATACTTTGCTCACTCAAGATGTAGAAAACTAAAATGTAGGTCTTTTTCTCAATAACAAATAGAGCTCAGTCACAAAGCTGGGGCAGTGCAAGATGGGAAAATCTGAAATTTTCAGTTTTGAAAGAGAGAGGGAACAAGCCACAAAACGTGAAAAGAAAGGGTTTTTAGCGAGTGCAAAATCTGGCTGCGGTGTGATTCCCACCCACGAGAGCTAAACGGTTGCTTCTAATTCTACACCAGAGGAGCATCAATTCCCTAAATCTTGCAATTTCCATGACTAGGATTCTTGAAATTTCTCCCTCCTTATATCTCTCTTTCCCTCTCAATACAAATGGGTTTTCGTTTCATTTTAATTCACATTACGCAAAGAACAATGTTATGTCTGTAATGAATGATATGAAACTCAACAACCATGAACAAGAGAGAGCGATCAATAGAAGAGAAGGAGATCTGGTGTAGAAAATCTGAAGATGACAATGAAGAGAGGGAGAGTGAATTGGGATGAGAGCAAAAGGCCGTTGGCTTTAATTAGGTCGTATGCGTGTAGGGTCCGTGGGGACTCGAAGGTTCTGGTTTTTGTTCGATTCTAAAATTCAGGAAAAAGAGGGGACCTTATTGTTATAGAGGATAATGGCAGCTTGGCGTCAATTAATTGCAACGTGTTTTTCGAGAAACCAAAGAATAAATTATTTAATACTTGTGAATAATATAATAGTTCTAAACTTCTAGGATATGAAATCCAAACTAGCTTCAATCATAATAGTGGTGAATCCATGAAATATTTGAATAAAAAGTATTCTTGACTATAATTTATTATATTTTAGTCACATTCCAAATAATAACCAATTATTGTACATTTAAAATAGAGAGTGAATGCGACTCCCTAAATTTAATGAGTTAAACATAATCTCTATTTAAAAAAATTAAAGTAGAGAGTATCTTAAAACTCATTTTTAAATAATGACTCTCTAAAATAAAAAAAGTATTTTATATTTAAAGAGTCTCATGTAAATACTCAAACAATTTACCGAATTAGCCCTATAAGTAGCTCCTCGATTTTTCTATCTTGATTTATTAATTATTTTTCCTCTCCCTCCTATTCTTTTCATTTAACCGCATTTTAGAGGGACTCAAACTCTAAATCCTTATTATTAAAAGATCAAGTTAAAGATGAATCAAGCTACAAGTACATGAGATTTTTCCCAAAGTTTATATAGATACATGCTTGTCAGTTTTTCATTAACGATTAGACAAAAAAAAAAAAAACCAAACCCTGCACAAGGGGTTTTTCCCTTAAAAGACATTAGTTGGTACTTTTTTATTTTATTTTTTTATTTTTTGACGCGTAAGAACTCGCAGTCGCTACCCTTGAGTGTGCACTGGGTAAATTTCACTCCATGTACAGTAGTCGGCAAGCCATACATGAGAGATAAATCGCACTAAACAAGCCCGGTGCGACGGGCTCGAGATTTAAATTCGTGATTTTCGATTTTCGCGTTTACCTGTTCCCAACCCAGCCATCTGAACGGGTTATTATTTGGTACATTTTTTTTGTAATAGCAATTACCAATCATTTGATATTTATTGAACTAAGTTTCACTAATTAGCTTCCCGTGAATTTCTATCTTGTCAAATGTTAACCCTGTCTGGCCCCACTTTTGGGATACCTTTATTAGGGGACCCAAGGTAAGTGCATACCATGCTGAGGACTCCACATGGCTTGTTTCGTATGGCCAAAATTTAAGCACATAAATGGAAAAAAAAATAAAAAATTAGTGACATAATGACAAGTGAAGTACATACCAAGTTACTAACCTTTTTTTTAATACCCTGATGTCCACATTCGACGATTAATCTTGGAGTCTACGTCTGGACCTCTCAAGATGGAGATCGGTAAACCGTGAGATGTGCCACAAATTGGCAAGGTCCAAAAGGCCCCACTGATCTGTAAAAGTATCGAGCGAGTCAACATATGTTGCACATTACCTTCCAGGAGAACTCCTGCCTTCCAGAATAAATTTTGCCTTCCAAGAGCCCCAAGAATCGAACTCGCGACCTCTGAACTGACAGCACATACCAACCTTGTTTATTTTGATGGCAACGGGAAATTGAGTGTGACATTGATGTAACTAGTAAAGTAAGAGTCAGAGTGATCATACATGAATCTAAAGAAGAAAAAAATAAAAAATAAAATGGAGGTTTTAAAATGTCAAATTTGCAATAAAAAGAAATTAATTAAACCTTTGTTTGACAAATTTATAATGATTTATAAACAGGAATAGTAAGTGAAATAGTAGATCCAAAAAATGCACGAAATTTATAGATGTAATGGATAGTAATTAATACTTTGATTTTGATTGAATTTATAAAATTGTATCCAAATAAGTGGCAAAATTATAATTAAATATAAAATGGCACCTGAAAAATGTAGTGAAAAATTTTCAATTTTTTTTCCTTCAGATAAAAGTTTCAACTTCAACTTTTGGATGCTTATATCATTTTTCACTATATAGATAAGAAAATTCAAACTTAAAAATCTTCCCACAAATAATATTATAAATTTATTGAAAAGAGTTTAGAACAATTCAAAAGTTCATTGATCTTCTTTTTCATATTACTAGTAAGACGCACGTGCAATACTATAGTTGGTTATATGATAGTGTAAATATAAAAAAAATTATTTGTCTTAAGTATTAGTTACATTAAACTTAAAACACTTGAAATGATAATAGGTGATAAAAATAATATTAAGAGATTTGATTCAAAACTTATTTTCTAAACTTTGTGTTTGAAAGTCTCTCTATTCTTTTTAAAAAAGACATGATATATATGATTAGGTGTTGATACCATGCAGAGATAATGAAGTTCAACCTAACCCTCCTTGAGAAGAATCACGTAGCAATGAACACTATGTAACCCACAACTAGATTGATGCGGAATCCAAGAACGTCAATTAAACCCGATTTTGGATTTGAACCAAAAAACTCGACGATAACAACGATACGTTGAACCCCTTGATTACACAATGAAGAACCCACATTTCGATATTTGAACGCCACAAGATTAGATCTTGATAAATTCGATATGTTCATGGAAGAACACAATTTTTGAAGCAAAGTTTCTAAAGAAAATTCTCTATAACTTAATTCATGTCAAAACTTCGTATCCAATGAAATAATAATATTTATATTTATATTAAACCTAGGAAAATATGGAAAAACGAAAATATTACTTTGAAGATTACAAGAATCTTATATAAACTAAAATTCTAATAAAATAAGGAAATTCGCGTAAAATTAAAATTCTCGGCAAATTGTTCTCGACCTTTTTCTATGCGATCGCAAGTCCAAAAGTACCATGAGTTCACGTGGCCTTGTGCATAATTTCATGTCATTTCCAGAATGTACCCATGGGCAAAAATCCGACAACCAAGCTGAAAGTTATGGCCGTTTTTGTCCATGCTCCTCGTTTTCTTTCCAAATGTCTTCCAAACCTTGAATCCAACTCGTTTCTGCTCCTAAGCGTTCACGAAACTTGAACCTTAGCTTGTCAACTTCTTCAATTTGGACTCCAAAACTCGATCAAGTGATTGCCTATCCCGAATCATATCACTCATTTTTCTACCTATTGAAGTAAGACATTTTGTCTCCTTCATCTCATGTTCATAGAATTATTAGTTGCACCAGTATTTAATTTCTTTATCAAGATCATATGCAAGACGTATGTAGTCAAGACTAATTAATTAATTATAATATAGTACAGAATTTAGGACAAATCAAAGGTCTCTATCAGTATTGAAACCACAACACAATGAAAACTTCCATCGTAGAGGCAAAAAAAATGACAAACGATCACCTAACTTTATAAATTTCGCCAATATCTTTTCAGTATGTTCTAATGATACTGTACATTAAATACATTTAAAAAAATTCAAAATAATCCACTTCATAAAATATGTTTGTCTACCAGCATTGCATGATGTAGGATGGTTCTTCTGAAAATCATTGAATTCCTTCAATATCCATTTTGACGCCATAAATTACCCCTTTTAACCATAAAAATTGAAGAAAAATGAAATTGAGAGAAATTGATGTGAGTATGGAGGTTGAGGGTGGGGATGGGGTAGAAATGAAAAATTAACGATTATGATTTTACATTTAATGATTTAAAATAATTTTTATATTTAAACATAATCGACAATATATTTATTATTATCACATTTTAAGTTTTTTTTTAAAAAAATTAAATCGATTCAAATAGATATTCATATCGTGAAATATCGAATCAAACGAAAAATTGTAGAAAAATAAAGTGAAAAAAAGACATTAGAATGAGGTTGATATTGAAAAGAAATATAAACAATCACGACTTTATATTTCACAATTAATGTAAAATTATTTTTTATATTTAAAATTTATCGATCATATATTTATCATGGCCGCACTATTACATTTCCAACAAACTTTAAATCTCTTCAAACGAATATTTGTAACTTAAAATATTGAATAAAAAAAAACCAGCGAAGGAGACGGCTTAGCCAAGTCGAGCCGCTTAAAACGAATATTTGTAACTTAAAATACTAAATCAAAAGTGCAATAAAAAAAAAGGGTTTAGCCGAGCTGAGCCATTGGCTTGGCTTGGTTTGGCTCGGCTTATGAACAATAACCACCAAAGTGGCTCTTTTATTTATGTATAGATTATGTGAAAATTAAATCCAACAAATTTAAACTATATAAAGATTAAGTCTTTGTTTAGGCTCCATTAAAATCAAATTACGTATATGTTTGTCTCCCTTTAAGATAAAATTATTTAATTCGTGTACTCATTTTCAACCACATATTCACTAAATAAAATATTTTGCACGTAAAGAAAAAAAGATTTCGCTTTTTAACCACACATTCTCTAAAAAATTACTATTCACAATATCATTTTTCCCAAATAAGGGCTAAATCGAATAAATATATTTTGAGAGAGTGATTTTTTGAAAAATGTGTATTTAAAAATAAAGAAAGATTTTGAATTTATGTGTAATATTAGTTTATTGAAAAATATGTTGTTGAAAAGAAGAGAAGAAATATATTAAAATTTTAATAAAGCCCAAACACAAGCTAAATATTGTATAATCAAACACAAAAAAGAGAAAAATTAAAACAAGCATGTAAATACAAAAGTTTGTGAATGTTACCGAAAATCACCATACCTATTGCAAATAGCATAGAACGTCCATTTTGAAACCTTTAGTGCGTAATATCTCATACTGTCCATTTTCTCAATAAAAAATTATGAAATGATGAACATATCCTCTCATTTGAAAAAAGAATAAAAAATTAATTGCAAGTATAACCTCAAACGTTTTAAAGAATTACAAACAAACCCAAATAAAGTATTAAAAAAAATTAGAAATTACAATTATTATAGTTAAATAAAAAAACAAAATTAAAATTTGCACCCTATCCCTCAGCACACCCCAACCAACACACCGACCCCACCACCCCCTCCAAGAAGAAGCTAAAAAAAAAGGCAACTACGAAATAGAGCACGACAAAAAAGGCAGGTTGCTTAACCCTCAAAATGTTAAAACCTTTGCTCTTTCTCTCAGATGCAGCAATGAAAGTGGTAGAGAAAATAGGTTATGAATTACTGTGGGTCTTTCGGGATGGTGGATTAGCGATGAATGGTGGTGAAGGAGGTTAACAGAGGTGTATGGCTGATGGTGGTAGAGCTGGGTGTTAGAAATATTGTTCAAAATTGATAATAATGGACATGGAATGGAAAATGGGATTTGACACCAAAATATTGAACTATGCGATAACATAGTATAATGTATCATGCAATCGCATAGATACTTATCGGGACTGGAGGTCTCTTCTTTGAAATAAATATGTGGTCGCATAGGTTTGGCCTATGCAACTGCATAAAATTCTAGCCGTTGTTTGGCCATTGACTTTTGAATTTTGATGATTTTTGGAGGGTTTTTGGCACCACTTCGTACAATAATGTTTCATGGCTATATATAGGTGGTTTGTGAACATTAAAACATGTTGAAAACATATAGAAACCTATTTGCCACATTTGAGATCAATTATTTCATTCCAAAAAGTATTAAAAAAGGAAAAATTGCAGCCACAGTACCAAACCTTTCAAATTTTTGAAAACTTTGTCCAAACCTTTGACTTGTGCCACCCACGGTACCAAACCTTCAAAAAATTCGCATCTTAAGTCTGAATGAATGGAAACCGTTAGTTTGACTGTTAATTGACTCTAAAAAATTATTTTGACCAAATTAACAAAGGGCAAAATAGTAACTTCATAATTTTAGCATAACAAGATGGAAAATAAAAGAATTAAATTAAAAAAAAAAACCCCCCCATGTTCATCATCTTCTTCTCATATCCCCATCCCCATCCCCATCCCCACCCTCAAATGCCATTGGCCATCACTGCCAGCTGCCACTTTCCACTACCAACAATGGAATCACCTCCCAAACACCACTACACCATTGCTATTGAACAGTACAGACAACTAAAAAAAATGCAGTTTGAAACCACGGCAAGCACACAACCAGTAGATTAACACAATCAATTGTAAAACCCCAAAACAATCTATGGTTGTGGTTTCCAATCAATTCACCGGATTACATTAAATTAAAGAATTATTCACGGCGGGTCAAAATTCATCTTCTTTTCCTTCATTTGCACATCCTCAACAACCCCCACAATGATGGTGACCACGACGGCATCTTCATCATTAGTTGAGTTGACAACTGAAGGACTAGTCCTCACCCTCATCAACAAACGCATTCTCTCCCTCCGCAAGAAGCAGAATCTTATACTCCAGATGGAAGAGTCTCTCTCCCAGGGCAAAACCCTAAACAAGGAGCAAGAAGAAACTCTTAAATCAAAACTTGTTGTCCTCGCCGGAATCCATGAGCTCGAAAAGCTCCGTCAGCCCCTCACCGATGCTGTGGCTCAGGAAATTGCTATCTCTTTTTATAAAACGGAATTTGAAGCCCCAATAAAGCAAACCCCTGATGAGGAAACCCCAAAGCTCGAGATGGTGGAGCAACCATTGGTGGATGAAGAAAAGTCGGATTTAGAGGACGTTTATGTGATTTCTGATATGATGAATCTGCTTTGTGAGGGTGGGGTTAGGGGTTGGAGGAAGAAGATAAACATGGGTTTTTTTAAATTTAATTCTTTTATTTTCCTTTTTATGTTAAAATTATGAAGTTACCATTTTGCCATTTGTTGATTTGGTCAAAATAACTTTTCTGAGTCAATTAACAGTCAAACTAACGGTTTCCATCCATTCGGACTTGAGCTGTGATTTTTTTGAAGGTTTGGTACCGTGGGTGGCACAAATCAAAGGTTTGGGTAAAGTCTGCAAAAGGTTGAAAGGTTTGGCACTGTGACTGCAATTTTCCCTATAAAAATATCATTTCATATTCTTCTTCATTGTATTCTTCATGTTTTGGAGAATTTTATTTAATGTTTGAATGTAAATCCATTACAAGGCTTGTTTAATCCTACAAACCGTTTGCCTTAATCCCTTCAAGTATTTTTTCAATTCGAGAGGGGGCAAATATAGTTTGAGAACAGTGATATCATGTTCAAGCCTTCTTTTCATTCTCTCATTGATCTTTCTTTTGTTTTCTTTCTGGTTTTTTGTTCTTTGTTTTCATCTCCAATCCTCTTTGTGCATATTATATATTTCACAACAATCTTAAATTATATTTCTGTGATGGGGAATGAAAGCGTGATTGCGACAATCAATTGATGAATCAAGACATTGTTTGGTTGGATCGTTTTGATGGCATGAACTTCACAAGATGGCAAGATAAGTTGAAGTTCCTACTAACAGAGTTGAAGATTTTTTACATACTTGATCCGAAATTGGCCCCACTACCGGAACCAACAAATGGAGAAACTTATGTTATGAGGACCGAAAGACAAAAGTACCAAGAAGATGAACTCATATGCCGCGGTCACATTCTGAATGCGTTATCCAGCCGGTTATATGATCTCTACACCAATACTTTATCGGTAAAAGAAATCTGGAACATTTTGAAAAGTAACTACAAAGCCGAAGAGAAGGTACGAAGAAATTTCTTATATTGAGGTATTTCAATTTTGAACTTCTTGAGAATATTCTTCTTCTTTCTTGAATTCATGAATTACACGTACTTTTCAACAAGTCGAAGACGGTCAAAACTGATATTTTGGAAACTTTTCAAGTAGGAGTAATTATTGCAAAACCACTCGGAAGAAAAGCATGCATAATTTTGAAGATTTTTCTTTGGAACAATTGCATAAACATCTTCGAATTGAGAAAGAATCGAGGGCAAGAGATAAGAATGACAATTCTTATTAAAACACTTCAAAAGCCAATGTCGTGGAGAAGACCGAGCATTCTAATAAATCCAACAAAAAAGCCTTCAAGGAACTTTAATAAGTTCAAAAAGAAGACCAAATGTGGTTATCTCTTGTGTGGAAAACCTGAACATTATGCAAAAGAACGTCGACACCGGAAAAGAAATAACTCTGAAGGAAAAGTGAATTCCATTAAAGAAGATAATATTGTGGCCACCGTAAGCGAAATTAATACTAGCAAGGGAAAGGTTTCCTATTGGTAGTATAATACTCATGCAACTGTACATGTATCATATGATAAGTCATTATTTAAGATTTATTATGAAGTGGATGGAGAACAAGAGATTCAGATGGGTAACGAAGTTCGATCCAAAGTGTTTGGAAAAGGAAATGTAGAAATCATCTTCACTTCCAGGAAAATCGTTACTTTAACAAATGTATTACATGTTCCTGATATGAATATGAACTTAGTTAGTGGTAATCTCTTAGGAAAATCGGGTATAAAATGTGTTTATGAATCCAGTAAACTTGTACTATCCCTAAATGGAAAATTTGTTGAAAAATGTTATTCTTGCTAATGAATGGTAAAATTATGTACCATTGACAAATTGATTGATAATTAAGTTCATTTTGCTTATATTATTGATTCATTTACATCATATGTAAGAATACCAAGAAAAGAATGTTAAAATGTGACTTAATATCATATAATTAAAATGATGCATTTAAATGTGAGACTTGTGCAAAATCTGAATTGACTAAGAAACTATATCAAAGTGTAAAAATAACTTCTAGTATCCTAGAATTATTTCATATGGATATATGAGAATGAAATGGTATGGTGATTATAAGAGGAAATATGTACTTTATTACATTCATTGATAAATTCACTAGATATACATATGTTTACTTAATGAAGCATAAACATTAAACTTTTGACATGTTTAGAGTATATAAAATGAAGTTGAAAATCACTTAAGTAAGAAAATAAAAACTTTAAGAAGTGATAGAGGATGTGAGTACTTTTCTAGTGATTTTAATTCCTTTTGTAAACAACAATGCCTCATTCATCAATATTTTGCACCTAGGACACCCGAACAAAATGGTTTGGCTCAAATAAAAAATATCACTTTAGTTGAAATAATAAATGCCATGTTAATTTATGCTAAGTTGTCATTTAATTTATGGGGTAAAGTATTATTGAGTGCATGTAAGATATTAAATAGAATTCTTTCGAAATTTACTGAGGTTTTTCTTTATGAATTGTGGAAATGAAGAAAACCAAACATTGGATACTTCAAAGTGTGTTGGTATCTTGTTTATTGAAAGAACGCAAACCCTAACATGACCAAGTTAGGTCCAAGAGACATCAAATGTGCCTTTGTTGGATATGTTGTAATAGCAAATCAGATAGATTGTTGAATTTGGAGTCCACTGTGATTATTGAATCCAACGATGTAGACTTCTTCGAGAATTCACTATTTTCGAATAATGAATTAAGGGAAGTTAATAAAGAAATCGCAAGCTCTAGTGGAACACAAGATGAAATATCTTCTAAAGATGTTAATGAATCTAGTGAACCTCGAAGGAGTAAAAGAACTCGAATTGAGAAGTCTTTAGAATCGGATGAAATTCACTCTCAACTTATTTCGTTCTACTTAGTAGAATGAAATGAGAAGAATGTTATAAGAACAATTCCTTTTGTTCTACAAGTGAAAACTGATCCTAAAACTTATAGAGAAGTTATGAATTCTCGAGATAATATTTTTTTGGAAAGAAGCAATTAAGGATGAAATTGATTCAATTATGTCAAATAATACATAGAAACTTGTCAATTTACCACCTAGATCCAAACATATTGGATATAAATGGGTGTTTAGGAGAAAGTACAATGTTGATGGTTCTCTTAATACCTTTAAAATTAAACTAGTAGCAAAAGATTATAGACAAAAAGAACGAATATATTATTTTGATACTTATGCATCGGTAGTTAGAATAACATCAATTAGGATATTATTCGCATTAGTTATACTCGGAAATAAACATAAGGTATTCAAATTAGTAAAGTCATTATACAGTTTGAAGTAAGCTCCTAAGAAATTGCATGAAGAATTCGATTTAGCCATCATCTCATTTGGTATTAAACATAATATCGTAGATAAATGTTTGTATTCTAAAGTATGTGATGATTATGTGATATTCATTTGCTTATATGTTGATAGCATGTTGATTATAGGTAATCACATGGATGGAATAAAAGAAATAGAGATGTTTCTATCTTCAACATTCAAGATGAAGGATCTTGAACAAGTGGATACCATTTGGGTATCAAAGTTACTAAAAGTAGTGGAGGTTATTATTTAACTCAATCACACTATGTCGAGAGTATGATATATAAGTTCATACATCTGAACATAAAAGAGTACAGTACCCCCCTTGATCTTAATTTGAGACTTATAAAGAATGATGAAAGAGAAATTGCTCAATTGGAGTATGCGAATGCTATCGAGAGTCTTATGTACGATGTTTAATGCACAAGACCAGATATAGCTTTTCCAATTAGTAAACTTTGTTTACTAGTAATCTGAGCAATAATTATTGGAAGAGTTCTTGGATATTTAAAGAAAACCAAGAACTTAGGTTTACAATATACTAAATTTTCGGCTATATTGGAAGGGTTTACAGATGCTAGTTGGATATCTAGCATGGGTGAAAATAAATCCACTTCAGGTTGGGTGTTTACTCTTGGAGGTGGTGCTGTTTCTTGGAAATTGAAGAAACAAACATGTATAACACAATCAATTACAGAATCTGAATTTGTAGTATTATCAGAAAAATGAGAAAGAAATTGAGTGGCTTAAGGATCTACTTTATGAGATACCTTTGTGGTCTACTTTATGAGATATTAGGTCTACAATATAATAAATCTTTGGCTATATTGGAAGGATTCACAAATGCTAATTGGATATCTAACATGTATGAAAGTAAATTCACTTCAGGTTGAGTGTTTCTTGGAGGTTGTGCTGTTTCTTGGAAATCGAAGAAACAAACATGTATAACACACTCAACTATGAAATCTAAATTTGTAGCATTGTCAAAAATCGGGAAAGAAGTTGAGTGGATTAATGATCTACTTCATAAAATACCTTTGGGACAGAAGAATACATCGTCTATACCTATCACGTGTGATAGTCAAGCCACGTTAGCAAAAACATACAATTATGTATACAATGGAAAGTCTAGATATATGAGTCTAAGACATGATTACATAAGGAAATTAATCAAGAGTGGAATAATTTCCCTAAATTGTGTTAAGTCAATAGAGAACTTAGTTAATCCATTAACTAAACCTCTAAATAGAGACTTAGTGACATCTACTTCGAGTATAATGTGGTTGAAATTCTTGAACTAAAGGTCCATCAATGATAGCAACCCTACATGTCATTACTCAACTAGTAATCTTCGGGTTCAAATGGTAACAACAAGTCATTCAATATATGGATAGTTTTAGCATTATGTAATCTGCAATAATCCTATTCTAATTAAATAATGCTAGTTGTTACTGAAGCGAGGGTTGAGATTTAAGCCCTTAATGAAGTTCAGTACTAAAGTACAAGTATCTTTAAAAAGTAACAAAGATATTGGAAAAACTTCACCTAGAGAAACTTCGAGGTGGTGCTGCCTCAATGGAGAGTTAGAGTTTCTCTCCTAAAAAATTATTGAAAAGGATGAACACAACGCCATATCAGCACTAAGTGATATGAGGAATTTGAGAACACGTGATACTTGTGTGTGTTCTTATCGGTATTCTCATATGGAATCATTGGTTCTAAGCATTTATACTATCTTTAATTTCGTCTTTACCTTGTTTGATTTACACAATGGTTAAATCCAAACTGAAAGATATCTAATTCTTATGCATAAGTATTGATTTCTTGAATATGAGATTTTATAAATTTCGAACAAGTGGGGGATTGTTAGAAATATTGTTTAAAATTGACAAAAATGGATGTGTAATGAAAAATGGGATTTGAGGCTAAAATATTGAACTCTGTGGTTCATGTTGTCGCATAGATACTTACCGGGACTGGAGACCCCTTCTTTGAATTAACTATGCAGTCACATAGGTTTTGCTTCTGACATCGCATAGAACAAAATTCTAGCCGTTATTTGGCCTTTAGCTATGAATTTTGGTGGCTTTTGGAGGGTTATTGACACCACTTCGTATATCAATGTTTCATGGCTATATATAGGTGGTTTGTGATCATTAAAAACATATTGAAAACATATAGAAACCTATTTGCCACATTTGAGATCAATTATTCATTCCAAAAGGTTTAAAAAATATCATTTCATATTCTTCTTCATAGTGTTCTTTAAGTTTTGGAGGATTTCACTTAATGTTTGAGTGTAAATCCTTTACAATGCTTGTTTAATCCTGCAAACCGTTTGTCTTAATCTCTTCAAGCATTTTTTCAATCCAATAGGGGACAAATATAGTGTGAGGGCAACGATTTCGTGTTCAAGCCTTCTTTTCATCCTCTCATTGATCTTCCTTTCATTTTCTCCATTTTTTCTGGTTTTTTGTTCTTTGCTTCATCTCCAATCCTCTTTGTGCACATTAAATATTTCACAACACCGTGGGTGGGTATTGGGAATCATGCTTGTAGGAGAGAAGGTCGTACTATGCTGCGGCGAACTGTAGCATAGAAAGAGAAGTTGAGGGAACCAAGTAGTGGTTGTTCGCTAAAATTATATTGCAAGTGCACGGGTCGCACTCAAGTAATAAAGCGGACCTTTAAAGTCCGGATTGTCGATCTCTCGAGAAATATATACTTTAGATTACATGACTTTAATCAATTTAATTCTAACAATCAAAAGAAACACACACAATTAAATATAAGATTTGAAAAGCGGTAAATAAACTAAGAATCTACAAAATAAGAAAAACACAATTACTTGGAAATTTTGGAAGAAAAATGTGGCTGAGATTCATGGTTTCATTTAACTGTCGCCTAATTAATTTCTCCACAAATCAATTAATAAATTACTTATTTACGATGTTAGACACGATTTTTCAATTTTAGTTAATTATCTCTCTCGAGCGAAATTAACTATAATGATTGGTTAACATACTATATCTCTATGTTAATTAAAACCAAACAATCGCATTAAATCTTTGTGAAAATAGCTCATTGGGTTACCTAGGGCTAATGATATATTTTTATCCAATAAACAAATATAGGATTTCTACTATTTGATCTAAAATGCACAATTTTCTCTCGAACGATGTACAAATCACTAAACACAATCATTTATTGGCCACATAAATGAAAATGCATGAAATACAATAGTAGAAACACATGAAAATAAATAACATAACATTAAAGAGCAAATATTAAAAATAATTAAAAGCTAGGTTAAACTAATACCACAAATTCCAACAAAAATACTTAGTCCATGTTATAGAAATGATAAAAATGAGAATATTTATAACAATACTTCAGAAATATTTCAAAATAACTGAGAAAATACAAAGTTATAGATAAAATCATTGTTTGAAGCTTGGCTTTGACCTCTTCAAATATTTCTCAAAATCCTTAGATGTATTTTCCTTGTACTCTTGATTTAAAATCCCAAAATACCAAGGAATTGAAAAGGAAAGGAAAAGAAAAATGAAAGAAGAAAATGAAAATTAAAAGAAAAAAAAGGAAAACGGCAAAATAGGACGCGAAGAAAACCCAGATTTCAAAATTTAAAACAAAACAATTTTAAATTTGCAACCTAAGTCTCTGAAATTACAGAAAACAATTAAAATAGTCCCCGAATATATCAAGGAGGCGCTCCTCTTACTGTCAAAAACCATTTTTTGGTTTTAGTTTTGCAGCAAAGCCCCTAGATAATTGCACGACAAGTCCCTAAACTTTGATCTTATACAATTTGGTCCTCGAATTTTGACTTTTCAATTATGCCCTTCATAAATTGCATCTAAGATCCTTCAACTTCTTGCCTTATTCATTTTGACTCCCCAACTTCACATTTTTTGTACACTTGTAGTCATTTTTTTCCTCATTTTGCCTTGTTCTCTTTACTTTTTGGTCTACAAAAGCAAATATTACATAATTGTGAATAGAATTTCATTCATTTCATTAATAAAGAGCATATTTATATATTAAATAAGTGTGGAAAAACACACTTATTAAATACCCCCAAACTTAAACTCTTGCTCGTCAACACATTAGATAGCTTTCCAAAAATATCTATGAGCGTAAAAGTGTATAATCAATTCACAAATATGCTCCAAATAATGCTAACAACGATCATTTTAGCTTATTCAATGTTCGATCGATGTGTGGGTGCATATCCACTTTCAATCATCATCTAAATTAGGAAAAAGTTATCAAGACGAAAAAATTTAAATTGGATCCAACCCGACCCTTTGTGACCAAATATGTCATTTCATGCTCGCGAGATTTACACTCCTCAAATAGATATTTCTTTTCTTTACCGAGTATAAATCTAAAGGTTGCTCTCAATTCACTTATTTCTTTTTTCACTCTAGTTTGGTTGGGTCTAACCGGCAATGTCAAAAATTTATCTACGTGATGATTCTCCACTAGATGAGTGCTTTGACATTTAAGTTTATACTAAGTAATTCAAACCCACTAGTTATCTAAGCCTAAATATCAAAAACAATTGCACCAAATCAATTTTTTTTTTTCAATTAAAGCTCTTAATTGACCTCACACCCTTAAACTTTCTTTTTGATCCTTGTAGCGGGCTTTAAGTTGATAACTCCCCGATTGTTTAGACCAAAGGGTACCGGGTTTCTAGATACCCCAACAAACTTAATAACTAGAGTCAAAAAGGCTACGAAGTGGGGCCTAAGATTCAACAAGTGCAAAGTCATTATTTTAAGCACAACAAAACTAATGGGGCTTAGATCCATAGCATATGATCATTACCTAGCTTATACTTGACTGAAGACACTTTACACAATTTTTTTTTTCTTTCAACGTGTATGGAATGACCACACTTCTAGAACCCCCACCTTTGAAATCCATCCCAATATTTGTAATCTCCAAAAGGAATGTGCTTCATCCAACTTGGAAATCTCAAGATAATACCTTGCAAGTACCTTTTCATTCAATAAGGGAGAACCATATCCCAGAGGAGAGATGTTTGTAAAACCCACACAAAGGTTGCAGTGAACTATGATGGTTTGGTTAGCACTTCTGGACAGTTGAGGTATGACAGAATGTGTACAGAATTTGCTACATTTACAGACATTGCCACAGAAGATGAAAATTGATGCCGTGCGATAGTTGATTACATTCGGTCACAATCTAAAGAGCTAATTTCTACGAAGTTGATTTGTGAGAGTAATATCATTTCCCTACCGAGTTTGCATTTAGGATCCCAATCTAGAGCATCGCATGAAACAAGTGAAAGAATTATACAAGATCCTCAGTGCTAGAAAAGGAAGGAGTGCCTAAGAAATTTCGTAACAAAAGCCCATTGGAGTTACATTCTAAAAAATCAAAGGTATTATATTCTTATTTTTATTGCCTTCATTTATCTGAACAAATATAAAATATAAAATATTCTACTATCGTGCAGACTACTAGATCGAGATCGAGAAAAATAAATCTTGGCCAAGATACACATGTCGTTCAGATAGCCCAGCAAGCAGTATATTCCCTACCCACACCCTTGCCATATTCACAACTTATATTGGTAAGTAAATAGATTTATTCGTTAAATTTAAAGGCCGCATACTTTTATAACATTTTCATTTCACATAGTTTTCTTATGGAAATTATATTTTGCACTGATTCTTCCATGGCGTAAGTTTTACTTTGACACAATCTCAATTATTTTCTTATGAAAATTATATTTTGAACTAATTCTTCCTACAGCCATTCCAACCACTGATATCACCCCCTTAAAGTGTTGTACCAGGTTGGATGTCAAGTACCACTCATTCCATTCCACATGATACTGTTGTTGCAGGTCCTTCCCTCACGTTCATACTCCAACTTCTGGAATGACTTATCAAGCATCTGGTATTGAAATAGACTGTCAACTAGATGTTTCTTCAATAAGACCATTTTTAATCCTATCAATGAACATCAATGAGCATTTGTATTTAGTAATAAAAAAACATGATGTTTGTACTGATTTGCGGTTATAAGTTGTGTTTAGTTCAGATTGTAATGATTTGTTGATGACGCTCCAGTTATAAGTTGTATTTATTTTAAGATTGTAATGATTTACTATGGCCAAATTCTTTACCAAAGTTATGATGGCTTTTATGTTTGTAAATAGCTCATGCTTTTGATTGCATTCTGTAGGAAAACAAAGCTCTCCAACGTATTATTAAAGTCCATATGTAAACAAGAAAAGGACTTCCATGCCACTTAATGTGTAATAGTTAGGAGAGTCTTAGTAGAACTTTTTGTGTGCTTGAACTAATTTATTTCATATAAACAGTTCAGTAATAAACTGGTTTTGCTTGTGTGATCAAAAGACAAGCTACCACATTTTCTTCGTTCTATGACCATTTGTCTATTAAGATGCAGACTCCAATTTGCACGTGATTTAGCATCAAGAATATTCAAAGTCCAAAGTAATAGTGAAAAAATTTCTGTTAAAAAGTGAGCCATGAAGGAAACATAACATTGGCTACATGTACTCAATGAGAAGCTCCTATGCGTGTCCTAAACACTAATCTGTCAAAAAAGTTAATACTTGCCATCGAAAAAGAACCAATTCTAGGTGGTTCGAACTTCATTTTCACAAACTACAAACTTCATTTCACATTCAAATTAACATTGACATGTCCAAACGGTCACCAAATACAAACATTTCAAGTACCATTCTAATACATCGAATTTTAGATAAAATCACCCAAAACTCTTTTCCCCTTACATATCTTTAAGTTGAGGAAAATATCCAAGTCTTTCTCATCCGTTAGCTTGACAAGAGTTTTCAACATACGCGACAAATCATCGATCGGCTCACCTCCATTTGTAATGCCACTAGATTCACCGTGATCATGCAATAGACATTTTTCGTCGGGATCATTTTTATACCATTTAAAGTACTTGCAGTCGTGGGTACAGCAATGAAATAGTAACCCTTTATGTTCATTATTATTTTCGACCTCCATCCATTTGATGTAGCCCACACCACAATTTGGACATCTTTTCTTTTTTGGACATTACGACGGCATATGTCCAACATGTCTACAACAATGACAAATTCCCCTATTCTTTCCTGTTATCGAAGTAATCTAGTGCAAGAGTGATATTCAAATTAGCTATACATAGTCTTAAACCAAGCAGGCACAAATAATATATACCATTTGCCTGCACAAGAAACTCCTGTGCCTAACTTATTTATCTTTCCCACTTGGGTCTAAACTCAATATCCACAGATGATAATCATACAAACCCTTTTTTCCAAATCAAACGTAAACCAAATTTTTAGCTTCGAAATACGCGGATAATTCAAATATTAAAATTGTATCATCAATTTAAACGGACGAAAGGGAAAATATCGAACTACAATCAAACAACAACTAAATTAGGAAGATTTAGAATGAACAATAATGCACACACATAACATACAAGCGTAAATAGACGTCTATATACATAAAGCGAAATGAAATGATTTAAGCTGGAAGTGAAAACTTTGTCTCTTTCAGCTTAGGCAAATGAGTTCTTTGAAATCACCCAGCAGTTATTTGGTTGTGTGCAAATATTTTACTCTTATATAAAAAGTCCAAAATGTAGCTCCCCAAGAAAGGGAAACTTTCCAGTCGACAAATTGGTGCGTGAGCAAAATCCAACGTCGTTTTACCTCTTCTCGATTGGGGGAGTAGTGCTGGAGGACGGAGATAGTACCTATGGGCACTACCGTGGCTGGAATCAACGGGAAACTAGAGTGGGAAAAAACGTCGAGATATGGGGGAGATTTGAGGGAGATCCAAATTGGGGATTAGATTAGAGCTTCCCAGTGCGAATAAGACTTCACTTCTGGGCCGTGTTTTTTTTTGTTGGGCTGGATCTTTTTACATTGTGCACTGCCACGTCATCAAATTTGAAAAACTGTGAAAAGTACTGTGAACCGAGGCTGTAAGAAAAGCAAAATCCATAAGGGAAATAGGGGAAAATGAAACCACAAAGTACACGCCACTTAATTGGAAATTTCGCTTTTTGTGCTATAGGAGATATATAGTTGGAGCTGAGAGTATAGTTTGAGAAGAGGAAAAGGTAGGGTGAATATTAATGGCCTCGATGATGCTCTCCAATTTTGGAGAATTTTTGCAGGAGGAAAGAAAGTGAATGTTGATCACTAGCTCTTTGATTAGGAATGATCATGTTATTCCAACACTATCATTTGATTTTTGAATTCTATGACATGTTAAAACTTGATTTTGGATCCTCTAAATTTTTCGAAATTCGTTATTTTCATCAATTATTCTTATATGTCTATTATACTTTAAACATATCCCTATTTGACCATCTCTACAAGACTCTTTATATATATTAAAGAGTTAAGAGCATCTTCAATCGTTATGTAAAATGGATATAAAATGTGATTTATGTCTTCGGAGTGATTGAAAACCTTTCAAATAGAGAGATGCAAAGAAAATACAAATTGCATTTTTCGACGAAAAATGTAAAAGAAGATGTAAATTTACATCATTTTTTATATTCACAAGAGGTTAAAAGTAAATTTAGATATTTCTATTAGAGAAGAATTTGAATTTATATTCACCGAAATGTAAATGAGGATGCAAAAGTAATTTTGAATCTATCTAGAGTATCTTTAAGTGACTCTTTAATTATAAGATACTTTTTGTTTTAAATAATTAATCCTTAAAATCATGCTTTCATAGACATTTTAAATTAACACTTTAATTTAGAGAATGGAAATAAAATACTATAAAAAAATAATAAATATTTTTCAAGAGAGTGCTAAATTAGTGTTAATATAAAAAATCCGTTAGAGTAATTAAAAACTTTTACTCTCTAAATTTGTAGATACTTTCTAAATTGTAGAATATGCTTTGTAAAAATAAAGAGTTTATTGGAGATGCTCTAATGCTTAAAAATAAGCTCCAAGAGACTTCTATTTTAACTTTTTAAAATGGAGTCAAATTTACTCTATATTCTTAGTCTTTGTTTGAAAAATATTATTTGGGTGAAAATTGAGGTTTGCACAGCAACTTTTTTTTTTTTTTTTTTTTGGAAAACACGTAATTAGAATGTAGGAAAAACATTGAATTTACATGCAAAATATGTTAGGAAATATTGGAAAACGGTACCAAACTTTTCATTTTATGTAGACTTGACCAAAACCTTTAATTTGTGGCGGCCACAATACCAAATCTTTAAAAAACTCCTGCATAGAGTCCAAATGGATGATTTCTGTTAGTCTGACCAATGGTTGTTCATTAAAAAAATGTTTAATCTCTTTTGACCAATTAAAAAGGAGTAAAAAGAGTACTTTATACTATTCTACATAAAACAATAAATAAAATAAAATAACAAAGAAATAAAAGAAGAAAAAAGTTTTCTTGTTCCCTCTACCCCATCCCCACCTTCCAAAACCAAATCCAGAAGCCACCACTGCTTCAATCTCAAGCCTAGAGTTGTTAATGGATAGAATCTGTCCATATATGATTCGATAAAAATAATTAATGGATTCGATCCGATCCGATAATCCTAGGAATATCTGATTGTTAAATCTATATTCAATTTGTTATGTTATTAGATATTCAAATCTATAATCCAAACCAAGAATTTAGAAAGGGAGGATTCTCAATTTCAATACAAAACATAATAATATATAGAGAAAATTGCAGACATGGTACCAAACCTTTCAATTTTTTGCAGACTTTGTTCAAACCTTTCATTTGTATCACCGTGAGTACCAAATCTTCAAAAAATTCGCAACTCAGGTCCGAATGGATGAAAATCATTAGTTTGACTATTAATTGACTTCAAAAAATTATTTTGACCAAATCAACAAAGGGCAAAATGGTAACTTCATAGTTTTAACATAAAAAGGAAAATAAAAAAAGGTAATACTATTCATCTTCTTCACAAACCACCCTCACCGTCACCCTCAAACGCCATTGGCCGCCACTGCCGACCACCACCAACGGTGAAATCACCTCCCAAACACCACTATGCCATTGCCATTACAGAACCAGAAATCCCCAATTTAGTAAGTATTTATGCCAACATATACAAATTCATCAAACAAAGGGATAATTAAACGAATCGTGTGATGTTGTTTATCAATGGATTCCAACTCTTTGTAGTACTGGGTCTCCACAAACTCGTCGTCTTCATCCCCCAATTTCGTTCTATAAAATATTGCCTGTGAAAATAATTCGAAAATTCAAGTTGAAATAACGAAAACTATACAAGCGATTAAAAGTAAACAAAATAAGGTGTAGACTTGTGATTGAAGAAATTTACCCTTCAGGCCCCCATTGCCAATCTTAAAACCCCCAAACAATCTATTCATTTTCTTCTTCAAATTCATTGATGCATCCCCATTTGGCATACCTTGATATTTTGACTCGAAATATAGGCTGCCACTTTGATCCAATCTTTCCCCTCTTGGAACCTCCGGTTTAGGTTCAGGTTCAAGTTCCAACCACGATGATTATGCTACGAAGAAGGTGAGGTCAATGGAGGTAACTACGAAACATCAAGCTGAAATTGGGAACAATGTTACCTTTTTATTTTCCTTTTTTATGTTAAAATTATGAAGTTACCATTTTGCCCTTTGTTGATTTGGTCAAAATAATTTTTTTTAGTCAATTAACAGTCAAACTAACGGTTTCTATCCATTCGGACTTGACGAATTTTTTGAAAGTTGGAACTCACGATGGTACAAATGAAAGATTTTGACAAAATCTGCAAAAAACTGAAATGTTTGGTACCTAACTGCAAGTTTCCCTAATATATATTAATGTTATATTGGAATTTGATTGGTTTGACATTCTTCATTAAAAGTCATAAAGTATAATACAAATTTCAAAAAGAAAAAAATTATGGGATCATATATAAAATATATTATATTATTATAACAAATTAGATCGGGTTGTTATTGGATCGGATTAACATATATCCATATTTGCTCCATTTAGTTGACAGATTATAAGATTTGGGTCTTGATCAAATTATCGAATTGAGACCCTAAATTCATTTCTTATTAATTTCATCGGATTCAAATCAAAATCTAATTAATTGAAATCCCTACTCTAGCCCCACCACCGCCTCAAAACCAGGCACTACCACCTCAAAAGAAGGAAATTCTAACTGCGTTCTGATCAGTGCCCAAATTGAGAAGCCAAGGCAGTAGTGGTGGCAATGAGCCGAGCCTGCTTGGCCCATCTACTCATGAGCTCGGCTAGTGCTCAAGGGTCGAACCGGGTAGGGGTGTAAGCGATCTGATTTTACCGATTTTTGACAAATTTTCAATCCAAATCGTTTAAACCGGTTTGAGAAAAACTTAAATCTAAATTGAACAATTTTGAACGGTTTGAAAAAAACTCAAACATAAACCTAACGGTTTGGTCCAGTTTTAAATCGTCGGTTTCGTTGTATATTCTTTTGCTTGTCTACCTTTATATCGTTAATGCATTGAATTCAATATATATTTATATCTTACTAGTAATAAATCTAAAACAACTAAATATATCTAATATAAATTTAAATACCAACTAAATTCAAGTGAAATCATAATAATAGTTTTTTGTTCACCATTTTTAGGTTAAGACGTTACGATAATGTTACAATACAAGTATAATAAACTAAATATAAGGCCCAGAACACCTATAAACTAAATATTTATTTGAAAGCATATAGTTCCACAATACAGTTACTGAGACATCAATAAGGCAACACATTAAATGATAAAATTTACGCCTACAGATCAAAATTCAAGACTTTAATAGGCTAACTAAATAGATATCATCCTTATCAATTCAAAATATTTAAAGAAATAGTTTAACAAGCAATTAAATTGATGCAATTATAGTTGCTACTAGAGTCATTGTTGATTTCTTTTAACTTAGTAAACAGCTCATCCACATATCAAATTATACACAAACACTTTTTAGCTTCTATTGACATATTTTATCATGCCTAATTCAGTTACAAAACAAGAGTACCTACACACAAATAGAATAGAATTATGAACATAGTAGATAAACTCTTTCCATCAAAGTGAATCAATTTATTTCACAATCATCCAATAGTTGATAGAAATGCGAAACCCATATAATTTCAGATTTCTTACCTCAGGTTGCTCAAAAAATTATTGATCTGAAACTTTATTCATAGCAAATATTATCACCGAAGACCCATGATCTCTTTGTCTTCGATTTGGTGTGGTGATGGTGACTCAAGTCTGTGTCGGGTGTCGGTTGAAGTTCATTTGAATTTTGAAGAGGAAATGAGATTTTGATATATTAGGTTAATCTTGAAATTATTAGATATAAATTAAGATTATTGAGGAATAATAATATATATGTAATAGAAAATTAGAAATTAACAAAAATACCCACACCTTGACAAAATTATTGAATTTTACATATTTGAGTTTTTCAGAATTTTTCATTTTTCATTTTTATATATTTTTTCGCATTTCCGATTTGGTTATAAACAGCAATTAAAATTCTCAAACCTAAACCAAACCGTTTTTTACCGGTTTGGTTTGGTTCAAAACCATTTCGTTGACAGGTCCACGTGGCACCAAACCGACGGTTTCTAAAATGCGGTTTCGATTTGATTTTCCGATTTTTGCTTACAGCCCTAGAGCCGAGTTCACGAGCTCTTTTTTTTTTTTTTTACTTTTTCTTCACATTTTTACGAGCCCACGAGCTCGTGAACTTTAGGCTTGTAGTCACGGCCCATGAGCCGTTCACGAGCTCGACGAGCCTAAAAACCCCCGACTCTACTCAGGTGTCATGCTCGTCCCGAAATGAGCCTAAACCGTTCATGGACCGAGCTTTGATGAGCTAAGCCAACGAGCTGATGAGGTACTCGACTCATCCTTACAAAACAATGTTCGGAGGCACTATATTTAATTGCTCTCATTCTTTAGCTCTTTTTCAAAATCACAAGCGTAAGCTCAATTTATTAGGTGGTATTACAAAAACCAGAGTAAATGCTACAAAATTGTCATCATCCTTGAACATATCCAATTAATTGAATGTGGAGGAATCAATTAATTCGAATAGGGAGAGAGATGTCTTTCTTGATGGAATCTTATTAGACCCATATTATGAGACAGATGAACTTGTTGGTTTCAGAGATTTGGCTATGGTTATCGCGTATAGTTTAGAGTAATGGTAGTGGTGGAAGATGGGGGAGGTGCTATTATACAAGTAGAATAGGTTTTTGAATTTAGGTTTTGAGCACTGTAAGTTGGTTGGATTTGGGATTTTCTATTTAGTTGAGGTGGTGGTGTTTGGTTTTAAGACGGTGGTGGGGCTCGACGTTGAGATGGTGGTGCCACAGGGGCAATGGAAGGTGGCGATGGCTTTTGGAGGGTGGTAATGTGGATGGGAATGAGGTTGGGGTAGCGGTAGCGGGAAGAAGAAGAAAATCATTATTTTCCTTTTATTTAAATTATATAATTATTTTATTAGAATAATATAAAAGCATGGTTTTATCCCCTTTTAAATTGATCAAAAGAGGTCAAAACTTTTTTTCAATGGACAATTAACTATCAAACTAATGTAAACCATCTATTCGGACTTAAGGTGAAAGTTTTTGAAAGGTTTGGCATCGAGGGTACCATAAATTAGAGGTTTGGGTCAAGTATGCATAAAAATGAAAGGTTTGATATCATGACTTCAATTTTTACAATATTTTATTGTACGGATGTATGATTAAAAATGAGTATATGTAAAAATGAATTTTTGAATAATGATTGTCAAACATAGGCTTAAATCTTAATGTACTCTGATTGCATTTAATAAATAATAGATTTCAATACTCTAATTCATAAACTATTCAAATTATATTCTGTTTTATGGGAATTAAAATAAGACTTTTAATAAATTTCGATAAAAGTTAATGAAGTGTATGGTTGAAAAGTTGAGAGTCTCATGAAATATGTGGTTAAAATTCATTGTTGGTTTTGACTTAGCCATTGTTTGACACACATTCTTTCAAAATATATTTTTCAAAAGTTATTTTCAATTATACATTTTTCAATAAAATAATATTTTACATCACATCAATAACTTTTCTTTACTTTTTAACCACATACTTCTAATTATATCACTATTTAAAAGGCTTAAATTCAATAGTGGCCACCCAACTTCATACTTAGTGTCATCGTGGTCACCCAATTTGATTTTGTTTCACAATATCCACTCAACTTTATACTTAGTGTCATCATGACCACCCAATTCGATTTTATTTCATCAAGGTCATCCAATTTCATATAACGTTTCACTATAATCACAAAATTTCATATGACATTTTCCCAGGCCACTCAACTTATTTTTACAATTTTCATTAATTTTAAAATGGGTAAATAGTAACTCTGCATTATATATATATAATAAATTTTTAACAAATTAAAATAAAAACTTATTTTTAAAAAAAATTAAAATGTTTATTTTAAAATAATTTTTTATTTTATTTTTTTAAAGAACATTTTTATAAAATAACTTTTTATTTTATTTTTCTAAGTAACCTTTTTTTAAATAAGTTTTTATTTTATTTTAAAGACTTTTTAAAATATTTTTTATTTTATTTATTTTTCTAAGTAACTTTTTTTTTTATAAGTAAGTTCTTATTTTATTTTTTAAGCATAAGTTTTTATTTCAATTTTTTTAAAAAAAATTATTATATATATATAATACAAAGTTACTGTTTTACCATTTTTAAAGTTAATGAAAATGATGAAAAGAAGTTGAGTGTCCATGATAAAATGTTATATGAAATTGAATGATCATAGTGAAAATTTATATGAAATTGAATGACATTGGTGAAATAAAATCAAATTGAGTGATCATGATGACACTAAGTATAAAGTTGAGTGGCTATGATAAAAACAAAATCAAATTGGGTGGTCATGGTGACACCAACATCTATTTAAAATGCATTCTTTTCTCAATAATATCCATCAAATACACCTTTAAATTAAAATTTAGATTTTAATTCTTACCAAACATGGACTTAAATTGATTGGTTAGTAACATATTAAAAAACTATAATAAATAAAATATGATGAGAAATCAATAAATGTTTCTTGAGAAAAACATTGTTGAAGTACATTAAATTCTGACACTGTATAATGTATAAGATACTTTTTATGAATACAGATTATCTTGAAGTCATTATAAAAAAATACACAAAAGAAAAACACAAAGTTGGCCAAAAGGAAAGGAAAATATACATCATTTTCACGTCAATCTTGCTACATGTAATTTACCCAATGACTCGCAGAATTTACCATCGGCATAATCTCAAACCATCTTTCATATCTCACGAGTTAATGCAAGTATTATAACATTTCACGTCATCAATTTGTCGATAGCGATGTTAAGAAAGGTGTACAAATAGCTTAGCCTTTATTTGTTCCCTATTATTTTCTCTTATTTTTAACAACATATTTTCAATAAGCCTTTGTTTGGTGGAGATCGAAATAAAGTTTTTACTAGATTTTGATAAAAATTAATGAAATGTATGGTTGAAAAATTAAGGTCCCATAAATATGTGATTTAAATTAATTATTGACTTTGATCTAAATTAAAATCAAAATTTTAATTTTTACGAAATAGGGGCTAAAATAATATTACTTTTAAATTCAAGAATTTTCTTTATTTTTTATCCACACATTTTATATCAAAATACTATTTTAAAATATATTTTCATTAATTTTTTTTTTTTTTGCCTCTTGCTGTTATTCCTTATCCCATGCACCAAACTTAGCCCTGCTTTACCCACGTACTTTCAAAATTCATTTTCGACTATATATTTTTCAGTAAAATAATATTTTAACTACAAATTTTTCATCATATCATTATTTAAAATACATTTTTTCTAGTGATATCCATCAAAAACACCCTTCCCCGTGTTCTGCCATCAGCGACGGTGCTCGCTCACTGCACTACACAGTACACAGAGTTCACGAACACCTTAACCCCCGAAACAGGAAAATCGAGACATGGGAGTGGAAAAGGAAATTCTGACGGCCGGAACCGGCCCCAAACCTGTCCCCGGACAGAAAGTCACCGTCCACTGCACTGGTTTTGGTAAAAATGGTGATCTCTCCCAAAAATTCTGGAGGTAAATTTAAATTTTTTGTAGAGTTTCAATTATGCTGTGCGCGTGCCTTATATATACGGATGTTAACATTAATTTAGGTAAGTAACCATTTAAGTTTTGGGTAATAGCACCAAGGATCCGGGGCTGAAGCCTTTTTCTTTCCAAATTGGCCAAGGAAAAGTTATCAAAGGTACGTTTTTGGGATAATTCTAATTATGTTTTAATTTTTCTGTATGTGTTGCTTGAATTATCTGTAACGGATGATATGGATTTGATTGTGATAGGAAGGGAAGAGAATTAACTGAATGGAAATGTGCAATGGAAGTATAGATCTTCCTTGGGTTTGACTAAAATTTGGAAGAGCTGAATGTATTTAGGTCCATGGATGGTATGAGATATATGGCTCTGTAAAATTCCTAGAGAAAAGCCTATTTCTAAAGATTTGATTGTGAACTAGTTCTATCAGTGTTGTCTTTTACAGTTTGTAGAAACGGGTTGTTTAATTTTGTTGCAGGTTTTTTTTTAAATTAATATGTTTCTTCTTAACTCAATTTGGAAATGGGTTGTTTAATTTTGTTGCAGATTTCGAGCGAAGAAATATTTTCTTTCATTTTTCATTAATTTATTTCTTCTTAACTTAATGTTGTATTAATTGGCCAAATCCACCATGTATTGTAACTTGTTTCATAAAGATGTTTTGTTGTATATTCTATTTAGCTAATGCTTTTGCTAGCTTGGAAAAATGCTTTCTGGAATTGCTGACTGCGAAATTTCACCTGTCTTGAGTTCAATTATGCTCCACCCTTTTTCACAGGATGGGATGAAGGTGTGTTGGGAATGCAAGTGGGAGAAGTTTCTCGATTACGGGTAATATTCAAAGGAAGATGCTACGTGTACCAAATAAATTACCTAATGTTTTACATAATCGACACGTGGGGGTGCCTCACCACGTATCGATTATGTAAAACATTAGGTAATCTATTTGGTACAAATAGATAAATCCATATTCAAATACGTCGTTTAATTCTTATGTGGATAAATGTCATTTGCTTCATTTAGTCAATCCAATTTGCATTTAATGACTATAGCTCTAGTTCGGAAATTGGTGGTGGGATGACACGTTTTGAGAACATGCCCGACATTTACCTGGAAACTAGTCACAATCTATGCTCCTCTTGTTCTTAAGCTCTGAATTTCTGTCTCTGTTATTCAAACTTTTATAAAAGCGAGGAATACGCAAGCGTCGAACTCAACTCATTGATTCGAGTAATTGTTTAACTGTGGCATCTAAGGTTAATGCCATCAATAAATTGGAACAACTTTGTAAATAAATCTTCGATATAGAAATGAAAATTCCCAATTTGAGCTAGTTTCTAAGTCAAGCTCACTTGTGGAACATTTTTTGTCTTGGGTTTTTATCATGACTTATTGCTTATGTATTTGACTAAGCTTTTATCGATAGTAATTCTCAATGCACCCTCTCTCTTGCTTTCTTACCCCGCAACTATTGTGGATCATACTTCGGTTTTTCATTGTAAACGAAGTTTTCAAGTAAGATGACAATTTTTGCTGGACCAACATTTTCTTTCTACTTTTCTTTCATTTTGTCTTCTTGTTATTTTCATTATTATATCATTTATTTGTCCTCACTGTTATTGAAATTCATCATTGCTTAAGATCAATCCATTCTGTTGGGTTTTGATACTCAATAAATTCGGGCAATGATGTTAAATCGATTTTGTTGGATAATATTTCATAGGTCTCGACCGATGAGTGAAGTGAAATGTTGACACCATAATCGAACAAATCATTCCTACAACCTATTTGGGGTCATTTGAAGTAACCCAATTTAATTAGTTACTTATGGCCTGACTTATTACTTTGAACGGCTTTAGGGTTGACAGCCCATTACTTATTATTTATTAGGCCTCTATTCTTTGACCTAAAGTCCACCCACTTTGACTTATATATGTTGCCCGTTTTTCTTGTGTTGGATTTAGTGTGAATGTTGGGCAACAGTGAGTTTGAGAGAGAAAAGAGAGTTCCTTTGTGAGTGCCAACCCTCACCATTTGTTTTGTAGGATAAATTCGTTATGAATTTTTTAAGCATTGGTGTTGGAGTAACCTTGTAGTGCGTTGGTCAAATTAAATTAAGCCCTAACCTTTGTGGTCGTAAAATGTATTGATTTGCCATAGTGGGTTTGAATGTATTAGCAGTGTGTTGTATGTATTTTGGTAACGTGGATTATAGATGCCTGGGGTACATTGGTGGTTTGTACCATGGGATGTGGAGTGTGGCATCTGGATCACGAGTTGAGAGGTGATCAAATGTTGAAATCCTTTATCTGTAAGAGACCCTGATCAGGTGAAGTGTGAGAGAGACACTTCTATTAGGTGGAGACACATTATCCACGTAAGTTGGGAGAAGTGATGTGGTGATAGAGGATTATCCTAAGAACTTAAGATCTATTGTGGCTTACCCGTTAGACATGAGTTGAGTAATTAGTTTAGTGGGTATGGTGGACGATAAAATGAGATATGTGTTCTTGAGAAGTGAGCAACACGAAATGAGATAGGATAAGTGTGATGAGATCTTCTTCGTAAGGTCATTTATGCATTTGTTGCATATGTGTGGTCTGTTGATTAATTTGTTGTTCTGTGTGAACATGTGTTTGAAAAGATTTATGTATTATCCTATATGATATCTCCATCGCATGTGTATTTGCTCTTGATTGATTGCTGTGATTATCTGCCTCTACTTGAGTGTTCTTGATCTTAGCCCTGGTGAGTACATGGAGCATGTATGGTATGTGTTTGGGGTCCGAAACACGAGGTAAGGTCTGTAATACCAATTTTATTGGTTATCTTGATTATGCAAGTATAAACTGTGTGTGTTGGTTGCTTGCAGATTTACTGGGAATCAAGGTGGAGATTTGTTGGGTTTTGATACCCAATAAATCCGGGCGATGATGTTAAACCAGTTTTGTTAGATTATACTTCATAGGCATCGTCCGATGAGTGAAGTGAAATGTCGACACCATAATCAAACAAACCATTTTTACAACTTATTTGGGCCATATGAAGTAACCTAATTTAATTAGTGTTACTCATGGTCTGACTCATTACCTTGGACGTCTTTAGGGTTGATAGCCTATTATTTGTTATCTATTAGACTTCTATTGCTTGACCTAAACTCCACCCATTTTGGTTTATATATGTTGCCCGTTTTTCTTGTGTTGGATTTAGTGTGGATGTTGGGCAGCCGTGAGTTTGAGAGAGGAGACTTCCTTTGCTTCGTGCTTCCCTTGGCTTTGTGTCACCTTTTTCTACTCTTCTCTTAACCTTTGTGGCTGTTTTTGGGCTACCAAATATCATTCACACTCAGCCTTTGTGGCATCTTGGAAGCAATCGATTTTGGGCTTTGGGCTTTAGGCTTTAGAGGATTTCGGTTTGTGGTTGTGGTGATCGATTTGGTTGTTAACTGAGCTCAGTTTCAACCTAATCGACACCACAACAACGACCCAATCCCAACCAATCTTCCCAACCAGTTGCTTTCTTGACTACCCACAAAGGGCAACGAGTGATGAATATTATAGGCACAATAACTAACCACAAAGGCAAGAGAAAGGAAGAAGATGATGTCACAAAGCCAATTGACACCCTCTTCTCTCTTTTTTCACACGGTTGCCCAACATTCACACACTCAATACACAAAATAACGTATATAAGCCAAAATTGGTAGACTTTAGGTCAAGGAATAGAAACCAAATAGGTAAAAAGTAAATGTGTTGTCAAAAAGCTGTCCAAAGTAATGGGTTGGGCCATGAGTAACGTTAATTAAATTAGGTTACTTCAAATGACCCCAAATATGTTGTAGGAATGGTTTGTTCGATTATGGTGTCGACATTTCACTTCACTCATCGACTGAATTCTATGAAGTATAATCCAACAAAATCGGTTTAACATTATCGCTCGAATTTATTGGGTATCAAAACCCAATAGAACGGATTGATCTTAAGCAATGATGAATTCCAATGACAGTGATGACAAATATATGATATAATAATGACAATAAAAAAGAAGACAAAATGAAAGAAAAACAGAAAAAATGTTGGTCCAGCAAAAGTTGCCATCTTACTTGATAACTTCGATTACAATGAAGAACTGAAGTATGATCTACAATAGTTGCGGGATAAAAGCAAGAGAGAGGGTGCATTAAGAATTACTGTCGATAAAAGCTTAATCAAATACATAAGCAGTGAAGTGAAATGTCGACACCATAATCGAACAAATCATTCCTACAACATATTTTTGGGTCATTTGAAGTAACCTAATTTAATTAGTATTACTCAGGACCCGACCCATTACCTTGGACGGCTTTAGGGTTGACAGTCCATTACTTGTTATCTATTGGACCTCTATTCCTTGACCTAAAGCCCGCCTATTTTGGCTTATATAAGTTGCACGTTATTTTATGTGTTGAGTATGTGAATGTTGAGCAGCTGTGTGAAAAAGAGAAAAGAGTGTCGATTGGCTTTGTGCTTTCCCCTTGGCTTTGTACCATCATTTTCTTTCATTCTCTTAGCCTTTGTGGTTGGTTATTGTGTCTATAATATTCATCACCCATTGCCCTTTGTGGGTAGTCAAGAAAGTAACCGGTTGGGAAGATTGGTTGGGATTGGGTCGTTGTTGTGTCGATTAGGTTGGAACTGAGCTCAGTTAACAACCAAATCGACCATCACAACCACAAATCGAAATCCTCTAAAACATAAAGCCCAAAACCGGTTGCTTCCAAGGTGCCACAAAGGCTGAGTGTGAATGGTATTTGGTAGCCTAAAACCAGCCACAAAGGCTAAGAGAAGAGGAGAAAAGGCGGCATAAAGCCAAGGGAAGAACTCACAAAGGAAGTCTCTTTTCTCTTTCAAACTCACGGCTGCCCAACATTCACACTAAATCCAACACTAAAAAAACGGGTAATATATATAAGTCAAAATAGGTGGGCTTTAGGTCAAGTAATAGGAGCCTAATAGATAACAAGTAATCTGTTGTCAACCCTAAAGCCATCCAATGTAATGGGTCGGGCAATGACTAATTAAATTATGTTATTTCAAATGGCCACAAATAGGTTTTAAGAATGGTTTGTTCGATTGTTGTGTCAACATTTCACTTTACTCATCGGCTGAGGCCTATGAAGTATAATCCAACAAAACTGGTTTAACATCATCACTCTGATTTATTGGGTATCAAAACCCAACACGTTTTTGTCCTTTTCCAAGTGATTGTTCTTCCCTGCTTGCGTAATTAATCTCTTGCTAAATTTATGGATTGCCTAGGAGGTGGTGTTGATTTTAGCTTTATTAATTTTTTACAGTGTTCTCCTGACTATGCCTATGGTCCTGGCGGATTTCCAGCATGGGGTATTCAGCCCAACTCAGTTCTGGATTTTGAGATTGAAGTTTTAACTATGGAGTGACTGGCATATCAGATTTATTGAGTGATTGAGGAAGTTTGGTTACTTATGTTCAATAATCATGATTGTTGAACGTGCTACTGCTACATGACTTGTTTGGGAATTGATCTTGGTTGATGCTTCTATTTATCTGATCATGCATGAAGCTGTTCTCTTAAGAGTCATTCATCGGTCTTTCTTAGGACCATACATGAATTTCTTTCACTAGTTTGGTTTATTGCTAGATCTACTTGAAGAACAAGATCCTGAGCAACTTTCATGGGACGAGTTAGTTTTGATCAAATGTGTATTATGATTCTTTATATAAGTCTTAACAAAGTCTTAGTGCTTATTTTCAACCTACGACAACTACCCTTTGCATGGGATTGGGGATGGCCACAGAGAACTTAGGTGAAGTTGGTTTCCGGGTTTATTATTTTCTTCTTTCGAAATTGCTCTCTAATGCTCAAGAAATGATCTGGTAAATGGGACGTTTTATATTGCTGGAATGTGTGGAAACGTTTTTTGCCTATAAAATTCGCTTCAAATTAAACCAAGTTTTTTGTTATGTTTCTAAATGCAATTTTTTTATCTGTCTTATCCGAAAAGATTGCTCGAATGGATGAAACTCTTCCATCAGTAGATATACTAGGATTTTGCATACATTGGGATTCAATTGCATCGGAAAAGATTAGTTTCTTCTTAGACCATTGACTAAGTCACCTACTTTCTTCCCTTCACATTTTATGCATACTTAACGTGTTAAACTTTTTGAAGAGCAAAATGGCCAAACACTATAATGAAACTTCAATTTGATTTCTACGTAGTTTATACAAAGCATGCGTGTATGGAGAACGAACCTCGTTCCTTGATTTTTAATTGTGGAATTTTGACACTAAATATGAAAACCATATAACTGGGTTGATGTGCCATTAGCAGCTCCGCAGGATGCTCGATAAACAAGGGAAAATGGTGTTAGACTGAGATAAGTATCCTCTAAGTCTGGAGCATACAATTCTTTGAAATTCCTGAGGGAAATGACAGACATGGATGATTGAACCAATTTCAAATAAAAGCTTCAAAAGTAACTCAGATAAGAGAAATTAAATAGGTGGGATGGCTAATAATATGAAATGTGCAATATTCGAAATCAAGATTCTCACCTGATAAAAAAAACTCAAAGGATAACTGAGTAGGGAAGTTGTTTTCTAGCAAACATTCTAGCAGCTACCATTCCAGCAGCCAATGCAGCTCCAAATAAAGTGTGCAATCTCACAGAGTAATACTTAGCCATGAAGATCTTTGTTTTGTCCTGTCATATTTTAATTTAGAATCCATAATTTGAAATACCAATCCCATATATAGAAATCATGTTTGGAAATATCAAATTGAAGTCTTGGAATCAGAATGTTTGAGGCAAAATAAAGTGTTCCCTTTGTAAATACTCGAGCTTTTAACTAGATTATTCAACATGGCATCAAAGTGCTAATTTCAAGTCTTGCCACCACTAATTTTATTAAAATTGTACACCGGCACACGAGTATGGTGCCTAGTGATCGAATGATGCAATTTACTTTATATGAAACTAGACTTAGGGCTCGTTTGACATAATTTTTGCTTTCGCTTTCTATAGAAAAGCTTTTAGAGGAAACTCTCTTAATTTTTGTTTGAAAACTAAATTTTAAAAGAGTTCCAATTCTTGCTTTTAGAGAAAGCTACATTAGACAACTTTCTCAAAAAGATTTTTTAACTAGAAGAAACACTTATATAAAAATTAGTCAAACGGACCTAAAAACAGCTTTTGAATCTCAAAAGCTCATTTTGACTTTTCAAAAGTTATGTCAAACGGGCCCTAGAATATACAAAGCATTTATTTATTCATTAAATTACACAATATTAAGGTGTGCTCTGAACCATGAAGCACTCAATATATGTAAAATTATTGAACCATAAAAGCCAAGTTCATTCAAGAAAACCTTACGCACCTTGTGGTTCTCCTCAACGTAGCTAACTACTGAATTTCCCATTGGTACTGTCAAAGCACAAAGAATCTACACAAGAACCATGATTAAAATAAATAAGAGTACAAAGAAAAATGTAGGAATAGAAAAAATATGGCCGGATTAGAAGTTGGAAAGACTTACAACACTTGAGAAAGGAAGTGTTTGTACGAGTCCTAGAACAAACAGAAGTGAATAAATTGTCACCACTGCCAATTTTACTACCTTTGAACCTGCTTCAGTACCGAGCCTAACCTAAATTTCAACATAGAAGGATTCGTAAATGCCTCCAACTTCTTTTAAGCTTACACTTTCAACATGTGTGTACTCACCAAAGGGGACATCTTCCCAACAGCCTTATCCTCCTCTATCTGTGTCGATTGTTCTTCTTGTCAGCCAAAAGGAGGGAAAAAAAAAAGAATAGATCCCTAAAAATGTAATATGGAGAGAGAGGGAGAGTTAAAAACCTGATGAAAATGACTACAGAAGAGGATCAATGATGTCGTAAAACCAACAAGAAGAGATGCAGAGATGACCGTGCCATTAATTGTCAGCTCACTGTCATAATACAAGAAATTATTATATAGTAGACATGAGTTTAATCATCAGAATTGCAAGTAATCATATGCAACCTTGCGCCACTCTGAAGCAAATAAAAAGCAGTAGTGGCAAATGGGCCAAATGCTGAAAAGCACAAAGGTTCTCCAAGTCCTTGGTAACTTAAACGAAACGGTGGACACTGCAACAGAGTTTTTGCAGAACATGAAAATCTGGTATATGCATGGTAAACATGTCCAGTACAACAAGCAATGATGAAATAAGAAAATGTGTAAATAAGTTATTAGAGCAATAAGTGAAGATGATACATATATTCTCAGATGGAACAATCAGAGAGCAACAATTGTGCATAAAGTCCTTGGGAGGTTTATAGAAAATACCAAAACATTTGAAATTAGAAAAGAAGAACAAAAGGGTCCCATCAAAGTGGGTTAATGGATCTTTAAATAATGTTGAAATGTTTTAATAAGGAAAGGATGATGACACTCGTATATGGGAGTGAAGATGAAATAGCACTAACACGCAATAAATATAAGCCTAGAAATTTTGCTTTCTTTCTGAGGACTTTAAAAGGAGGGAGGGGGAAAGGGAGGTAAGGAGACAAAGAAAATAGAAAAAGAAAGAAGAGTTCAAGTGGACAAGATTGTGGTAAATAAATCCAGTCTTTTCCTTCATTTTGGATGTAGTAGGGCAAGACATCAAGGTTGGCTTGCATCAATTTCACACGGATCATTTCCTTGAAAAGAGTTATTTTGTGGGCTTATTTCCTAAACAAGAGTGAGCAGATGATATCTGAGCCTTTAGGCTTGTTATTTTGGGACGTAGCATGAATAAGAATGCTGAAAAAGTCTTGTTCTCGGACATAAAACTATACTTCAGAGAATAATATCTGAAACTCAAAATGCATTTGTGGAAGGAAGGAGGCTATCTCACTTGCTAATGAGCTTGTAGATTCAAGATGGATATTTGATGTTTAGTAATTGCTGATATTAATTCAATAACTTTCTGAAATGCAATATACATAATAAGTAAAATATATATTTTCTTGCAGAAAACCGTAAGGACAACAACGTGTGAAAATTTACAACTTTCTAGATACCAACTGGATTGGTTGTACCTGGTATATGTAGCCACAAATAACTGCAGAAGCGAGTAGTAATATGGAATGCATACTTCCAGCCTCCATAGATACCCAAATAAGGCCGACGAAACCAAGAACGAGTAATAAGCAAGCAACAATGAGCGTCCCTGTACGACTTTATAGAACAACAAAAGACACACTGAGCCAACTGCTATCCATATGCTAAAGAAGATACATAAATGAATAACGAGCTTAGCATGGCAGTCTGGACATTTTTTGAAAATTCACCAATCTTACAACATATTATTCACCACCATTATGCAAACTAACGGGATCCTAAGCAATAGTAGTTTATATAGACGACAATGATTACATTGAAATATAGCATAGTTAATACTTGTATCTCTGGAGAATAGTTTATTTTTCAAGCTACGTGGAGAATAAACTAACATATTAGATTGCTCTCAAGTCTTATGCATGCCACTTTTTAAATCTCAGAAAATGCCTCAACCTTGATGACTTTATCCAGGTTCTTGTTAGTCTGGGTGTTTAAATTCTATTGATTGTACAGTTCAGTCTACATAATAGCTGCTGAACTTATGCATGATTATTGTCTATTTATTTATGTGGAAATCTAGAGTGAAACAATAGGGAAAAAAGTGATCATCTAACAGAAATCAAAATAGTCCAATTATGGAAATGAATAATCCTTATTAATCCAAAAATATTTAGAATACTGGCTAGTAGGATTTGTCTAGGTTGTACAACCTGGTTTGACTTTAGATTCTCGATGCCCCATCACATAACTTGTTTCTAAGTATCTATCATTCCCGCCTGCCATACATTTCCTAAAATTGATTTCAATTAGTTTTTTGGTCAGCGCGTCTGCTAATTTTTCAAGTGAGCATGGATGATATGCAAATCAACTTCTTGTTGGTCTTTCCTTAGAAGAAATGTTAACCAAGAGAGACTCTTCAGTTTAGAGGGTGTACCCATCTCAACACTATATGACATGGATATGAGTATGGATCCCGTGTCGAATCCTTCCATTTAGAAGTGGACAGGGCATAAACATGGAAACGAGATCGCCATGGAGGAAGCAGAAGTTGCTGGGAGATAAAGAGTGGATCCACGATTTTTAAAGCAATAAAACTGATTTTGAGGTATAAGACCAACACTAAGGCATGAAACCAAGCTCATTTAATGCTACACTTCTTAAAAAATACATCTAAAATTATTAGTATGTAATATTCTAAAAAAAATTATGTTTGATTGATGTACTCACATACCCATTCCAAATTTGGATCCTTTTTAGTAGTATCCTATATCCTTAGTTTTAGAAGAAAAAGGATCTGACACCCAGTCTGTACCTAAGTCTGAGCAACATAGTCCAAAACAACAAGGAGAGCAGCATAGAGCTGAAAACAAAATTGACTGAAAAGAGTAACATTTTGATATGGAAACAATCATCACCTGCCAACTATATTTACAACTGATTCCTTCTTGTTTTTATCTGCCCCTGTATCAAAATCATAAACGTCGTTGCTGCCCATATTAAACATGTAAGTAAACAGTAGAACATCCACTCAGCAACACCAAAAGGCCACTTTCATACTATATGATACACAATAGCATTAGCATTCAATAGGAAAAATATCTTTTTTCTTCTATATACATGACATGCTAAAGAGAGCCATATATTTCTCCAGATAAAAAAGAACAAAAAGCAAACATTAAGATTTTGAAGGAAAAGATGAAAATGGCTAGTGAGCCACAAGAAACTACTGAAGCAAAACGAGTGCAGCTCCATTCATACAAAACTTAACCTCCTTTGTCCAATTCAAAACGCCAACTTCTTAGATGGATGTAAATCACAGCCAGTCATCAGATGTACATTTCAATGGAAGAATACCTTTTGCTTCTTCACATTTTAGAGAATTAAATAGATTTATATTCCATACAGAATGCTCTTTTTCCCGAATACCACTATAACCCAAAGTTAGTTTCATACATAAAGTGAGATAACTGTAAGTTTCTCACCTTAAGTTGAGCCAAGTGATGATTAAAACTGAAGAAGCCAATAGCATAAAATATCGCCTGGCACAATGTAGGCCAGTCTGCAAATAGGCAGCTGCACTTCCTACCTACATGCAGAAACAAATTTTGAAAACAAAAATATTATCTATCGTTTGCCATAATAGAAAGACATGGACGAGGCACTGAAAGTTTGATTCCAAAGATGAGTGAAACCAAAAACAGAATTAGTTGTTTATTTATATTCTGGTGAGAATATTAGCTATATATGTCCTAAACAGTGACTAGTATCATTGCCATTCCAACCGTGACTAAAAGGACATTCTATTTATACATTTTAGTTCTACTTTATCTAAAACATTTTGAATTCAATTGTCTTCAGTAAAGATTTTTAATTTATTATTTTATATCCCTCATAGTCTTCACCATTAAAGGGGATGGTTGTAGTAGATTGATTTCGTAACATCTATTGCACTAATTCTTTAGCTGATAAAAAACTATATAATTGGTAGGACCACTATTAGCGCCCGTTTGGCCCCCATTAAAATTAGGGAAAATTGCAGTCAATGTACCAAACATTTCGTTTTATTGTAGACTTGACCCAAACCTTCTATTTGTGCCACCTACGGTACTCAACCTTTCAAAAATTGGTAGGTGAAGTCCAATCAGACGGATTCCGTCATATTTTGATCTCAAAAATTGGAAATTGATAATTTTGACCAGTTGGGTAAGGGTAAAATTGTCTATTCCAATTTAACGTAAAATAATTGAAATAATTAAATAAAAAAAAAAGCTTTCATCTTCCTCTATTCTACATCCCACCCACCAGACCATCCCACCCTCTACCAACCACAAGCAAATCCACCTTTGCCACCAAACAAATCTGGCAGCAGAATCTTCTTCTTTATCCCTCCACCTTTGCCACCACACGACACCTTTCATCGCCATCGCCACCTTCCACCATTTAGCACAAGAGTACCGTCACACATTTTTTAATAAAATAATATTACACATAATTCCAAAAAAAATTCTTCTTTTTCAACCACACATTATTAAAAAAAAAATCCTATTCCAATTTCCAACCATTAAAATTACAAATATTGGGGGGGGGGGGGGGGGGGGGGGGGGGCAAACGAGGGCTTATTTATCTAATGTCTAGATTTTCTCCTTCAAGATTATTAACAGAATAAGAAAATAGTAAGTGGATCATGAGACCAGGTCTTACAAATTTTATATTGCTTGAAAATATTAAAACAGTAAGTGGATCATGAACATTGATGCTCGGACTCTTCGAAATGGACGAAGTACCTGTGGAGGACATGACACGACATAGGTATGAGTATGAGATATGTGTCGGATCCTCCAAATTTCAATCGGATACTTCACCGTTTCTGCTTTTTTTTCCTTCTCCTTTTCTTATTCGACGACAGCACAAGGCTTTCCCTTCTTTTTCTTCTATCTTTTCTCTTTGCCTTTTCTTCTTTTTTCCCTTTTTTCCTCTCTGTATAGATGGTTTACGGTTTTCTTTTTATGAAATGAGAATGGTTCCATATAGTGCAACTTAGTATTCCATTAAGTTTGAATTGTAATCAAATCCCTCATTTTTTATTTTATATAATATTTAGTAATTAATTTTCCATAATTGAAAACTAAACCCCAAAATTCTATTTTATTCGTTTTAACCCCTCATTCAATACTCATGTCCTTCTTTGTGAAAGATTGATTTTGGTATATTTAAAATGACATCTTGGGTTACTAAAAAAATTGAAGCTTGAAAGACGTATCCACGTACTCGTGTCCAAAATCTGGACTCTTTTTAGCTATATCTCCGTATCCTATATTTTAGAAAATAATGAATCCAACACTTAGATACATAACCGTACCCGATACCAACACCAGAGTCCGAGCAACATAGATCATGAGACCAAGTCTTACAAATTTTATATTGCTTGAAAACATTAAATATCCTTCTAAAAATAACGTATATCTTCCCCCCTATAATTTGCTCCACTTAGGCTCATCCTGAAGTATGCCGGATGCAAAACTGGAAAAAGAAAGAGGTGAGAAAAAACGTAGGGATAATTCAAAATTATTGTTTACACAACTCGAAACATATGCTCCTATTTATACTAAAAAACACCTAGTAAAATAGGAAAATTACCAAAATAACAAATACAACAATATTTTAATGTAAATCTAGCAACTATTGTAGAAAATTAAATCAAACACAAGAAAAGAAAATTAAAATAAATCCTAACAACTTTTGAAAAAGAAGAATAAATATTGTAATGATGATGTGGACTGCTTTTTCTGATGATGTGGACTGCTTTTTCTGAGATATACTTGACGCTGATGTGGTGCCTGACTTGTTACACTCTTAACACAAAAGTGAGCACTAAATTTCTATAGTGGCTATTGTGTGCTAAGGATTACTTCAGAAGATTGTGTGCTAGAAAGTATCATGGCTGTGAGTTAGACACCATTATTTGTAGAATAGTGAGAACTATATGGAGGGTGTCTCCTTTAGGCGACGAATGGTATGTTTAGTAGAAATATAGTAGTTTATTGAGGACTCACTAATCCCCATTTATCGTATTTCCTTTGGAATTAACTTACCAAGTAAATAGGTGTTTAATGTGTTTACTCAGTTACATAATTCTAATAGACAAGGTCCGGATAGAAGTGCTCGGTCAGGCAATTGTGTCTAGGCTCGGTGTGAGGTAAGGGTTCACTAGGCATCCTTAGAGGATCCCCTAGTTGGTCCCCATTTGAATTGATCACCTGCATTTATTATGAGCCATGAGGAGGTTAGGCAGCAACTTTGTTATATGCATATTTTGAATGATAAGACAAACATTCATTGTGGTGGAATCAGTGGGAGACTGGTACTATGTCAGATTGCTTCTAACCTGTTCTACACATCTGATAAGTCATACTCAGGGGCCAGGCTTGCAACAACCTTTTACACCGAGATACTTCTTTGGAGTGATTGACTTTGAGGATGGTGGTTCAATACTCCACAATCATATATTGTTATCATCTTTAAAATCTCAATTTCCTCTCAAAAATTTTCACGACATCCCAATCTGTTCTTCTGCTTGGAACTAGCCAGACTCCTAACAAATCTTCCATGATTTAATTGCAATTTGATTAAATGAATGAAGTCACACAGGAATAGGTTTGAGAGAGTGATCCAATTGCACCAGGTACAAGCATGTCCAAATTGACACGAGGCATGCATTGAGATAATTCACCATTTATCTCCTCATCTTTATCAAAGAGAAGAGGTTATGGATAAAAACATATAAACTTGGTAACTGCAAAAGCACGTACATATCACGAAACAGTGCACTTACGGTTAGAGGAACCAAGGCGACAGAGTATATTGGCAATTTGACAGCTCTCCATAACAAAGTAGCCTGGGAAATATCTTTTTTCTCCTCTTCAGCTGCTGCATCATGATTCACTGCTCTACACTTGAGTAAATTTCCAAGACGCAGGTGATTTGGCTTAGATTTTAGCTGTCTAGTGTGTGTATTTTTGTTGCCACCGCTATAGCATAATAATCTTTGCCTTGAATCCGGAATGGAGAATACTGTATGAGTCCTGAAATTAAAGAGCATCAGTCTCTTCACAATATCTACTTTTCAAAGTGGAAAAAGCCAATCTTTTAGCATTATGGGCACAATACATACTTTTCAAAGCGGTAAAAACCAATCTTTTAGGATTATATGTCCGAAACCATTGTCATTCTGTAGAAACTATAATTTCACCTCAGCGTTTACTGTCTTTAAGAAGCATTTCGCGTGCATATCGACATATAATAATCAAGATTTAGCTTATTTTTCCTCCTCAGTACTATAGTCAGTGGTATCAAATCTTCCCTATCAAAAGTGATATTAAGGAACTAAATTTTACTATTTACAATTTTCCATCTTAGAGTTCAACAAACACCTAGAACTAAACTAAATTTCCAACTAAAGCAATAGTTCTTGTTCTCCAATTCCACCTCTATTACATCAAATTCTATAAAGCCTATCCTCTGATACCGACCCAATTACATCATATTCTTTTACTCATAATTTCACAAAATTCAACAGAGAATATAGATAAATAACACTTGCCTCGTAGTACTGTGCTTGTTCAGGAGGTAATCGTTTAGTTTCTTGATGCCAGAACCATGATTTGTACTGCAGAATGTGGCTATGGCTGCCATTTCTTATTACTTCAATTTGCTATGATTTCAAATTTTTAACTATGAGATAGACTTGAATTCAAGAATCAAAAGTACGCATTATTTGACTAAATACGGAATTGGTGTAAAATTAGAAATTCTTCAAATAAAAGTGTGAAAAAAATGCATACTGGTAGCTAGAAAGTTGGAAAAACTGGGCAAAGAGAGAAAAAAGTTGTCTTAGATTAGTCTTATCTTTTCATGACCACTAACGCGTAGACGTGTTCGCATAAAAAGGGTAACGAGGTCCCACAATCCTACTAAACTTGCTTACATGTTAGGTGGAGGCTTTCAGGGTACACACGTGATGTACATTAAATCGGCACTTATATATTGCCAAAAATTGTCATGATTAAAGAGTTTTTCAAAATTACTATGTAAAAAATTGTCCGTCCAGTTTAATGTCAACAAAAATGTACATGTAGCTTGATTGAAATTTTCATGACCATTTATTAGTCAATCAAGTTAATCAGAAAATTTAAAAATATAAAAGAACAAAAGGATCATTCCATTATTTTAAATTAAAATATTATACAAATAAAAAATGGTACTACAACAAACAAAAGAATAGAAATTTACGGAGTTAAGTTACAAAATTAGTTGACAAAATAGCATCTACACCAATCATTTTAAAACAAATTTTTAAATCCTTTGAAATCAATGGTCACTTTGTAACCCAACTTTTGTAATTCAACTTCGTACAAATAGTTTTATTGAAATAAAAAAGGGTAATTGATGCAAAATATTTCTACACCTTCACCACAATTCGCTCTTGCCATCCAATTTCGTCACTCCGTTAACTAATCACGTTTACCTCACTTGATAAATGAAGCACAAAAGGTCGTGCTCGTTTATGGAAGAATTTGGTAGAAAAAAAATGTCATTTTATTAGAAAACCCAAAACTCCGCATCCTTGATGGTGGAAAACAATACGAGTATTGCACGGTGCTATACTTCGGATTGCGTCTTTAGTTAAGTTCGAGATGTTTGATTCGTCCACAATTTTTTGATGTGATCTGTTGTGGGTTTGTAATCACTCTTGCTTATGGTAATCTTGATTATTTTCCTACCATAAAAATGCTATCTTAGTTAAACAGAAATGTTTGCTTCAAGATTTAGAATGGTGAGTTCTGCCTGCGTAGTACCATGTGCTCGTGTGGTGATTCTTAGAGTCTTTGATTTCCGTTTTTCCTCTTCTGCATAATTAGTTTGGAAAGATAGTTTTTGTGCAGTGAAGAAACTAAGTTTTGGCGTGGGACTGCATTGTAGGGTTGTGATGATACGATTATCAAATTAATGATTAGTATAATCAAAAGAAAGTAAAATAAAATGGAGATGAAACGAGGTATGTTATAACAAATCTCCATATGGTGCCTTGTTCACCACAAAAGTTGAGATTTAATCCTAAGGGAAAAGCCAAAGGTCCCGGCTTAATGACTGGGACCTTGGACGCCCGCCAAGCGCCCTGTCCAAGGTCCTGGTCATTGAGCCGTCCAAGGTCCCGGTCATTGAGCCGGGACCTATAGCACGGCTCTAATCCTAAACAACAAAAGTAAACCAAATGGCAAAAACCAAAAGAAATGGACTTTGAAATACTAACAAAAACATCGTTTAATGGTCAAATAAGTTTAAATTTTACACTTTTCACCTATATTCCAATCAGGAGTAACTCCAGTTGGTTTCCTTGTTCATCAACTCCATTTAAAAATTTTGGCACGCAACATTGAGTAAAAGAAAAATAAGTTAAAATCTAATTTTATGTTACATGTCCAAAAAATATATACACCAAACATGGCCTAAAATGTAATCCTCACATGGAAGATATTGCCCTTCTTGTCGGCCACAAATGGAAAATAGATATATCACTGGGATTCACACAACATACATTCTATAATTTATAAATATGAAATTCCATTGCACAATGACCATTTTTAATATTTTATTACCCATATCTCTCACCAAAATCTATCACACTCTTTCAATTCCCCAGAAGAATCGACAGAAAGGCAAAATCCAATGGCTCTAACAACCGCCAATTCCCTCCACCGCCCCGCCGCCACCACCGCCGCCGTGACAAAATCTTCATATCTCATTAAACCCACCTCAATTTCCCCTTACCCCACGACTTCCACCCCTCACACCTCCACGAGAATCAAACCCAAATCCAAGCCCATCTCCGCGGTCAAATCCTCCAACCCGTCACCAACCTCCACCACCACCACTCCGCCACCGAAAAGATGGAGTCTTGACAGCTGGAAATCGAAAACGGCTTTTCAGCTCCCTGAATACCCTGATAAAGATGGCCTTGAAACTGTCCTCCAGACTCTTGAGTCCTTCCCTCCTATTGTGTTCGCCGGTGAGGCTCGCAGCCTTGAGGAAAGGCTTGGCCAGGCCGCGCTGGGCAATGCTTTCCTCCTGCAGGGCGGTGATTGTGCCGAGAGTTTCAAGGAATTCAATGCTGTAAACATTAGGGATACTTTCAGAGTCCTCTTGCAGATGGGTGTTGTCCTCATGTTTGGGGGCCAAATTCCTATTATAAAGGTCTCACATTTCCTATTTTCCGCCTTAATATTCTGATTTTAATGTTAAACTTCATTTACTCAAGGAATTAATTGTCTGTGATTTGTGAATGTTATCGTGTTTATGGGGGTGATTAGGATTGAACTTTGCTTCAACAGAATCGATTGTAATTTATCATCCAGAAGTGTTTATACATATGAGGTGATTACAATTAAAACTGAAAGTAGAGTTCTGGGTAAGTTTCTGATTTTTCAATTATTATATCCTAAGTTGGTTCATATGATAATTTGTGCCTCTTTTTATGCAAATTATTTTCATATTTTGATTGGTTGAAATTTAGGATGTTATTTTATCAATGAAGAAGTTTCTAATTATTTCTGTGCGTTTTTTTAAGAATGAGGGATTTGACGTGGATGATGCAAGACCAGGTTAATGATATATATATGATATGTGGGAAATTGTTTAAAACTGTGGTCGTACACATTCCTTTTTATTTCCATTCACTGATTTTAACGTGTTAGAAATTTTGATGAGATGATGATTGCCTATTAGCGTAGCGCTTCCACCTTTGCAGGCTTAACCACCCCAGCTCCCCACTAAAACAAAGGAAAGTAACAGAAAAAGGGTTATTAATTTGCATTTTTTATTATTGCAGAGATTGTTGTGAAGATGTCTGTTAAGAGAAATTTTCTCATTTACTGATAATTTAATATTGGATATTATGAGCTTTTTTGCATCTAATGATGATTTTTTGTGCCTTTTCTTTATTATGGAGGTCTGCCTTTTCTCTATTAATGGAAGTCTGCATATATGAGAAAAATGTGTCTTTCAGGAATTTTTGTTCTGAACTGCTTCATAAAAGACAGATTTAAAAGGATCAGAATACTAGAAGGTTAGGGTATAAATTTTAAGGTGGAAGAATTATGTGCTAGGCAACTGATTGGGGCATTTTTGTTTCTTACAATTATCTTTCACAATACTTCTCTTAAACAAGTGTACGGACAACGATGGGCACTAGAGTCTATACTGGACATGGATTTGCAACTATAAAATTTGTATCTAAGTAACTGTAATAGATGACTGAGTGCGGAATATACATATGGCTGTGGTAGGTGGATAGTGGTTTAAAATCCAACGTGGGACTTTTTATTGAATGGTGTTTCTGCAAGTTCTATAGTTATTGATTTGCTGTTTTTGTTCTATCACTTATTGGTTAAGCCGACTGTATGAAATGTGAGAGTGGCAATTCACTGATTATTGTTTAGGTGGGAAGAATGGCTGGTCAGTTTGCTAAGCCAAGATCTGATCAATTTGAAGAGAAGGATGGCGTGAAGCTGCCAAGTTACCGGGGCGACAATGTGAATGGGGATGCTTTTGATGAGAAATCACGAATCCCTGACCCCCATAGAATGATTAGGGCCTACACCCAATCTGTGGCTACATTGAACCTGCTCAGAGCATTTGCTACCGGAGGGTATGCTGCCATGCAGAGGGTTACCCAGTGGAATCTTGATTTCACAGAGCACAGTGAGCAGGGGGATAAGTATATCATCTACCTAAATTTTTTTTTGAACTATTTGTTATCCATCTAGTTCTAGTTTTATCTTCGAGGGATAAAATGTTTATTATTAATATGTCCAAAAAGGTATAACGAACTTGCTCACCGAGTTGATGAGGCCCTTGGCTTCATGGATGCTTGTGGTCTCACGGCTGACCACTCAGTCATGACCACTACCGAATTCTGGACATCTCACGAGTGTTTGCTTTTACCTTATGAGCAAGCACTAACAAGGGAAGATTCGACTACTGGCCTTTATTATGACTGCTCTGCTCACATGATTTGGGTTGGGGAACGCACAAGGCAATTAGATGGTGCCCATGTTGAGTTTCTAAGAGGAGTTGCCAACCCCCTGGGAATCAAGGTTGCTAGACTAAAACCTTTTATTTGACTCACAAAATGGTCTTTTAGTTATCTATCTTCACATTCTCTTGCTTGCCTGAAAGAGATTTTGTAACTTAATGTCATCTTTTAGGCTTACTAAATGAAGAATATGTAGCTTGTTAAGTGCTTGTAAGTTGTGGGTCCTAAGAGTGTGTGGATAAAAAGTAAGTCTTTCAACATGTTTGGTTTTTTTTTTTTTTCAATTTTAAGTAAAAAAGTGTTTTCAAAAGTAACTCTTACCTAGTTAACTCATTTCAAATTTTAGTTAATAATTTACTTATTTTATAACAAACTTATTTACTTAAAAGAAACCTCTTAAGCTTAGTGAAAGTGCTCTGTGTTGAGATGAAAAAGCAACTGCATGATTGTATATGTTCCTTACTGAGGTTGATGACTTGGTTTTGGATGCAGGTGAGCGATAAGATGGATCCGAATGAGCTAGTAAAGCTTATTTACTTATAAAAGAAACCTCTTAAGCTTAGCCGAAGTGCTCTGTATTGAGACAAAAAAGCAACTGCATGATTGTACATGTTCCTTACTGAGGTTGATTGCTTGGATGCAGGTGAGCGATAAGATGGATCCGAATGAGCTAGTAAAGCTTATTGACATTCTGAATCCTCAAAATAAACCTGGAAGAATAACCGTGATCACCAGAATGGGAGCTGAGAACATGAGAGTGAAGCTTCCAAATCTGATTAGGGCGGTTCGTGGAGCAGGCCAAATTGTCACTTGGGTCAGTGATCCCATGCATGGGAACACTATTAAGGCTCCTTGTGGACTCAAGACGCGTTCCTTTGATGCAATCAGGGTATTGTACTTTATACCATACACCCTAATAATGATATAATCTATTTTATTCTACCTAAAGATAAGATCCTTAAGTTTCTTCTACAATTCTGAATTTGGCACATTAAGGGATTTTTGAAATACATTTAGCTGGTTAATCTATTGTTTCAAATACATGTAGTTTGCTTATGGTCACAAATCGATTGTAATGATGCTGTTCAATCCAACCAAGACAAACCCTTAAGTTTCTATTTAAATTTAAATGATAACACTGATCAGGAGAAGGAAAAAAGAAATACAACATAGAGGTTACCATAATATTTTCTTCTTAAATTATGAAATGACCTATTGGAAACTTAATTTAATTGTTATATTTGTCGACTTCTAGGATTTCTCACACTAAAGACATGTTTTGCTAAGCTTAAAAAGTTTACTTGTTTATACAAATCAGCAAGTTTTAAAATAAACAATTTCTTTATTGGCTAAAGTTGAAAATAAGTTGTTCATTTTGATAGTGTTGGATGCATTGCTTTCCAAGCATGTTAACTTTTTTGTTTTTATTTTTTATTTTTTACTAGAAGTTAGTTTCAAACATGTTTAGAAACTAAAAGTTACTTCTAAAGTTTCGTCAGACATCCCCTAAATAGAATTAATGAAGAATTGCGATCAATTGGGTGTATTGTCTTTACAGGCCGAGCTGAGAGCATTCTTTGATGTACATGATCAAGAAGGAAGCTACCCGGGAGGGGTGCATCTAGAGATGACAGGGCAGAATGTTACAGAGTGTGTTGGAGGATCTCGAACGATCACTTACAACGATCTCAGTTCACGCTATCACACTCATTGTGATCCGAGGCTTAATGCTTCTCAATCTTTAGAGCTTGCTTTTAATATTGCAGAGCGGCTTCGTAAGAGAAGGCTTGGATCACAACGCACTCTTTCCTCTTTCAAGCTTTAGCAGGCATCATCTTTAGCTTTCTGCACCAAGTATTTATATTTAGTTGTTTGCACTGTATTATGGGATTTAAAGGTAATATGCTCTTAGAAAAAGTGTGGCCACTATAGCATAAGTTTGGTGAAGGCTTGCGAATTATTAAAAATTCTTAAATGAAAGAGACAGACTGCAATTTTTTTTTTTTCAAGAATTTTGATTTATCCTCAGAATAGTGAGTATATGATATGCATTGTTACTTTACTGTATGTATATTCCTTTGTCTGATGTGGTTGTTTACATCTCTTCTTATGGTTTTAGTTGCTTCAAGTTGATTCCTGTACAAAATGGTCATTATGTTGTGAGGTAGGACGCAACAAACCCCCAGAATTGTAGCATACGAGGTTCTGATTTGCAACGATCAGCTAAGTTAACATGCTGGACTTGATGCATTCGACAGGATTATAAAAGAAAAGTTAAAATCTAATAGTTTTGTTGGACAGCATTAATGTAAACTAACATAATCGTAAGCGAATGAAGTTGTTTATATGTTTAGAATTGGAATTGTATCACTCTTTGATAATGCTTTGGCAGTGATGAACTTGGATTTGGAGTGATTTGGTGAGAATTCTCAACCTCTCTTGTATAGTTGTTATTGATTCTTAATCCAATCATGTTATATGTACATTCTCGTTTACACCTTAACTTGCAGAATTTACAATTGGCACTATTTCATACAATCTTCTACAAAAAATACTTTTCATCCAACTGCTCATCTTTCGCCACACATGCATTTGTAAACTAGAGTGTAGTCATTTTCTGTACAAATGGCTTTACCCTTCTTAATCAATAATGTGAGCATGTGATTTGATTATCATCCAATGAATGATTTTTAAAGCCATAACTTCACAAGAAGTGACCATCCTATATGTATACACACTTCTTTTAAGAGTGGCATGGTTTATACTGTTCTCTGATGATTTTTACTGATAAACAACACTCTTGCTTGGTTGCAGCTCCCTTGAAGTTCACAAGTAGGTTAATCTTATGACTGCATGTCCAATAACCATAGATAATGAGTTTAGGTTGTTTGATGAGAAAACGTTAATAAAAACGAACTCATTTGAAATGAGACAAATATATGTTCCGGACAAATAAAAATGAACTTATTAGATGATTCCGAAATATGAAAATCGATTGGATCTACGTTGTTCACAAATGTTTGAAAAGTACTCCAAATGTTTTATCCATATGAAAAGTACTGAAAAATAGAATAGGAGCTCGATGGAAATATATCTTGTTACATAATATAACAATTGAAATTTATTCAAAGCTATTTTTCTTTGTCTTCTGCTTCACATTATTTTTGTTGCGGTTATATTATAAAGAACATTAAGGTTTACCATATTTTAACATACTCTGCGACACTATTAAATACCCAATTATGAATAAATTACATAAGTCAAACATCTTCATATGATATAATAAATATTAAAAACAGTACTAAGAGGGTGTTTGATGTAGATTAAAATCAGATTTTTTAGTAGATTGTGATAGAAGTTTTTGAAATGTGTTGTTGAAATTTGAAAAGTTGTGGAACTCATGAAAGATGTGATTAATATTGATTGTTTGATTTTGACTTAAATTAAAATCGAATTTTAATCCGGACCAAACAATGGCTAAATGCCTTATTTCCAATAGAACACCTGCGTTGCAAGTGCTAAAAACTAGTTTACACATGAAGGTAGTCGACCCCCCTAGGAAGGTACGGTCATGTACATCAAAGAAAGTGTCGCCACCTTCATGGGTAGAAGCTTAAACTTATTTCTTTAGCACCTCTTCTCCAAAGAGACGAGGCTGGTATAGGCAAATGGTTTCGGAATTTCTAGCCGGTCTTTCTTGGAAAGCAATACATTTTTCACTAAGTTATCGAAGTTCAAGTAGGATGAACCGTCGATTTCGGTGGCCTCTTTTGCCTTTTTCTTCCACTCGATTGCTTTATTCTTCAAGCTCTTACCCTTTTCTCCATCAATCAATTCTCTCACAATCTTCTCCACTTCAACTCTATTGACGTTGTTATCAATTTCCAAGCCAACACCCCATTCTGTGCATGCAAACCTACAATTAACAAACTGATCAGCAAAGAAGGGCCAACACATCATGGGCACACCACTACACATGCTTTCGATTGTAGAGTTCCAGCCGCAATGCGTTAGGAAAACTCCAATGGACGGGTGGTTGAGCACCTGTTCTTGTGGGCACCAACGCGCAATGAGGCCTCTCTCTTTAGTTTCTTCGACAAACTCAGATGGCAAATTAGCAGAATCGCCAACTACGGTGTCTGACCTGATTATCCAAAAAAAGTTTTTCTTACTATTTGCTAGTCCCCAAGCGAATTCAATGAGTTGTTGCGGTGTCAAGACTGTTACGCTGCCGAAATTCACGTACACCACTGAGTTTGGTTTCTTTGAGTTAAGCCACTCAATACACCCTAGTTCTTCTTTCCAAAGGTTACCTGTTGAAACAATTTAAGGTTTTACAATAGATGGATCAATATGGTTGTAATATTGCAATATTGAGTTCAAATTTTGAAGTCACCAATTTATGAAAATTGTGCACGTGTCACGATTTTAACCAAAAAACTGAATTTGGTCTACTCCTAATCTCTTGAAGACAAAATTTATGCAAAAAACTATATATAACCCCATCTCTAACTCAGGCGAAGTGGTTCAATATCGTATCAAAGATAATGCTCTATTGTTAGACCTTAATTGAAAGATAATAGATCCAACTTGCACATAAATACGTGCGGTGAATAAAATTTGAAAAAAAGAAAAAAAATGTTCTCTGTCTAACAATTTAAACTTCTAAACAGATACCATAAATTACCTCCCATGAATTTCAGACTGTTTTCTTGAAGTCGATTGACAAGCAAGTGGATGGGACCAATGAAGTAAACTGGAGGACACAGGGGCGAGAGAGCATTCAGTACCTCAGCCTCCAATGCATCAAAGGTATTGAAAATGATGGCAGATGCTTTTAAGATTCTTTCAGTCTCTCCCATTGAGAAATTTAGCATTGGATCATTTAGATCCGTTGTCCGAACAACTGCTGGGAAGTCCCTGAGTCTTATGTTGTTCAGGCTGGGAATACAGTCTACAGTAGTTTCCAAGTATCCATTTGTTAAGTAAGATGAATCTGCATAGTTGGTAAAACGTCCTTAAACACTGTATTTATGGGATAGGGATAGGAAAAAAGAAAAAACCGAAGATTTCACATGATACTTCTAATCGAAAAATGAAATCAGAGAAAGAGACTTTTTTTTCTTTTTTTTTTTTCCAGTTTGTATAAAACTTTACTGGGCATAAATTAAGACTGTGTTTACAGGAAGTTAAAGGTAATCACAGTATTATGTATTAATCTATGATGAGATTTTCATTTCATTCAACTCTATGTTCAGTTCCTTCTATTCATAAATTGGATCTTTGTCCCACATTCAAGAATCTCCTTTGTTGTGAAAACATGAACAATAAATCAAAAAGAAGAAGAATAATAAGACCGACATACATAATTTAAGTAGTTTGACAATATGCCTACGTCCGCTGCACGAAACCAAAAAAAGAAAAAAAAAACCACTAAATCTAAAATAGGATTACATAAGGTTGTTTATATAGGACCCTAATTCCAAAATTACTCTTACAATATCATATGGTACCGTACAGCAGGGGCTCTGCCTCACAACCCCTAGTCCTCTACATCTATTCTAACGAACTAGTCCCATATACAAAAATATGATCTACTTAAGCAACATCATCCTTTCTATTGGGGAATTCTTTTGCCAAAATAAGTGCAACAAAACACTGCGTGTACAGAAAATGAGGACAAGAACAAAAGAGAACACACATGAATCAAATATAATACCGCAAAACCTAATTGCTAATGCAAGACACCTAAAACACCTAATACTAAAGATAAAAGTAATACTAAAAAATAACACAATTTTAAAAGTACTATATGTTGGAATTATTGTTCAAAACCAATAAAAAGGGAGTTGGAATGAAAATTGGAAAATGAAGTCAAAACCTTGATCAAAAGGTATGCGACCGCAAGTGGACGTGCATGGACTTCAGCACATGCATTCGTTCCTTCTATGCGGTCGCATAGAGTAAATTTATAGCCGTTGGGGATAGTTTTCAGTTTGAAACACGGTTGCTTTTGAAGGGTATTTTGCAACTCTTCCATGAGTTTTGGCACCAATTCGTGGGGTATTGATCAAGGTCTATAAATAGGTTGCAAGATGATAAATACATATATATGAAAAACACTTGAAAAGAGAGTTTTTATAATATTCATTCAACAAAGAAAGAAACCACTTCTTTCTTCTTCCATATTCATATTTTCCTTTGTGTTCATGGAGTTTCGGGGAAATTACACTAGTACTTAAGTGTTGAGTTCTTTACAAGGTTTGAATAATCCTCCAAATCATTTGCCGGAAAACACTTTAAGCACCAAATTGTATCGGAGAGAGGGCAAATATCGTTTGAGGACAATGATTATGTGTTTGAGCCTTTCATATCATTGAAGTTCTTGATTATTTGCATCAGTTCCTTCCAATCTTTTGTGTAGAAGATCAAATGACTACAAAAGGAGAGACTGCAATATTCAGAAATATCACATAAGTTTATCATCTTCTTTTGTTTGTTTCAATTGTTGAATTTAAGTTTGATCCTTATTTCGTTCATTGTGTTGCTGATTTTAATTTTGGTTTCTTCTCAATTTCCTCTCATAGTGAAAGGTTTCCAACAATCTCAAGCGATAATTTATGCGATGGAGAGTGAAACCACCATGGCAACAACCAAGATTGATGAATAAATCTTATGTGAACCCTTTGAAAAGAAATATTTTCCTTTGAAAAATGAAAGGATTCAATCTGACATCAAGTGTTCGACTTCAAGAATTATCATTTCACCTTCTCAAATTCCATTTTGGTAAATCGAAATTATGTTCAATCTTCATGCACACTTATACGGAGTGCATATTAAATCTGACTTATATGCATAAAACGGATTGAACATTAGTTTTAAATTTGGTTTTGACACATGATAATGGAAAAGACTGGATATTTGTGGTGTGCAATATATTTTAATGATCAATTAATGGGTGTTGATGGAAAAGAATATATGAATGCTTGCACTACTGTAATGTGAATTTATGTATGACCTTCTGTTCAAATTTGCACATTCTGGTCAGAATACATATGTGAATGATTGTTTGTCGAAATTGGTAAACATTGGCTGTTTATGGCTTTGATATCATGTTTAATAAGCAATCCGTTATTTCCTTTGTGGTTTTTAGTTGTTGACTTGTGTCAACATGGAAATTTTGAAAGAATAATGAGATTCTGTCCAAGTGAAAATTATTATTTGGTAATTAAGCCGCTTAATCACTTGGAAAAACTTGTGTAGAATATTATGAAATGTTCTAAAATCAATTTAGATGAATGTTGCTGCAAGTAAAAAATGAAATAGATATGCCATTCTCACTTTATCGGGACAATTGGGAATGGTTCATATGCATGTGATAATAATGTTGAAGTATGCTGACTATTTGTTGAAGGTATATGAACTTTCATTATCATTCATTTTATTAGAATGTGAAAATGATATTGAAAGTTAGTTGGTTAAATTTTCATATCTTGTTGAAAATTATACTAACTTTGATGATAGCCTCAATTGAATAAGGTGAACATGTACCTTATTATTTGATGTGGTGCTATCTTATGAAATGTTCCAAAGCGATTGTCAACAAAATGAAGGGGGTAAAGATTGAAATCCCGAAGACCTTTCAAGTGGGGGCAGTTATTGCAAAACTCTCCGAGACTTGGAAATGATATCGAAAGAAAATCATGCATAGTTTTGAAGATTATTCTTTGAAACAATTGCAGAAGCATCTACGCATTGAGGAAGAGTCGAGAATGATAGATAAGAATCAAAGTTCTTATGATGACACATCCAAAGCCAATGCAGTAGAGAAAACTGAACCGCCAACAAAATGCAACAAGAGAAAGCCTTCAAGGATCTTTAATAAGTCCAAGAAGAAGACCAAAGGATGTTGTTTTGTGTGTGGAAATTTGGACACTATGCAAAAGATTGTAGACACCGGAAACAAAACAACTCCGAGAGTTAGGTGAACTCCATTCAAGATGACAAAATTGTGACCATCGTAAGCTAAATAAATGCAATCAAGGGAAAGGTTCCCAAGTGGTGGTATGATACTTGTACAACAATACATGTGTCATATGATAAATTGCATATGATTGGAAAAGTTGCAATCTTGTGAATCGGGATGCTTAGTCTTCTACATTGATTGAATTTGACTTCAATCGTGAAACCAATTAAGTTGGTTTATGCTTGAAATACATTATCGGTCTATGAGATGACCTCAGTCAAATTGTGTGTGATCAAAATTAAAGATAGTTGAATTGAAGCACATTGTGACTTAACGACCACTATCTAATAGTACTCAGACTTTCACAATGCATTCTATAAGGATATTACCTAAGTAATAAATGAACTGAACTATGAAAGAGTTGATTAACTCTAAGTTCAAGTGTAACCTAATTTGTGGGGGTTAACATTAATACTTGTGAACTTATATGAAAGTTCAAGATTTGTGGACACAACATTACTAGTTACACATGGATTCCTAATTGAGGAATTATGGGAGTACCTTATTTTAAAAGTTATATATCTATACCTTTTAATCATAGAAAGAGATCTATGAAGGAGAAAAAAGGTAGAAAACCCTTATACAATTATAAGGATGATATACACTAAGTCTAAATTGGATGAAATGGGTGAAAGCCGATTATAACGTTTGAATATTTGAAGAACATTCATATAATTGAAGATCATTGTAATGATTCAAATATTAAAATTGAATATGCATGAGATCCACTAGAAAATTAATTGACTAGTGTAATAATTTTATTGAAATCCTCCAAAAGTGTTTGGAAATCTATAAAGCTTTAAAAAAAAGCTGGTGAGAAGCATGTTGCTTTATAAAAGGATTTATCGGTAGTGACAAATTGTATCTTTTAAATGAATCGATCATTGGCTAGCTAAATTCATAAGATACTAAGTCATGTGTTATGGAAATTCTAAACATATATGTCTAAGATATGACTGCAAAAGGAAATTAATCAAAAGTGAATTAATTTCCAGAATTATGAACATTCAAGAATATAGTGGATCTCGAGATTTAGTTAACTCTACTTCGAGTAGGATGAGATTGAAACTCTTAAACTAAAAGATCTATCAATGATGGCAACCGTACTTGTCATTACTCAAAAGGTAATCCATAGGTTCAGAGGGTAAATACAAGTCGATATGTGAATATTTTCAACATTATTCAAATTTGCAAATAACCATATCCTAGTTAAATAATGTTGGTTGTTACTGAAGTGAGGGTCGACTTTTAAAACTTTTAATGAAGTTTAGTACCAAGTATAAGTATCTCTAAAAGTGATAGATACTGGAAGAACTTCACCTAAACGAACTTCGAAATGGTGTTGACTCAATAGAGAGTTAGAGTTTCCCTTTTAAAAGTTTGTTGAAAAGGATGAGCGTAAAACCATATTAGCGCTAAGCGAGTTGAGGAACTTAAGAACACGTAATACTTGTGTGTGTGTTCTTAGCGATATTGTCATATGGAATAATTTCTTCAAAGCTTTCATGCTACTTTTAATTCCGACTTTACTTTGTTTGAATTACACTATGGTTAGATTCAAATCGAAATATATTTAATCCTTATACATAAGTATTGTACAATTTGAATATGAGATTTTATTAAATTTTGAACAAGTGGGGAATTGTTGGAATTTTTGTTCAAAACCAACAAAAATAGAGTTGGAATGAAATTTGGAAAAGGAAGTCAAAACCTTGATATATGCAACCGCATAGATCAAAGGTATGCGGTTGCAAGTGGATGTGCATGGATTTTAGCCCCTGCATTTGTTCCTTCTATGCGACCGCATATAATTCTTCTATGCGGTCGCATAGAGTAAATTTATAACCATTGGGGCAGTTTTCAGTTTGAAACATGGCGGCTTTTGGATGATATTTTGCAACTTTTCCATAATTTTTGGCACAAATTCGTGGGGTATTGATCAAAGTCTATAAATAGGTTGCAAGATGATAAATACATATATATAAAAAACATCTCAAAAGAGAGTGTTTATAATATTGATTCCATAAAGAAAGAAACTACTTCTTTCTTCTTCCATATTCATATTTCCCTTTGCGTTCTTAGAGTTTTGGAGAAATTACACTAGTGCTTAAGTATTGAATTCTTTACAAGGCTTGAATAATCTTCCAAACAATTTGCCGGAAAATCCTTTAAGCACTAAATTGTATAAGAGAGGGAGCAAATATCGTTTGAGGATAATGATTAAGTGTTTTAGCCTTTCATGTAATTGAAGTTCTTGATTATTTGCATCGGTTCCTTCCAATCTTTTGTGTGGAAGATCAAATGACTACAAAAGGAAAGACTGCGATATGCGGAAACATCTGATAAGTTTATCATCTTCTTTTGTTTGTTTTCATTGTTGAATTTAAATTTGATCCTGATTTTGTTCTTCATGTTGTTGGTTTTAATTTTGGTTTCTTTTCCATTTCCTCTCATAGTAAAAGGCTCCCAACACTATCTATTTTCATTGTATATTTGTCCATGAATCTTGTGTTGTAGTCTCACCTTACCCCTTGTAATGATTGTAGATTTGTGTCACTTGTAGCATAAGCTTTTATCATATTATTGCAAACTTTTAGACCACTACACTCTAATTTCTCCAATTTCCGTAAGCATCCATTAGGGCAATGCATATTTTGATAACATGAACATGAACAATAAAAGTTCACATGAATTTTTAGGGGGAACATCTTTAGGCCTTTATATGAAGCCTATGACGAATATACATGGTCTTCTCCTTATTGTGTCAACAGTCTTGGTTTACTTAAAAATTGACAAATATATTCTTCCTACGGCTGGGCTCTCTAACCTTCCACGTAGTGTGGTTCTAGGTCCCAAGAGATTTTTTAGTCCCCAACCTATTTTGAATATATAAATTTGAATCCTTAAGTAGCGAAAATCATCAATTTAGTCACAGACATAAATTGTTTGACGATTTTATCCTATAACTGAAAACATTTAAAGTTAAATGCGATTCTAAAGTAAAGGTTGGGGAGCCCAACCCTTATGTTTATGTCCGTGTCTCGGTACCATTTATTTTATACATGTTAGAGTATCTTCAAAATATTTTCTATTTTAAAAAAAACATATTTTACAATTTAGAAAGTATCTATAAATTTAGAGAGATTTTTTTAAATACTCACATTGCCTCTTTATCTTTAACATTTAATTTATTACTTCCAATATGTATTTATTATTTTTTCAGTGTCTTTTATTTTCATTAATGTCCCTTCAAATTATTATATTATTTCCTTCCATTTTCTTTGTAACATTAAAAATTAGAATACTTTGAACGCATTTAATTATAGAAAATGGATTTGATTCTTTAGATTTTGAAATTCAAACTCACTCTCTATTTTAAAATATTAATTTAAAGATTCTTTTGTAGTATAATTTTAAAAATTGACTCTTTGAAATAGAGAGAGAATTTTACTTTTGAAGAGTTTTGAAAAGGAGGATGAATATGAAACTCTCACATTGAAATCATAATTTATTAAATAAATTAATTTATCTTACCTATAATTCAAGAAGAACGTACCTTTGAGAGGTATGATTCCTTTCTCAATAAGTTTCCGCAAGTATTTATTGCACAAGAAGCAGCAAGCATTTGTTGTACGGAAACACACACATGGGACACCAATTTCATCAGCAGCCACAACGGCAAATGACAATATAGCATCGGATACTATACAGGTCACCGGCGGGATGCCCTCATTTGAAGAATTAAGCTTCACCAGAAGTTGGCGAAGCGGCGCTAAACCATTTTCTTTAAGGGAAATACAGAGAGATGGGATGTGTTGGGTTGTATCAGAATCTGCCTGCGGGAGACCATCGGGGATTGTCTCGAAATGGAAGTCCGGCGAGTTACTGCAGGCAGCTCCAGATTTTTGCAGGCGGCGGTGGTTGTATTCGGTGTTGACGAAGGTTATGTAAAAACCTCTGTGGTGAAGAAGTATGGCTAGTTTGAGCATCGGGTTTATGTGACCCTGTGCTGGAAATGGAAGGCACACTGCATGCGGCTTCTCAGGTTCCAAAAAAATGCTCATGTTCTTCTGATGAGGTAATTAGGAAATGATAGTCTCTACTTGTTATGAATGTATGGTAGAGATAAGATCTGCAGTCCAATTTTTCTGTCAAAATGGTCTAGGTGGCATTAATGTGAAATTAAATGATAGGTGAAATTAAATAAGTCATTTAATTTCACCTTTCATTTAATGTATTATTTAGAGTCACCTAAACTAGGGTTGTAACCCAGTGAGAATGAATAACATTATTCCTAAATTTGAGATGTTATATTAATTATTGATGACATGTCAATAATTTATTGGATGGATAACCATTTGAGCAGCAAATCTCGATTCTAGATGGTATGCTTAAATTACATTTCTTTTTCTTTCAAATACAATTTATACTTATTTTAAAAGAAATTCTTGCTTAATAAGTAATTTAATTTGAAATTAGATTAATAGAAAATAATTACATTTCAATTGAAAGAGAGAGTCAATTGGAGGTAACGCGGGTTACGAAACTTTCTTATTCACTTATAGTAATCATTTAAGCTTAAAAACACCATACCAACCTGCAATAAAACTTAAATCTAATTCGTCCCTCCGGCGGCGGAGCCAAATGTGTTTTTTTTTTTTTTTTTTTTTGGTGGACAAAAATTATATAGCAAAAATAATTATAAATAATATAATTATAATTGTTCCCGACTTGTTTTCATATTTTGAAACGTCGTATAATTTTATCATTATCAATTTCATTAAATATATTTTTCTCAATAGATAAAATACCGCTTTGTTTTATTATTATTTTTTTTTTCCTAGAAACTGCTAACTAAAACATTCCAAGAAGTACTTGACACAGACCAGAGATGAAAATTGAATTCCCAATTCCCTTAATCACCACTCTCCGAGACCCTAAATTTTCTTTGAACAAATAGTTAAAGAAATGAACCAAATGCATAAAGATTAAAAATGCAATGAGGAAGTTTTAGAACTTAAAATTATATCAATATTTAGTTCTATATTTTTGAATTGACGGAAGACATATAACTTTAGGCAAGAGATTTAGCTTTAATGGAGCCAATAAGTCTTATATGATAAAAAACATGTCCTACTTCGAGATAGCCCCGACGATAGCTACTTTCAATTTTTCAAGGTTGATAGGGGTGCATTTATTGATCCACAAATCAGTAGAAGTAAAGGCTAAAATCGAGTTGACTTAATAAAAAATCTTGATTTCCCCTATGGTCCCTATATTTATTCAAGAAAACACACAAACACAATAAGCATCTAATTTTACTACTCGAATTTCCAACAACAAATAACAGTGGAAATAATAAGATGTTAAGAAATGCAGTATATGGTAGAAATTAATAACCTTTTGATTTTTAATTTAAAAAAAAATCAGATTTTTTGGGTGGTCCCTAAGTGTAACTCCTCCCAACCACCTTGCCTACGTGTAGCTCTGCCCCCTGCATCCCTCGATTGGAGATATGCAATAATATTATGATATCAAAAAAGCCATTTGTACAGCACTTAGAGGGCTGTAAATTTTACAGCACTCTCTAATTAGTGTGGGGCCCATTAATTAATTAATTAATGGACCCCACACTAATTAGAGAGGGCTGTAAGTCCAGCACTGTTGTTATGATATAGGTAGGAACATGTTTTGAATTCCAAATATAAGGAAGTAAAGAAATAATAAAGATGAAAAATATTAGAAACGATTTCACATGCTTGAAGTCTTGCACTGTTAATAAAATGCTAAATTTAGGTATTGTATGACACGTGCAAGCTAATATTTTTCTCACTCTATTGTCGAAGATTATAATTATAAGATTACAAGAGATTTCTTTGTATAGTGGGCATGAAAGAAGACCGTTTCTTTCATATTTTTATTATATATATTAAACGTCTTAGTACAATATGATTCGCATGTTATATTATGGTTGCATTATAGAGGCAAATTTGACGTTACACGAAATCTTGGAAAGCTCAATGCTTGATTCAACCAAGTCTTTTGTTCCTTAATTTCTCGACAGTCGACAAATTACGAAGAGGGGCCAAAGCAAATGTGAACATGTGATGGTGATTATAATTGTTGGACAAATTGATTGGTGCCCAAATTCATGATTCAGGTGGTTCAAAAAAATAAATAAATTATTTGTAACGAAACAAGAAGGATGTAAAAAAGACCTATGACATGCATTTGGCGTTTCACAATCACGATTCACGATTCACAATTGTTGCATGATCAGCATGTTTTATGCAAATACATGTATTGCGTGATATAATAATGTGATAATCAAGAATGAACGCGATGGTAATGCACCCATCGAAAATTGGAAGGAAGCTCCAATTTTGGGAGTTGAGATGGGTGTTGATTAACCGATTTCAAGATTTTTTTTTTGTTCATATAGACAAATTAAGGATAAAGGGGCTCACAATACTCTCAAAATACATTAATCGGTCATTTAAAAGGATGAACATACTAATTCAGAAAATTAAGTAACAAAACTAGTAGGACTCTAAATTTGTTTTGTGAATTATTCTATTGTAATGTTAAATGTAATATCTTATTTTAAATTCTGATATCAAGTGTAATGTTTTTTATTTAAAATTTAGGGATAATTGCAGCAAAAGTCTCATACGTTTGAAACACTAGCAGACTTTCTCCAAACTTTTCAATCATTATAGCCATCACCTCTAACCTTTTCAACAACTGCATGTGAGGCCCTTTTGGACGATTTTCATCCAAGAAATCATCAGTTAACCACCAAAATTGAAATTGACCACTTTTTTTAAAATTTCAAAAGGGTAAAATAGTAATCTTATATTCATCCTATTAAATAATTAAAATAATTCTATTAAAAAACCCACAAAAAAACCTATCTTCTTCCTCCCACCCCACTCCCTACCCCCACCCACATAAAATTATAAAAATGGATATGCCACCATCCACCGTTGCCATCGGAACTCTACCACTGTCATCTGGCACCTGACACCACCACCGCCTTATCAAAATCGAAAGAAAAGAATACTAATATGTACCCCCCCACTCGCCTCCAAATCCATCACCGCTCGCCATCGTCATCAAACATGGAATGAAATAATTAATTTTAAAAATATGTAGATAGTCAACGGAGACAACATATGTATGCCCAAAACAAAATGATAATTTCCTTGTACATCAATGGCAAAAAAAAAAAAATCAACCCGAAACATAAGCCCACGTCGGCATTTACATATTCAAATCCTAAACCCAAAAAAAAAATGGATTCTTCATAGCAGCTGCATAAGATGTGGTGCAACTTTCATGGATGAAGAGACAATTAGTGCGAAGTACCACTCTTTTTCACCATACAAAGTCATACGTGTTTTCACAATTAATAATGTTTAGAAATCAAATAAATTCCATTCAATTCCAAGATTGGTCCTCAGAGTTGTTTGAATTGGGGCCAGAGGCATCGATTTGGGGTGCGAGCTTCATAAGTTGCTGCTCCTCAATTGCAAATACGAACAATCATCACCACTAATCACCGTCATCGATGATTTAGGATTGGGAAGCGTTGGTGACGTTGTGAGAGTGATTTGGTGAAAGGAGAAAGAGTGATTTGAGGTGGTGGTGACGTGGCCAATTTTATGATTTTAGGAGTATTTTTACCCAAAGACAATAGATTTTTCTTCAAGCCTTTCACGTGTTGTACCTTCTTGATCGTGCGAGCTGTACCATCATACATTTTCAATTTGATGGTACCAATACAAGCGATCTCCAAGGCATGATCATTGCCCATAAACACATATCATTCTGAGATAGGTTCATAATGATGGAACAAATTCCCTCCTTAGTGTCATGTGCCATGTAGCTCCTGACTCCATAAGCCAGACATCATAAAACTGTTATCTGCCTTCAATAACTGTTGTTGCCTTGCTGTATAAAATTTCACCATAATCTGAGGTGCTTGCTACACAACTCTTTTAGACGTCTCAGGACCTTTTCTTTTGACTTCTTCATTCTTTCAGAGACTCCAGCAATCCTTTTTAAAGTTCTCTTTCTTGCCACAGTAATAACACTTGGCATTCTTCTTACTCTTGATCTACCCTGATTTTGACTCCCACTGGAGACACATCCCATTGATCTCCCTCTCATCATCGTCAAAGTTTTAGCTTGCTGTGAGCCTCTCGATCTACTTCTTTGTTTTTGCGCTGACTTTCTTCTTCAAGAACCGCAACTGCAATATCATCGAATACTAGAAATTCAATGTTGTTGGTTAAGTTGATGATGAGTTGATCATACAAATCGGGTAGACTTTGAAGTAAAATTTCAGCACGTTCACCCGTCTCTATGTCATGCCCCATTGATCTGAGTTGTGAAAATAAAGTGTTGAGGGTGTTTATGTGGTCAGGCACCATAGTTGACTCCATCATTCGAAGGGTGTAAAGTTTTCTTCTTAAGAAAATTTTGTTGTGCTGTGATTTGGCCTCGTACAATTTTGTCAGAGTATCTCATATCTTTTTTGCTGTCATTTTCTCTGCCACACTTGACAATACTCCATCGACTAGTGCTAGGTATATATTAGCAATAGCATTGCCATCCATCTCATTTCATTTGTCGTCGTTGGTGATCTCATCGGACCTATCTCCAATTGCCGCCAAGTAGTTATCTTTCCTCAAAACTGCTTTTATTCTCATTTTCCACAATGAGAAATTACTCCCATTGAACTTCTCTATTTTGTACTTCGTTGCCATTATTGAAGATGCTTCCTTTCCACTAACAGGATCTAACTATAGCACGAAAATCGTCTATAAACCTGGCTCTGATACCACTGTTAGGACGTTGTGGTATGTTGCATACAATTACAACTGAAGTAGAAATGAAAAACTATGAACACCAAATTTTTACGTGAACAAATTACGGGCAAATTGTAGAAGCATTTCACTATAACAAAAGATTATGAGAATTTCTATCTAAAATAAGGAGAGCACAATTGATAATGCCCTCTCTTATACTAGGAGAAAAAAATACACTCTCTCTAATAAAAGGAAAAGACAATATTTAGGAGAACCTTACTTTTTCTCTCTAAAACTCTCTTTTTTGCACTCCAAAATGGGATTTTGTCTCCAAAATTGGGATGAATAATTAAAGGAAGGAAACCATGTATTTATAGAGGAGAATGGATGTGAAAATAAGGAGAATTCTCCACCTTTTACCAATTCAAATACATCATGGTGAATAAATCTTATCCTCTTATTTTCAAGTTGAAAACTTTGACCCACAAGAAGGTGACTTTAACACCACAAAAATGAAATTAAAAAGAAAGGAATGATAGAAAATATGCATATGTTCATATATATCATTACTTAGTGAGTATTCGTTCATATAGTTTTGCATTGTAGGTATGATAATGCATTTACCGGATGTTGACACATAATATCAAATGACGAGAAAATTGTGTATTGGGTATATGATTGTTGTTAAGTGTGTCTATCACTAGGGAAACTCGAAAAAAGATTATAACTTATTCAAAAGGATTTATTTAGCTATTGGAAATATTGAAACATATTTTTTTAATCTGAATTCTTAGTTGTCTGAATAAACATAACATTCCTATCCGTGACTGTCGGGGATATCAACAAGTATATTTATCTAGATACCGAATAGTACGATAAACACGTAGGAAACTCGATTTAAATTACTATTACCATCTCATTATGAATGTTATGTTTAAGCATTCACAATCATCTATTTTTACTTTCGTTATCTATAATTTCCAGTGTTCTAAAAAGCACGTCTAGACGTCGTCTAGGCGGCACCTAGGCGTGAAGCGTGATGAAAACGTTTCATTTTGAGCCTAAGTGAAAATTAAGTTGTCAATGTTGTTGTTGAAGCTTAATGCTCCCCTAGGCGTGCCTAGCCTAAACGAAAATTACGCTTAATACTCGTTTAGGCGCGTCTCAGACCTAGATTTTAAGGAGGATCAAATTTTATTTTTTTTAAAATAAAACCCACAGTCCACTCAGTAGCATAATATCCCTTCAAACTTCAGACTCCAGAGAACTAAGAACATGGAAGAACGGAAAAAAAGATAATATTTTAAAATGAATTGAAGTCTGATAAAAACTTAGATTAGATAAGATTTAAGTTACAAGTTATTTACGTTATGTAATTATGATTTTGAAACTTATCTTTATGTAGGAATTATTAAGTAAATATAGTATTTTATAATTTTAGATGTTTGGTATGTATTATTGAATTATTGAATTTTTTTACAATGATTAAAAATTAAAATTAAAAAAACATTTTTTTACGTCTAAACTTCACCTAGGCTTGTAAAGCTTGAAACTTGGCCTCCACGCCTAGTCACGCTTTACGCTTTTTAGAACATTGATATTTTCACGAGTTGTGAAGGACGGCTTCTTTCAGATTCACACATGCCATGCACGTGTACACGAGTGTCGCAGTTTTATCTAGTGCATCATGTATGAGTCATAGTAAGAAATGATAGTATTTATGAACATTGATAACAACATCGTACCCCAAATACCCAAATCACATAGCAATCACTACTAGAAATGGAGGCTTTAGAGACGTTTTTTTACCAACGGAAGCCATCCGTTGCTATTAGTAACGAATTACCAACGATTTTCCAACGAAATTTTATAAAAAATGTACAACAATAAAATAAATGTGGTGGCAACGGAATTACCAACAAAATATAGCCGTTGTTAAGATTTCGTTTCTAATCCGTTGGTAATATTAAAAAAAAAAATATATATAAAAATATAAAAAATCACCAACAACCATTGTGACATACTAATTATTGATTGTAAAATTGTAAAAAAATGAAACATTAATTGAAATTTACCTACAGATTTATTAGTTGTTAATACACTAAATATCTGTTTGTAAAATATTTCCTACAGCTTGTTTTGTTAGTAAATGATTTAAAATTAAAAAGAAATGAAAATCAAATATACACTCATAGCAAAACCTACACACTTCCGTCGCTTCCCTTCTCCTCTCTCGCTCATCTCAACGCCGTTACACCTATCATCCCTTCTCTCGCTCTACGTTATCGTCTGGCCATCAGAATACAGTGTACCGCCGACGAAAGCCATCAATTGATTCATACAGTCATCCTTTCTCTTCCCCTCTCTCGCTCATCTCATCCCCGATCGTCTGTCTCTCGAAATACAGGGCATCACCGACTCCAGCCGTCAATTGATTCATATAGCATCGACTATTGGGATTCTTCTTCTTCATTGCTCCGAGGTAGGCTGTGTAAGATTTAACTATTTTAGATTTTTTTTCTTCTCCATCATTTTTATTGGTACGATTTTTGCTATTTCCAGAAAGTTGTATTGGGAATTTCATTACACTGCATTTGGCTAAAATTTGTGTGAGTTCCTATTGGGAACTATCAAATAGCTCTCTTCTTTGTGTGAGTTCCTATTGGGAAATTTGCGTGAGTTCCTATTGTAGAACACTATCGTTCTGTGTGCACTTTGTTTGTTCTCTGATTATAATTACCAAAGCCATGATAAGAGTACCTCTGCATTGGCCTAGTTCGTTTTACACTGCTAGATATTGTTCATATTTATCTCTGGGAATGATCTTGTGGATCTGCTTTGAAGCTGTCTATACACCGATGAGAAATTTCATAAACTATTGAGAAGCGAGATGCCGATTACTTGATCCACGAGTGAATTGAAAGTTTTCGAGGGTGGATGTTGCCACGATATTAATTTTTTACTTAGTGGATTAATTTAAGATTTGAGTTCAATTGACTGAGTCTACTGAGTTGTTTCTGTTGGATTTTGTTTTAAAATTCTCAATTATGTGTATGAGATTATAAGGGGAAATAATTACTAGATTATGTTATTTTCTTATTTTGGTTGTACTGATTTTTCATTATTAATAATATGAGCTATAAACAAAGCTTAGATCAGGTTAAATGGACTTAAAATTTGTTTAGATGATCAAGTTTGACTAATCTTTAAAAAGTTTACTTATAAAATAAATATTCTTGTTGTTTGATTCACTTATTTTGAAAGTGGCATAAAGATATTAAACCCCTTCCGGTCGGGAAGATGTAGATAAAAGGACCTGATGTCCGCTTCTACGGCATTTTCCAAAGTTGTACTGGTTTAGTTGATAGTTAGTATACTATTTCGATTTTAAGTTAGGATTTCTAGGTTATGGCCGTTATGCAGCATTTGTAGTGGAAGATCATGTTTTTTTATAGTAAGACTTACCTTCAATGTTGGGACTTTTAATTAGTAAATGGCAAAATACAACCTTTGAATCAGTAAGTTTGCATTTGTAGTGGACGATCATGCTTTTTAGGCTTGCTTTGAATCAGTAAGTTTGCATTTCTAGCTTTTGGATTTAGGAATTTATTTAGGTTTTATTTGGTGAATTTAAGTGTACTTAACTCATTATATACTAAAAAAATGATGCATTCTTTAACATAAAAGTTGTGGCTTTCTTGATTGATAAATTTGTTTTGATAATTTCTTGTTGATATCCTGTTGGTTGAACTCCTTAATTTCCCTCTCAAGAATCCAAAATCATTATCTGCTTGAACTCATATTTCTCATTGATTTCATGTTGGTTTAAGATCTATTTTTGGTTCAAATGTTAGTGCATAATTCAGATTATTGGTTGAATTACGATATCCTTGTTCACTTTGGTTTTATTTATGTAATGATCAAGTTTTTTAGTCAAGCAATTGCATTTGCATACGAATTTCTGCTTGTCCAAATCTGATTGGCCTTTTTGTGGATTTCATACGTAATGTAGCGGCTTGTATTGAACATTATGGCATCAGATCGCAGTTGGATGTTGAATCGGTCAGATGAAGGATTTCTTTCGAACAGATTCATTGAAGGTGTTGAAGAGTTCATTGAATTTGCCATGTCTCGAACAAGAGATGGAGATATGATCAAGTGTCCATGTTCTATATGCAAAAACGCTAGGTTTCTGAAAGGAGATGATGTTAAATTTCATCTTTACAAAAATGGATTTACAAGGGGTTATACACAGTGGAACGCACATGGAGAACCATTCAGTTTCAATGGTCCAAATTTTGCAGAGTCCTCAACTGCACAAGCTACAGCTATTGAGAGCTATGAAGAAATGGTGATAGATGCGATGGGCCCTGAAATGTACCATAATTACATTAATCATAATGTTTGTGCTAATGAGGAACAAACCCCAAATCAAAATGCTGCAAATTTCTTTAAACTATTGGAAGAAGCTGACCGACCTGTATGGCCTGGTTGTACTAAGCACACAACCCTTTCTACTATGGCACGACTCTTGAATTTGAAGTCTGAGTTTAATATGCCTACAGCATGTTATGATCGTATGTTGTCTGTCTTTAAAGAAATTATGCCAGAGGGTGACCGGTTAGAAGCTACGTTCTATAAAACAAAGAAAATGTTATCTAGTCTTGGCTTTGGTGTTGTGAAGATCCATGCTTGTGTGAATGATTGTATGTTGTACTACAAAGAAACCGAGAGCATGACTCAGTGTCCTACGTGTTTTAGTCCACGATACAAAGAGAAGATGTCTCAATCTGGACATAGGGTACCTCAGAAGGTACTACGCTATCTACCTCTAACTTCTAGGCTTCAAAGATTGTATATGTCGAGGCATACTGCGGAGTATATGTTATGGCATTCGAAGAACCAATTAACTGATAATGAAATGTCACACCCCGTACACAGCGAGGCATGGAAGCACTTTGATAGAAATTTTCCTCATTTTTCCCTTGAACCACGTAGTGTGCGCCTTGGTTTATGTACGGATGGGTTCAACCCCTTTAACATGTCAAATGTGCAATACACGTGTTGGCCAGTAATCATTACTGTGTACAATCTTCCGCCATGGATGTGCATGCAACAAGACAACTTGTTATTGAGTATGGTTATCCCTGGACCGAAGAGTCCAGGGAAAAACCTTGATGTTTATTTGCGTCCTCTCATTGATGAACTAAAAATGCTTTGGAATGAAGGTGCTGAAACATATGACATACTAACGAAGCAGAATTTTCAGTTGAAAGCTGCATTGATGTGGACTATTAGTGATTTTCCAGGATATGGCATGTTATCTGGATGGAGTACACACGGTCTAAAGTCTTGTCCATATTGTATGGGTGAAACTAAATCTTTTAGGCTTAAAAATGGAGGGAAAACATCTTTTTTTGATTGTCACCGTCAATTCCTACCACCCGACCATGCATTTAGAAAACAACGAGACAAGTTTTACAAAGGTAGAGTTGAGAAGGAAATGGCACAACATAGGCTGACCGGTGAAGAGTTGCGAAGTATAGTGGAGAAGCTTCCGTACATTGCATGTGGCAAAGCTAATAAAAGAAAAGAAATCGAAGGTTTTGGTCATACCCATAATTGGGTGAAAAAAAGCATTTTCTGGGAGTTGCCTTACTGGGATAAAAATCTCATCAGGCACAATTTAGATGTGATGCATATTGAAAAGAATGTATTCGAAAATATATTCAACACAATTATGGACATAAAGGGAAAAACTAAAGATAACTTCAAGGCTAGGAAGGATTTGGAGCTATATTGCAATCGTCCAGAGCTTCATATATATGAAGATGAAAGAGGAAAACTATTCATGCCAAAGGCCTCCTACAGCTTAACTAATGTCCAAAAACGAGAAGTATGCAATTGGATTAAGAATTTAAGAATGCCTGACGGTTATGCATCAAACATTTCACGTTGTGTTAAGGGTGATTGTGAGTTCTATGGAATGAAAAGCCATGATTGTCATATTTTTATGCAAAGATTGCTACCGATTGTATTTAAAGACTTGTTGCCCAAAGCAATTTGGGAAGCTTTAACTGAACTTAGCCATTTTTTTAGGGATATATGCTCTACTGTTTTGAGGGTGAAAGATATGGTGCAATTGGAACAAAATGTTGTTGTGACATTATGCAAGCTTGAAAAGATTTTTCCACCGGGATTTTTTGATTCAATGGAACATTTACCTGTTCATTTAGCATATGAAGCGAAGGTTGGAGGTCCTGTGCAGTATCGTTGGATGTATCCTTTTGAGAGGTAGCACATGCTTCAATATTAAATTTACCTCCTATAGTCTTAATGATATTGATTTCGTGTATCACAGGTTCCTACACCACTTAATGATATTGATTTCGTGTATCACAGGTTCCTACACCACTTAAAAAAGAAAGTGAAAAATCGGGCTCATGTCGAGGCATCTATTGTGGAGGCATACTTAGTAGAGGAAACGTCAACTTTTTGCTCTATGTATTTTGATCAAAATATTCCAACAAAATTGAATCGTGTGTTGAGGAATGATGATGGAGGTCTTATTGATCCCCAAGGGAGACTATCAATTTTTGCCCACCCTGGACGACCCTTTGGCATTCAACGTCATAATAGCAGATTAATGACAAATGAAGAATTTAGAGTAGCATCGACATATGTGCTATTGAATTGTGAGGAAGTAACCCCTTTTATAACGTAAGTTGTTATAAATACGTTTGTAATATATATATGGAACTGTATGCTTGCTTAGCTGCATTTATATTTCTTATGGCACATGTAGGGTGTTTGATAAAAGGATGAGAATGTTGCATCCCCAAATGTCTGATGCACAATTTGATGGTTTACGGGAAGAACATTTCTCGCGTTGGTGGGAGATTGCAGTCCTGTTTGGTTATTGTATATGTAGTTGGTTGTTCAATGTAATGTATCAACTCTAAGCTGTTTTGTAGTGCTAAATACTTTTGTAATCTACTCTCAACTGTACAGAATTTCATGGCTTGTTATAGTTCTTTTGTTATAACAATTAAATAAATTGGTTTTAAGCAAATGGCTGCAAAGGTTGTTATCAACATTAGTCTGATGCTATATTCTGATGCTATATCTGGACCAAAAACGCCCTGAATCAGCAAAGCATCAAGTGATGGCTTGGCTTGGCTGGACTTCTTGTGCTTGGTGGAACATTTAGTTTTGAATTAAAGTAGATGTTATCTGCTCTTTCATCTTTGTGTTATGCTAGTGAAACAGAGTTTAACATGATAGCATATTCTCAGAGTTTGATGCACCTGATTCTTGGTGCTGATGCACCTGCATTTTGTTGCTGGTGCATTAGTACCTGATTCTTGGTGCATTTTATTGGCTAGTGCATCACATTTATGCACTTCAATCAATCCAATTTTCAATTAGAGTAACTTCTAATTTACACATAATATTACCCATCTACCAACTCAGCCACAAAAACGAAACAAACCAAGTTATAACATGATTCATTAATTCAATAGTGCAAAGATCATACAACCAAGTTACAACGATCAATAGTGCAAAGATCAGAGCTGGGCGATGAGGGCTTTGAGCTGGGCAATATCGATGAGGTTTATCAAAGCCAAGTTGAAAGTCAAAGCTGGGCAGAGAAATTTTCACCGCCATTGATGAGATTCTTGAGCAATACAAGGAGCAGAAGCAGAGGCAGGTCACGTTCGAATCCAATGTTTCGCATGCATAGCAAAAAAGATGCTGCGCCAGTTATTGAACCATCCTCTCCAAAAGTTACTTGCTTTGGCCAAGTCCAAGTGAGAACTTCTTCCTCCAAAACAACCTCCTCACGGAGACCCAGAAATGGTTCCTCCGCCGCTGACCGCCCCTGCTTGGGCGATGAGGGCTTTGAGCGCGGTTTGGGGTTTGGGAATTAAGGGATTGAATTTGGGTTTAGGGAGAAATGTCGTGAAAATGGGGAAGAAGCGTGAGTTCAATGGAGAAATGTCGTGCCCTTAATTCCAGGTTGGCAATTTAAAGGAGGTTTGTTTGGCACGTAAAAAAAACTGTCGTCCACGTGTAACTTTCCGTTAATTTGAAGAGATGGAAGTCGGGTGAGTGGTGGATGGGTAACTATAAGGAAAGATGGGCAAGCGTTCAGTAACGCGTTAAAGTTGAGTGAGTAAATAGTAACAAGTTCAAAGTTTAGTGACTGTTGATTAAATTAACTCCATTAATGTTGAATTCAGGAAGTATCCAAACAATTGAACTGTGCTTCCAATATATCATTTGAACTGTGCTTCCAATAATCATTTGATCCCATTTTATTCATCAAATTGCAGCAAATGCACAAAAGATCGTTAAATTTCACACAAATAGACAAATGTACACAGATTATGGTAGACAATAACTAAAATTAAAATGTAATTGGAAGAGCGTCTCAGAAAGAAAGCAGTAGTGTTGTTGTAATCACAGATATTTCATGAATAAATATCACTTCAATAATCATCGGAAACTCGCCAAATCTATCACTCGAACAAATAGACAAAGACACCTTTTTGAAATTGATTTCAACTGTTTAAGGGCAAAAAAATCTGAAAAAATATAATGCTATACAAATATATTTCGTTTTGGAACATTCAAACTCAATACCCTTCCTTCGGCGATTTTCTGATGACTTTCATGTTAATAAAGGAGTTCTTAGTAAATAATTTTTAATATTATGTTGGAGCGTCGTTGAAGAAATCTGATTTAATTTTTTATTATATATTTTTATAATGCCATTTTTTGGTTTATTATTATTGGAATACTAGAAAACAGAATCAATGTAGTAATGGTCTCGTAAGTGGTATTAGATACAATTGAAATGTATAATGAACACGAATGGTACTTATTTATTCCATGTAATAATATTCGATGTTATTCAATCCTCTTTACGACACGTCATTGATATTCTATGACATTTAAGCTTAACTATTTTAAGTATGACAAAGAGAATAAAAATGTTGAATGAATAAAAGAAACACGAGAATGATTGTCAACTATCTTATGTGTATTATGAGAGTGCACTGCGCACCGTCTACATTAGGAGAAATAGATAAAAAAAGTTATTTAAAAAAAATTCATAATCCACTAAATTCTTGGCCTAAATTATCCACATCTGTCAAACATAGCTGAATGAGCTTCACATTTGAGAAGGATTTATAAACGGTAAATCATTTTTCAATAACTAACAATGAGTGGTATATAAGTAGATGGTCTTGTGGTCATTGAAGTGTGTAATTAAAAATAAAGATTGATCATTTATAAATAATTTAAAAATTTTGCCATAGGAACATAGACAATTTTCTTACATTTATTGAGATATCACTAGGAATAAAATTGTCGGCATTACCTAAAAGAAAAAGTCAACTCTGAACTTTTGATTTTAAGACCTTGATACTACCAACTTACAAGTCTTTTATAGTATTCTACAATTATATTAAAATGTGGTTCGTTCAATATACCTCAAGGGTGATTTTGTCACATTTAACTATTCTTCAAATATGTCATTTTCGTTGAAATCTCAATAGTTTGCTCCTTGCCATTTCCGATTCATAACGTCTAGATCCGCCACAAGTTTAAAAAGTTCATGATTTAGTCCCCAAAATTTCGAAATGTAAACTTATTCTTATTCCATAAACTCATGAATTTAATCGGATTTCATCGAGGCTCGAGGAGTTGGGAATTGGCATTTTCGTCGAATTCGTTTACTCTTTCCCCTTGTGATTCTCAATTCATAGTGTATTCGTCCAATAAATTCTTGATTGTCAACTTTACTACATTTCATCATATTTCTTCTAATTAATTGATTGCAATGCGAATGATCTGCAAAGAACCTGAATCTATATCTAATTAAGGTCGAAATTATCAAGAGACACGCAATTTTAGCGATAAGAAAGGTAGGACTAGTGAAATAATTTCAGTTGGGATTCAATCATGCAAATTAAAAGGGAGAAATTAATTTTTTTTTTTTTTTGTAATGAGAAGTCAATTTTACATATATATTTAAGATGAAGCTTCAATAAACATGTAAAGAACTAGAAGGGAAGAATTATTTCATTTACACTAATTATAAACTAACCTCATTTTTACTAATACTAGTCTATTGCCCGTGCATTATTTCGAAGGTAATATTAGCGTTTCCAAAAAAATATGTTTATCTCCTATTTTGATGGATTCTTCTTAAATTCAGAATTTAATGCATAATGTAACATTTTTTTTCAGAGTTAAGAATTATAGATACTGAACTTTATTATCAAACGTTTATGAAAATAGGAATTAATAACGAAAGAACATAATATTAATTGAATGACAAAGCGCCCCTCGTGGGGGTTCGGGGGCAACGCCCCCGACGGGGATCGACCTGCCCGGTCAGGTCGCGGGGGTCGAGGGGGCAGCGCCCCTCGTGGGGGCTCGGGGGCAACGCCCCCGACGGGGATCGACCGTGAATATTTTCTAATTATTTTGAGTTAATAATTTCTGTGAATAATTTTTTTTTTTTTGTGAATAATTTCTTTGTGAACTAACTCAATTTTAACCTTCCTATTTTATTTTTTAGAAAAACATTGACTTTCAAAATATCATGTACAATCGTTAAATTACTCCATCTAATTTATCCCTCCAAAAATTTCAACCATTCCCTCCAATTTTTCTAGAAAGCTAGTATATTTTTCCCTCATTTTTGCCCACTATATATTCCCGCTTTCCTTTCCTGGACTGTCGATTCCAAATTTGGAGGTCCCGTGTGAAAGGCATCCTCATCACTGTTCAACCATTTCATCTTTCTCAAAACTCATATAGACATTAACTTCAACTGAGGATGACTACTAGAGTAAGGTGGAGTTCCATGCCTAGGGTTTCCAGATTACAAGATGAGGAAGATACTGACTGGATTGAGAACGGATATGAGGGTAATGATGGGGCTCTTTCTGCAGATGATAATGACGAACTTCATTGTGCAAAAAGGGGTCCCAACCACGGTAGCAATGTTTGTCCAGATGAAACAGGGAGAATTCCTTTAACTGTGGGAGACAATAGGTATAGCTGAACATTTTTTTTTTTTGGATTTCAGTTTGAATGCAAAGTGGTATCAATGATTTTATATGGCGTGAATTACAGTGGGAGTTAGGAAGTATATGTTGGCTTCTCATGTCGATGTTCTAGTTAACAGGAGTTGGGAAGTTGTTGGATAAACTTTTTATTGTTATTTTTTTATTCCAGAAATTCTGTGTTATCTTTATGCATTTAAGCCGACATTTGCAATTTTGAAGTACCTTTGTGTTGTGGTTTACATGGCCGAAATATAAATGGATTATTCTCAATTTCTCCAATGATTGTTAGAGAAGGAGTTTAAATTAAATAGAGTAGAAAAAGGGGTCCTCTGGTAGTATTTGGGACCTTCAAATAATCTCAAACTTCTGTGTGCATTGTAAAATTTTCAGATTCTTGGTTGAATTTCCTTTGTATCTGTGCTCAAGGTAATAATTGTTGCCAAAAAATGAAAAGTGTCGTGAAATAGGTGATAGCAATGTGGAGATAAATTACAGATGTAGCTAGAAACAGGAATGAACCATGAAGCTAGGACCACTGATTTCTCTGTTTATAGTTTGTTCGTTTTTGTTTTTTTAGTGAACCCCTTCTGGACACTAATGCTATATTGAGTAGAGTATGCTTGATTTCAGTTCACTATAAAATAACATGAAAAGGTTAGAGCAAAATGGATAACCTGCTTACTCCCTTCCATTACTCTGTTTTGTTCTCTCTTTTTATTTTAGGCTGACTAGTTCTCTTGATTTTCTCGTTGATATATATTGAACTTATCAACGGTATACACAAAATGGATAAGGAATGATGATACATATTTTAATACACATTTGTTTAAGTCGTGGTCATTCTGATTTTGTATGATTGTAGATTCGTTACTATCTCGGCATCACGTTCTGTAAGTGCCAATTTGAAAGCGTACTTGGGAGGACCGTATCCTACGTTTAGTTTGGTGCCGGTTGACACAAAAAAGTTCCTGTGGGAAAGATTCCAGGTAATACAATTTTCTTGTAAATCTACTTATTGTCCTTATAAATTTTCATCATTTTTTCCGTACTAATGGTTGATACCTACATTAGCAACAATACTCGTGGCCAAAAAATAAAGATAATGAGGTGAAGAAGGCATGGAATATTGCCTCAACTGATCGACTAAGAGATATATTTTGTTTGGCTCGAAAGAAGGCTCAGGAAAATAGTAGGTCCCGAAATATAAAAGATTGGAAGGGATATGGACCACCGTGGTTAAGTGTAGAGCACTGGAATGATGTAATTGAGAAAAGGTGGAACAATGAAGGATGGAAGAAGAAGTCTAAACTTGGCCGTGATAATCGGCTGACTGTGAAGTCAGGAACCATCACTAAGCACACTGCTGGTTCAATCACAATTGCTGCCCATAAGATGAGGCTGGTAATGTGTAACTTTTATGATGAAATTTCATAGATGATTGACATGTTATACATAAGCATCTGGTTCTATATATTATGTTCAATTTTTAACCGAAAATCTCATTCGTTAGAAAAGCTTTTTCTATCCATTTTATGTTCTATGTGAGAAAAATCCTCAATATGTCTGAATTTCGTTTGGGAAAAATGAGCATGTGATGTCTTTGTTTTCTGCTTGCTCTGGCTGAAATCAATCCAAGAAAAATATCATGTTTTGACTTCAAGACGAGGGATTTATATACATTATGCATGACACGCTATTTGTTTTATTCCTAATAAAGAATTTTGTAAAATAAACTCTTCATTTCTTGATTGTTTTCAGCATGAGAAATTAGGCAAGCCACCAACTGCTTCACAGTTATTCGAACGTGTGCACCGTCGAAACAAAGGAGAAGGAGACTTTGTAGACAACAAGTCACGAATTGTGTGGGTAAGTAGAAATAAATTCAGGTTTTGATTACACTCTACACTCTAAATTTCATGTTATTAGCTAACTAGTCGTAGACACTAAATGGTGGTTGGATAATTACCTTCTTGGAGTTTTAGTGGACTCATTATTTGCTCATGTACATTAAGTTACTCAGGAACTTCGTCCAAGTACTAGTGTCACTACTTCATTTGTTCTATCATGTTTCTATATATTACTTGTCCTAATTTACGTTCAAGTCGACCAAAATTTTTGAACAAGTTTCATAATTTTCTGTTGTAAAATCCCTTTCTTTCTAGAAATTCTTGATCATTCATGGAACATCTACTATGATGTTGGAACCCAGATTTAGAAAAAAGAAGAAAATGAACACAACAAAATGTCATTCTATTATTTACTCCAAACTTGTTCAAAATTTTTGGTGAGTTAATATCAAGTTGGTGAGTTAATTTTTGTTTGTAAGAACAATTTGTGAGGCAATAGAACCTTTAAATCGGTCGAATCAAAAGTGGACATTAAAAATCCTAAAAGTGTAATCATTTTTCATGATGGAACAAATTCTTAAATATATACTGCTTAAATTAGCAGATTATGGGGCCATTTTATTTGTCATTATGTCAGGTATATTAATATTTTAAATGAAAATTCTTGGTATGGAACTTGGTGACCAAATTGAACACTGTCGGCACCAAAAATCCATTAATCCATTTCTAAAATTAAAAAGTCCTAGAGCCCTGTGTTTTCATCTCTCTTTTTTTAAAAATAATAATTTAGGTTTAATTTTAGACAAAGGAGAAGGAGATTTTGTAGACAACAAGTCACGAATTGTGTGGATAAGTAGAAATAAATTCAGGTTTTGATTAGACTCTACACTATAAATTTCATGTTATTAGCTAACTAGTCCTAGACACTAAATGGTGGTTGGATAATTACCTTCTTGGAGTTTTAGTGGACTCATTATTTGCTCATGTACATTAAGTTACTCAGGAACTTCGTCCAAGTACTAGTGTCACTACTTCATTTGTTCTATCATGTTTCTATATATTCTTGGTTTTCTTATAATAAAGAAACTTTATTTATGTCTTCCAGTTAAGTGAAGTTGTATATTGTGGTAGCACTAAATAACTTTTTATTCTGTGACTTTGGGTTTGTTCAAATTTGGTTGATTTGTTGATAGCATTGTTTAATCCATTTTGATACCTTGTCATTGATAGTTGATGTAAATCAACATTTATCTAGAACTGATTGGTGATACACCAAACATGTTTTTATGGTTTTGGCTTGAATGAATCTCCAATTTTTATGGTTTTGGTTTGTTTGCATTCTGCCCATTGCCAATGTTTTAGATTCACTTGTTTTCCTTTTATAAAGTTGAGTTGCTTCTCTTCTTGTTTTATAGGAAAAATATGACAGTGCAATTCATGAAAAATATGGTTCAAATGTGTCACAACCTGAAATTGACATTGAAGCATGGTGTGAAGCAACTCAAGATCCTTGTAAAGGTGGTCGCTTGTATGGCCTTGGTATAGAACGAAAATCTTTGCACACAGATGTCACTTCCTCTGGTTCGCCTAATGTTTCATATGATGGACATGCTGATTTCATCACGTTACAAGAGGAATTTCGTTCTGCTTGTGAGAAGATAGATCAACTTACAAGGGAAAATAATGAATTACTTCAAAAAATGGAAGATGGTAGGCGAGAAGAAGAGAAGAAGCGCATTGAGTTCGAACAAACTATACTTCAAATGTTGGGAAAAATGAATGCTTCACGAGATTAGTCATTTGAGCACAATGTGATCTTCAATGGTTGGGTTTAAATGTTTATTTTGTTTATAAAAATTTACCATTGAATGTGTAGAACTTTCTTTTGCTAATTGATCAAGTGCATAACTTTAGTATTGACTTTTGAAATGTAAGTAAAACTAATCGTATTTTGTGTAACTTTGAATCTTGAATGGAATGAAAATATTTGCATTTTGTATTTTTAATTTTTAATTTTTAACTTTTTGTAAATATTTTATTCACAATATAAATTTATTAATATAATAATTAATTAATTATGAAATATGTTGGTGGTTAGCGACGAAACAAAAACGAAATATTTTGTAGCTAATTTAGGTACAATTATTTACGTAGGCAAATATGTTGGTGTTTAGCGACGGAAACAAAAACGAAAATATTTTGTAGCTATTTAGGTACAATTGTTTCCGTAGGAAAATATGTTGGAGGTTAGCGACGGAAACAAAAACGAAATATCCGTGGCTATTTAGGAACAATTGTTTCCGTAGGAAAATGTGTTGGTAATTAGTGACGGAAACAAGAACGGCGAGATGCGTAGCTAATTTAGGAACAAGTACTAAACCGTTGTTAATCACAAACAAATCGGCGACAAAATTTTCGTCGCCAATCAGCGACGAAAATTTTCGTATGTAAACAGCGACGGGTTATTCCGTCGCTGTTCACCGACGACTAGTATAAGCCGTCGCTGATTTTACCGGCGGGCTGTTTACCAACGGATTTACCGACGGACAAAATTTGTCTCTGAAAGTCATTTCCTACGGATTTTGGAGCTTCAGAGACGGAAAATTCCGTCTCTGAAGCCGCTTTTTTTTGTAGTGAATATTTATTCTATGTTATAACTATATATCTCCAAGCATTTATCCTGAAACAATGAGGAAGAGCATAAGGAGGGCCAATCAACTATAGTAAGAATTGATCGACTAATTTTTAAGACAAAGAATTGCAAATTTGTGGGTAAACAATACCATAATGTGGAACTGCAGTGTCAACAACACCGAATAGAAACCTATAATTTTATTACGATTTATCATATATTGATATGTAATCGATACAAAAATAGAACGAATGATCTAAATATCAGAAGACGTGCTCCAAGCCCATGTTTTGGAATTCTCACATCAACAAGATCAAGTTTTCGTACAATGATAACTAACGAGCTTCGATAGGAATATCATCTTATGAGCAAGAAAACGTTGACAATTGTTATATTAGGACTTAGAGTGATAGTTGTTCAATCTAAAGGTAGTGGAAGATACATCACTTGTTCAAAAAGTATGCAGACAAAAGATAGAAGCTTTTAGAGTTTAACGTAGGAAATAACATATCACTTTTTGAATGAACGGTTCAATTATTCAAGTGCATTGCTTACAAACAACAAGAATTTCAATAATTTATCTTGATATAATTTTTATGGAGATGTTTGATATTCATATCAAATGTCCTTATGAACACGTTCTCTATAGGAAGTTGAATTCTAATGCTAATATCTTGATTTTTATTTATTTATTTATTTATTTTATGTAAATGATCTAATTTTTATAAGAGTCTCGTTGGAAGTACGAGGTATTTGATATGTACACAACCTAATATTTTGTTTGAAATTAGTCTAGTTTGTTAGTGTATGGAGTTCCTTACCATAACACATTTGAAGGTCGCAAAGAGATTTTTATGAGACATCAACTTGTTTTGTTCATATTCTAATCGTTTCAAGCTTGTCGATTATAGGAGTAGTAATTGGGGCAGAGATATGACAACAAAAAACTTACAAGTTGTTATATTTTCTTTACGAGAGATAAAACTTTTACACAGTCTTTGAAGGAGTAACTTATTGTAACACTTTTAAGTTGTAAAGTGGTATCTTACTATAACATTTTGCAACAAGATGATTTGAATGTGGTTCTTATTGTCAACAAGTCAACATTATAGTTGGTTAAGAATCCACCTTTCATGATCAAAGTAAGTACATTGACACGAAGTATTATTTTGTTCGAATTTGTATTGACAAACAACATGTGGTGTTAAAATTCTTGAAGTCTCAAGATATTTTCAAACATTAATTGATGATTGATGCATTTTTGAGGTTTCAAAACATACCCATAGGGATGGCAAAATGGTTCGTCGGCTCGGGGCGCCGGTGAGTCGGGTCGGCTCGACCGAGCCCCATTTTGGAGCAAAGACTCTCGAGCCTGAGCCAGCCCGGACGATCTGAGCCAATTTTAAAAAAAATAAAAATAAAAATTGAAAACAATAGCTATAGCCTATAGGAAGAAAAAAAAAATGAAACAAACCTGCACATTGCAAGTATAGACAGCTTTGACAAGAGGGAAAAAAAAAAAAAAACCCTAGCCGGCTGAAGCTCGGGTTGAGCCTCAATTTTTTGGCCGAATTTTTGCTCAACTCAACTCGAACCAAAAAAAAGCTTGAACATTTATTGCTCGAGCCGAACCCGAGCTTTTATAAAAACAAACTTGATTTATATAGATAAGTTAACAGTGTGTATTTTGAATTATTCATTTATTGAATTATGATATATATGTATTGTAGACAATGGATACATGTAGAAATGGATTCGTATACGTGGGATATGCATGAATCATTGTAAGGGAAGGTATGCAATTAATGATAGATACACGTACAAGGTTAGATACATAATTTAAAACCTGTAAAAGGCTTGATATTAGTCATTTTATGTAAGTTAATTTATGAAATAAAGTCGTGTTCTCAGATTTATCGTTTTCTCTCCTAAAAATAGTACTTTCCCATCTCTAAATTTCGAACCCATGCAAAGTAATTTGTATTTTTTGAAGGAATGTCAAAAAAGAGAGCGATGTCACATTGGCGCTGTATTAAGTTTATTCAATACAAAAAATATCACATTCAACAACCATATAAATGATCGTAAAATATACATTTTTTTATTATTGATCTCATTAAACGACCAAAATCATTTGGTCATTTATTGGTTGGCAAAGAGGTGTTGACAAATGTATTCAACGATGATCATTAAATGTAGGGATTCTTTATTAAAACACCCGGTCAATCAACGTTGTTGGATAAAAAGACTTTTTCCAATGTTTATTTGTAATATAGTCTCAGTTAAAAAAACCAATAAATAAAGGGTATAAAATACCTAAAATAACCCTATCATGAAAAGACATAAATATCCTTTACATCCAATTAATTTCCTCAATTCTTCTCCAAGCTCTCCGTCTCCTGCTCCTGTGCTTGCTTCCCCCCCTCCCCTCTCCACAAAATCTTGTTATTTATTATATTACTCATCTATATTTTCCTACATTTTGAGTATTTGAATAAAATTTTGGTTTCTATATTATCTCTATTAAAATCTCTAAATATTTGAAGAAAAAAGAAAGGTATTTTTGTAAATTTCATGTACATTGATCATCATTTTATTGTTGAATATAATATGAAATGATATTTTAGCTGATTTTTCTTTACAGTTGGTTGTATTTCTGTATTGTCCGCAACTATTGGACGAATTGCAGAACAGAACGACAGTCCAGTCGTTTTACGTAGTGTAGAACGACACTACAGTCATTATCGTCCATATAAAATGAAAATAGAAACAATATATGTTATGATGTGTGTTCTTGATAATACAATGTCACTACTTTAATAATTTAAATATGAAAGCTATTTTCATATTACTTTAATATATGTTTGAGTAAACTATTTAACTTTTTTCTTGTATTTGCAGCTATGGATTCTGTAGAAATGATATGAGTACAAGTATGCTATTTTGTTGAGTTTAAAAAGATTGAAGAAGGCAAATGGACATGGATTTACGTAGGAAATACTAAAGAAAATGTGGATATTCTTTATGTTTCAACTAACATTTCGTTTTCAAAAACAGTAACGACAGTTGAGTCGTTTTCCTTTTTACTATATTAAGTAATGCACAAATCTCGAAAACGTCGTAATCAGTGTGTCCAACCTACAGCTTAAATGAGTTCATCTTATCGATTATCGTGGTTGGGACAGGTCGTGGCTCATCGTACTCGTATTTAGAGGTAGAACGGCACTTGTGCCGTTTTCAGAACAGTAACGGCAGTTGTGTCGTTTTCCTGTATCTTGTTTATAAAGTAATGAGCATAACTCCCGAATGTTGTAAGTGGTCTGTTCAATTCGCACCTTAAATGAGTTCAGATTATCGATTATCGTGGCTCGGATGGGTTGTGGCTCTTCAAAATCCTGTTTAGAGGCAGAATGACACGAGTGTCGTTCTGTTGATTTTTTCAATATTTTGTAAGTGGCGTGTTGAGCCTTCAACTTAAATGAGTTCAGTTTATCGATTATTGTGGTTCGAAAGGGTCGCGGCTCTTCAAAATCGATTTTAGTGGCAGAACGACACTTGTACCGTGAAACGACACTTGTGTCGTTCTGTTGATTTTTCTAATATTTTACTACTTTTCAAGGCAATGACATCAATGATTGGACTCCCCCAATCTTATAAAGATGAAAATGTTGATTGTGTGACAACTAACGGTGGAATTGAAATGGAATATGAGGTATCAAACGGTAAAATCACAAGTATTGATCTAGATTCGTTTGAAAGTATAAGTAATGAGCATAACTCCCGAATGTTGTAAGTGGCGTGTCCAGTCCGCACCTTAAATGAGTTCAGATTATCGACTATCATGGCTCGGACGGGTCGTGACTCTTCAAAATCACGTTTAGAGGCAGAACGACACTTGTGTCGTTCTGTTGATTTTGAAGAGTGAGAATTATTTTTTGGACGATTATAGTCCTGCTACGTGCAATTCAATTATTTCAATAATAATTTACTTTTCATTTTTCAATATGTATTTAATTTAAAAAATGTAATAAATACTATAAAATTCTTATTCATGCATGTATTTTATGTTATTAATTCTCAATTAATTAACATTCATATTCATTTAATTAATATTAATTAGAATTTCATATTCATATTAGTCCATGTCCTATTATTAATTCTCAATTAATTTATATGCACATTCATTTAATTAAAATTAATTAGAATTTCGCATTCGCATTCACATTGTCCACATTGTCCATATTATTAATTCTCAGTTAATTAACATGCAAGTTCGTTTAATTAATATTAATTATAATTTAACATTCACATTCACGTCCATATTCCTTTTATTGATTTATCAATTAATTAACATGCACGTTCATTCAATTTATATTAATTAGAATTTCACATTCAATAATGCAATTCGTTATTCACGTTCATGTATGTTAATTATCATTCAATTTCATTTAATTAGAAATTAAATATATTCATTTAGCATAAATGATTTACATTCATTATCACGTATATATTCCTTGGTATTAATTCTAAATTAATAATCATTCACGTTAATTCATGTTGTCTATTTGCCATTCATTTTCATTTATACACTCTAATAATCACAATCAAGTATGCATTTCACTATTGCATGCATAATAATTAATATTTATTTTCAGAGACGTGCATTTCTATAATATTTCGATCAAAATGGTAAATGAATTGTCAAATATTACTTTTGCAGCACTTATAAAATATTTAAAAATAATGTGCAACGCACGTTCAACTCTGCCGACATATTAAAAACTATGATATGTGGAATGTTTTATCAAGCCATCATATTACTGTTCTTCTTGGACAGCAGCACCTTCACTAATTTATCAAAGTTCAAGTAAGATGAACCATTGATTTCGGTGGCTCCTTTAGCATCTTTCTTCCACTCAATTGCTTTATTCTTCATCTTCTTACCCTTCTCTCCATCAATTAGTTCTCTCACAATCTTCTCTACCTCAACTCTATTGACATTTTCATCAATTTCCAAGCCAACACCCCATTCCGTACATGCAAACCTACAATTAATGAACTGATCTGCAAAGAATGGCCAACAGATCATTGGCACGCCATAAGACATGCTTTCAATTGTCGAGTTCCAGCCACAATGCGTTAGGAAAACTCCGATGGACGGGTGGTTGAGCACCTGTTCTTGTGGGCACCAACTTGCAATGAGGCCTCTCTCTTTAGTTTCTTCGACGAACTCAGATGGCAAATTAGAGGAATCACCAACTATGGTGTCTGACCTGATTATCCAAACAAAGTTTTTCTTGCTATTCGCAAGTCCCCAAGCGAATTCAACTAGTTGTTGTGGAGTCAAGACTGTTATGCTGCCGAAATTCAAGTACACCACTGAGTTTGGTTCCTTTGAGTTAAGCCACTCCAGACACTCTGTCGCTTCTTTCCAAAGGTTCCCTGTTGAAGCTAACTCAAGAGATTAAACAAGATGCTTCAATATAGTAGTAAGCATCTCTCAAATTATAATAGTTGTTAGCTTCTTAATGTGTAGTTCAACATTACCTCTGATAAATTTCAGACTGGTTTCTGGAAGTTGATCAACGAACAAGTGGAGGGGACCAATGGCATAAACCGGAGGACACAAGGGCGAGAGAGCATTCAAAACCTCAGCCTCCAATGCATCAAAAGTATTGAAAATGATGGCTGATGCTTTTGAGGTTCTTTCAGTCTCTCCCAAAATGAAATTTAGCATTGGATCATTTATATCTGTTGTCCGAATAAATGTTGGAAATTCCCTGAGTCTTATGTTTTTCAGGCTTGGAATACAATCTACAGTAGTGTCCAAGTATCCATTTGATAAGTAAGATGAATCTGCATATATAGTTGAGAAAATATCGTTAAACGTTGTTTTTATTGGATAAGGATAGTGGAAAAGGAAGGAAAAATGTTATAATATTCTCACTTTTGTACAATTCCTTGTTTAGTTCTTATGAGTTCATTAATTGGTTGTCGTGCTACGTTCGAGAATCTCTTCCCAGTTGATACGCGATGAGTCAACTTGACTTAACCAGCCTCACGATTAAGGCATAATCTCTTGCAAATCTATTTAATCATGCGCAGCGAAAATAAAGTAATTTCGATTCTCAAATAAGGATCTACTTTGTATTTAGATAGAAACTGTGATAGAAATAATACATTTGATGAATTCTGCAAACTCCTTTGCTGATTCTCGAACTCGAATGATCACGATCTACAATCCAAGCTGTCCAATTGTCCAACTTCCAATGGTGATCCACACAGAGAATAAGAATGGTGGCTAGGGTTTATTTTTCTCGTGCTAGCAAGAATAATAAATTTTCCATCAGGATTTTCAAACCCTAGCATTCTATTAATATAAGTTCAAACGGGCTTGGCCCGTCTCTTGAAGTTAATCCGGTCCAATATTTAATTAATCAAATTAATTAAATCTGGTCCATGAATTAATTAATCCAATTAATTAATTCGGGCATATTAATAAACAACCAAATTAATTAATTACCTAACACTTGTCATTAATTAATTGGTAAATCACATTCTTCTGGTTCTCTTTTGTGTGTGACTCATTAGGTTCCCGATCACGATACCTAACGACGTGAATTATTATTTTGATCTAATCAAAATTGATAAATTAAAACACCCCTTTTAATTTATCATCAATTCACATCCGTTGTCCCAAATTGACATCTAGCAATGTGTCGGGCAATACACGTAACGAAAAATGTCATGTGGTATGACAAAACCAAACTTGTTCGTTTACCGTAAAACTATAATCATTTAGTCAATATGATCCGATCAATTACGAGATATGGATGTGTCAATCTCAATCATCGATCATATCTTTTATCTCAATGTTAAGTCAATGTAAGTCGAAAACTCATTTTCGACTTATGAGTTCACTTTTGCCAAGGATTTCATTATCAACTTAACTGGATCAAAATGTAGATCATAATTTCTTACTATCTAAGAGTGACGAATTTTCTATTAATCATTCGCAACCTTCATATGATTCTTGACATACCCGAACGATGTTGTATTAGCAACCATTGGCAGAGTAACATCCAACATCATCAAAGTATGACTGTCATCATATAAGACACTATGATAATATCAAGTCAAATGACCAATTTTACTACCGAACGTTAGAGATTAACCACTAACACTTAGATAGTTATCCATGTGGAATCTCTCAGCGGGTCTCCAATGTTTTGTTTTATAACAAAACATCCATGTGTTCATTCAAGTGTCACCACACTTTAGTTTATGAGATCAACTACTTACTTCACAAGAAAGAAACGCCACACGTGATGGTCTATCCGTAATAACGATATCTATATCTCGTTATTACATATGACCACGAACAATTTAAGATTCAGTTATATGTAATTTGTGTCTCACAATCACAACTCCTTGTGATTAACAAATCACCATGACTTGAATTTACAGATTTTATTATTTAATTTATTAGAATATTAATTCAATTAAATAATAGATATTGCCATAAATATGCATTGATTATATATACATTAAATGTGTTTATGTCCAATGTTGATTGAACCTAAGACATAACACTTACAAACTCCCACTTGCACTAGATCCAATCACTTATGTATCTTATACCATAAGAGTCTACATGACGATCATGTTTATGATGTGACTACTCTTTGTCAATGGATCTGCAATTTAATAACTTGTGGGAATTCGTTATTTCTTTACGTCATTTCATTGTGTTATCTTTCCAGTGAGATAATACTGTCTTAACACATGTTTGGATCATTGATGAGACGTTAGTTCCTTAGCTTGCACGACGGCTCCACTGTTATCACAATGCAGAAGAATGTGATCAACAATGTTAGGAACTACTCTAAGTCCATTAATGAACTTCCTGATTCATACCACAACTTTTGTTGTTTTCTAAAGCAATGATGTATAAGGCTTCTATTATTGAATCTATGGTTATTTTCGATTTGGAACCTTTCCAACACACCGCTTAAGAGTAAACTAATATCCTAATTGAGATATGCTATCATTCTAGTCTGACTAGAAGTTAGAATCAATGTATCCATGAACTCTCAATTTATTTTCTCCATATAAAATATTCTCAAGATTTTATCTATATAGATTGAGATGAATTAAGCAATCTTTTAGATCTATCTCTATAAATCAACTTGCTTCTTCCACACCTATCATAGAGAAATTATTTGACAACCATAATTTTAACAATTAAAATACAAGTGCGTCATTTCCTATAATATGTCTCATACATATAATATTAAAAATGCGACAATGCTCCCACTATTTTCTTGTAAACACACAATTCGTCTTCATTTTTTGATAAAATCAAATATTTTGACTTTCACATCAATTCGTAGATTTCAGCTCCAAAAGACTTATTTCAATCCATATTGACATTTTCCTTGTAAACTCATTTACAACTTATGGGTTTTAATCCATGGCAGGTCGACCAAGGTCCAAACCTTGGTTACATACATTAAGTTCGTAACGGATTTCATAGCCTTCTGCCATCTTAGCGAATCAACACTTGACTTTGCTTATGCATAATTAGTAGGTTCATCTCGATTAATAATACCCGATTAGTAATTATAGATTCGTACCTTCCAGAAGGTCGAATGATCCTACAAGACTTACACGGAGCTGACGTGTCCTCAGGAGTCTCCACTTCCTGATCAAAAGTATGTCCCTCGACAGGTTTGGGATCAGACTCGTGTTTACCTACTTGGTCAACTATATTTGTGAATTTTTGAACTCCTTCAAGATTTATTATGCTTCCACTATCCTCTCTTAGAATAAACACTTTCTCTGGGTGTCTTGAGATGAGCACCTTCTTCTCAACATTATTATATAATTGTTATCCAATTGTCTTTTGGATATCCCACAAATATATATTTATCGGATTTAGTTTCAAACTTATCCGATTTAGTGCGCTTCACATAAGCGTCACAGCCCAAACTTTCATTTGAGATAAGTTGGGTCTTTTGTCTTTCCATAACTCGTATGAAGTTTTGTCAACCGATTTAGATTGGACACGATTTAGTGTGTAGCACATGGCAATCAATGCATGACCTCAAAACAATTTTGAAATGTTTGTATGGCTAGTTCTTAGTTGCACTATATCTAATAGTGTACGATTCCTCATTTCAGATACACTATTATGTTGCAGTGTATGTGGAGGAATACACTACAAGAGAATCACATTCCCTTTTAGATAATTAAAAATTCTACCTTTTAGATATTCTCCACATCGATCGGATCTTAACGTGAGAATATATTAACCTATTTGTTTCTCAATTTCTAGTTTAAATCCCTTGAACATTTCCAGAGTTTCATGCTTGAACTTCATCAAATATACGTGACCATTTCTGAAATAGTTGTCAGTAAATATGATGAAATAAGAGAAACTTTATCTAGCATTGATTGATATGAGTCCACATACATCACTATATATTAGACCCAGTAATTGTGCAAATGTTTCACCTTTTCAAGTAAAAGGGATTTGGTCATATGCCTAAAAATCATGTTTCGCATTTGTCAAATGATTCAAAATCATTTAACCCAAATACGTCTCATTGTAAATTTGGAATTGCATTCACATTTATGTGACCAAATCTGCAATGCCAGATATATGTGTTATTCAGATTATCATTTTATGCCTTTCAATTTCTATATTCATTATAGAATACTTATATTTAGAATATAAATGTCATTTTGTAATTTACCATAATCATTAAAATCTTATCAAGATAAAAAAGAACAATAATTTTCCTTAACATTAAAATAATTTATGTCCAAACATGAAATTTATTTAATACTCTTGGTAATGGTAAGAATAAAACAACATTTCTCTAATTCTAATATTAAGACTAAAGGCAAAGGCAAGAAGTAGCTCTTATAGGCAATGCAGTAACCTTTGCTCATTTTCAACGTACAGATCAACTTCTTCCATTTTGCAATGATCTACTTCTGTTTAGTTTCTGCATATTTATACAAATATGATATCCATATCTGGTATCCAATACCCATGAAACTAATGAAGTAGATATAAGCATTGCAATTTCCTTTCCAATGACATATCATTCTAAAATGATAATAATGGTCATTAGATTTGGTATTGTCCTTATTTACTTTAACTGTCTTAGCCATCTTGGTTGTTTTCCTTAAACATCCTTTAGACTTCCCTGGAGGAATCTATGACTAAGGTTTGCCCAAACATAGATATTGGGCTTAATAGTTTAAGCATGTTCAACAACTCAATAAGTGTGCATTCGAATTTATTCATGTTAAATTCATAATTAGTTATGAATAACTCTCCGGCAAAGATTGCAGAACCAAGTCATACTTAGTTCTTTGTTCATGACTGAACTCTATCGAGACAACTTCTCAACGTAGTCAACATCTTCAGCACACCAGCACTGGCTGAAGACTCTTCTGTCATTATGCACTTGTATAATTGCTATGAAATCTCATATCTTTTCACACGTGATTGTTCATCATTCAACACCTTGAGATGGAAAATCATGTGTTAGCATCTATACTCTTATGTTAATTTTGTAACTCAGGTGACATAGTCACAAACTTCACACATGTTGCAGTGCTATCGTTATCACTGTGTTTATTATAGCAGTCACTTCTTCCTTTATCGAGTCATCAACAAGTGTCTCTGAAAAGGACTACTCAAGGACATCCAATTTTTCATGCCTGAAAATAATCCTCAGATTGCGGTGTCAATCAAGAAAATTTGGTTTGGTTGTGGCATCCAGTATGCCTCTCAAATACATATGGTTACTCAAGATTCAATAAATGTAAACGAAGAAAAGTAAAAGAATGATATATATAATGCATCAATAAATTTAACATGGTCTTTTATTAAATTAATTTCGCTCCCACTGTTTAACTCAAATTTATGACCCTCTCACATAAATTTATGAAATTCATACTTGATTCTCAGTGGGCTGGGCAGGGACAGATTGTGGGGGCTGTAGCCCAGTCCAGGTTTACAACAACTATATATTTTTTTTTTGGGTTTTAGGTACAGGCTCAGTCATTTATAAGTTCTAGTCCAACTGCCCCTTTTGTTTTTGGTTTTTGGTACAGCCCAATTAATAAGTTTTAACCCAGCCCAGCCTAAATATCATTAGTTAACTCAACTTTTCACCCTAGTCTCATTGAAGCTGAAGCTTCTGCCCGAGTCCGATAGATTTCAACCCTAAGAAAATTGAAATTCCCCATTTCGGCATTTTCCCACAGGTGACACTTGACAGGTTTGTATATTTCTTATTCTTGCTGGTTTATTAGTTTAACTAAGTAATTTATATTTAGTACTTGTCTATTTTCAGATTTTCTCAAGTTGAATCTTTGACATTTCAATAGGCGAGGCGAGGGGCTGGGAGCTGTCGGCTACGGACGTGCGGGCAGCGGGCTTGATTTTTCCTATTTTCTTCGTTGTTTCGAACTTCCGGTGACTGGTAGTGCCGTAGTGGTATCAGGTATGGTTTCATAATTCATTCTCTTTCTCCCTCGTTGTTTTTTGCTTCCAGTTCCAGCCAGCTTTCGAAATTTTGAGTGTTGACTGTTGTTGATTACTTGATTTTGTGACTTGAGAAACATTGAAATATGATTTTGGCTTACTGAGTTATTGGGTATGCCTTATGAGTAGGAGTAATGGAATATATGATACATTTACAATATAATTTTGGGCGGGAAAGAATATGAATATATGATATAATAATTTTGGGCACTTGGGCAGGAATAGTAATTTGTTCTCTTTAAATTCTATTATTGTGGGCAGCCAGGTGGGAATAGGAAAAAGATATTATTGTGAACGTCTCTCAGAACCTTTTCATTTATTCTTTTTGATATTTCCAGCCTTTACAAATGAAAGCTCAACCTTCATCAAAGAGAATTAAGACGAAATTTTCATTCTTTTAAAAGACGGGGCAATCTAATTAAAGTATATGTACAAATCCAGAAATTGAACATCCATCAGTCTCAACTCCTATGCAAGCGTCTCCAATTTCATCTCCAGAAATTGAACATCGATTAGTCTCAATTCCTGAATTGCAATCATGTACTAGTATTGAACGGGATCCGGGAAAACGAAAGCAACTGTTTAAAAATCCGATCAATCTACGAGACGAGATTAGAATTTCATATATTAAAGTTGGACCTTATCAGCCGAAGCTTAACGAGTATCCAAGGATAGAAGGAAAAAAGCAAGCCCGTCGCTTTCAGAAAAAGTGGTTCGATGAATTTCCTTGGTTGGAATATTCTCCTTCAACTGAAAGGGCATATTGTTTTTATTGTTTTCTTTTTCAGAAAGATGACAGTTCGACTGGATGTTCGGAATTGGTTACCGAAGGATATAATAATTGTAAGAGGGTTAAGGATGGAAGCAAGTGTGCATTTCTTATTCATGATAATTCATCATATCATAAATTTTGTGAGACGAGAGCTAAAGATTTAATAAGACCGTCTCAGCATATTGACAAGGTTATGCAACCAGTATTGGAAGAGGAACTTCAGAAACATCGTTTGCGTATAATGACTTCAATTAAAAGTGTTCAATGGCTAGCATTTCAAGGTTTAGGGTTCAGAGGTAATGATGAATCACCATCTTCTCTTAATCGGCAGATTTGATAGAACTTTTCTTTGCAATCAAAAGAGTTAGTGATACTACGTCACTGAATCTAAAAAACAACATATGTGGTGTTCTTACTCAATATGAACTTCAGGTGAAAAAAACGAGAGGACAAGGGTATGACGATGCTAGTAATATTCGTGGTGCTTGGAATGGACTTCAAGCATTATTTCTTAGAGATTGTGAATGTGCATACTACGTCCATTGTTTTGCCCATCGGTTATAGTTGGCATTGGTCGCAGCAGCTAAAGATGTCCCTATCATTTGGAATTTCTTTTCTCATTTAGACAAAATTGTCAATATTATTACGTCTTCTCCTAAACGAGTTAGTGAGTTGCAAGCTTCTCATAGAGAGGAAATTCAACGTATGATGGCTGTTGGAGAGCTCGAATCTAGAAAAGAAGCCAATCAAATGGTTAATTTGCAGTGGTCAGGAGCTACTCGTTGGAGTTCACATTACGATTCTATAAAGAGCTTGATAGATATGTATGGTGCAACCCGCAAAGTACTTCAATATATTTGTGACCATTGTTCAAATGACAGATCTTTGGCTGAAGCTCGTGGTGCTTACAAGAAGTTGGTGAGTTTTAAGTTCATATTTATCTTGCATTTGATCCATAGAATTATGAGAATCACTGACGTTCTTTGTCAAACCCTTCAAAAAAAATTCTCAAGACATCTTGGCTGCTTTAAGGTTTGTGTCTACTACAAAACAATTGCTTCAAAAATTGAGAGATGACGGTTGAGAAGAATTTCTTCAAGATGTGAAATTTTTTTGCTCAAGAAATGATATTACAATACCTAATCTAGAAGGTTTGTATAACACTTGTAGTTCTAATGATGAAACTACAGTTGAGCATTTTTATCACTATGATGTCTTCAATGAATCAATAGATTTTGTGATGATAGAGTTAAGTACAAGATTTAATGACATATCAGTAGAACTCCTTTCTCTCAGTAGTACTTTGGATCCTAAGGATTCATTTAGATCATTTGACAATCATAAAATTTCCATACTTGCAAAGAAATTTTATTCTCAAGATTTTTCAAATCAAGATATGATTACATTACAATTTGAGTTAACACATTATGAGTTAAATATGAAGGGTAAGCCTCGATTTCATGTATCTACACTTGCTGGGTTATGCATACAGTTGACTGAGAGTGCATTTTCAGAAAGTTACATTATGGTGACTAGATTGATTCATCTTGTATTGACATTACATGTATCTACCGCAAGCACTGAGCGTGCATTTTCAGTAATGAAACATGTGAAGACGACACTTCGCAACAAAATGGAGGATGACTTTCTTGTTGATTGTATGATACTTTTTATAGAAAAAGTACTTGCTGAGAAAATCGATCTAGATCTGTTATAGATGAATATTATGTTTCAAATCCTTCAATGAATTTTTTTGGTACATATAAATATTATTACATTGGCTTTGTTAAGTACTGTCAATCCTCCCTACAAAAAATCATGGATCCGTCCCTGGGGCTGGGATCCCATTTGTTATATTAAAACCTTGAGTGTACTCAATAAGCTTTAATAAAATATTTGGGTAGATACTATTATCAATTGTATCTCCATACAACTCCTAGATCATTAACCTGACAATTCTTTGTCTTCACACATTTTATACGTTAGCTTAATACGCCTCTAAAATTCTTCTTCTTGAGTGTACTCAACAAAAGATAAATTTTAGTTAAGTCAAACTCATCATTCAGAAATATCTAATATTTCATAGTGTCAAACATATCCCTAATAGACCAGCTTTGAGTGTACTCAACAAGTTGAGATCGATTTAGGACTCTCATTTTTTCACTATAATGATAGAAGACGAATATAAATAAGACTTAATATTTTAACATGCCTCTAAAATTTATCTCATTTAATGTACTCAACAAAAGATAAATTTTAGTTAAGTCAAACCCATTATTCAGAAATATCTAATATTTCATAGTGTCAAACATATCCATAATAAACCAGCATTGAGTGTATTCAGTAAGTTGAGATCGATTTAAGACTCTCATTTTTTACTATAATGATGGAAAGCTGATAATAAAATGACTTAATATTTTTAACGAGGGGTTTTGCATGCAAATGTCTCATCGAATCAATCATGTATATATGTACATATTTCATCAAACATGCAAATAAATATATATACAAGAGTGGATGATTATAGACTAATTCTATCTAATCTTCCCGGGCTATGAAGAGGACTAGTTGGTCAAATCCTAGGGGGTATTGCATTGAATCGGTATCAATACACCATCTCCATGGTTCCTCCTCTTCTTGCTTCTTCAATCAGTTCAGCCACAACGTGTATCCTATAGTAGTTGATACACAGGTCTGAATAACATTGGACGCGCAGGCCCAAAATAATAACAATAATAATGGACTCGCAAATCCAAAATGAATTAAGAGCTCGCAGGCCCATAAAACAACAAGAATGAAATTAAGCAATCAACACATTCACATGGTCGAGTCCATATCATCTACCAATTATACATTCATCAAATAAATGAATTCATATATAATATCTAATATTATATGTAAACATGTTTCAAGTTTCAAGCAATTAAGGTCGTCTAAACTAATTTAGACAAATGGATCGGGACAATTAAATAATCAATTAATCAATTAATTTAATTATCGGGTATATTTATTTAAAATCAAATTTTAATTTTATATACCAAATTAGAATCTCATTCTAATTCCACTATTACATAGCAAAACTATTTAATTAAAATCAAATTTTAATTAAATACCAAATTAGAGTCCAACTCTAATTTCAAAGTTTCAGGCGAGACAATTTAATTAAAATCTAATTCTAATTAAATATCAAATTAGAGTCAAACTCTAATTTCAAGAAAATATTTTAGGGCAATACAATTTAATTAAAATCCAATTTTAATTAAATGTCAAATTAGAGTCCAACTCTAATTTCAAGAATATATTAGGGTGGACAATTTAATTAAAATCAAATTCTAACTAAATATTAGATTAGAGTCCAACTCTAATTTAATTGAATTAATATTTTAATTTAGGATAAAACTCCTAAATAAAATAAAATTCAATTTAGGGTCAAATTTTAATATTTAAGTTAAAACCCAATTTTAACGAGGATATAAAAAGTCGTTAATTTTAAATAAAATTTTAAATGGGTCAGGATTGATTATATGGGTAAAAACCCATTTGAAAATCAAATTTAAAACTATTTTAATATTTAAATTCAAAAACCCCTATTTGAAAATTGCAACTTGACCCAAGTTTAAAATTAAATACAAGCCCTTCAATTTCGAAAATTGCATGACATGGACTCAATTTAAATATTGCAAAATGACCCCTTTTTCATAATTGCAGGTGGGGCCCTACAATTTTGCAAATTGCAGGAGAGGCCCCCGCCTCCACCCGATTTCTGAAAACCCTAAAACTTCACCCTCATTTTTTTTCTTGGCGGCGCCGATCGCCGATGTCTTACAGCGATGGCGTCCATCGCAGCAGCAGCGTTCGCGCTGTTGTTGATTACAACGCGAACGCTGCAGCCGCTGCAAATCGCAGCGGCATTTGCCACCGCTACTCAGCAGCCCTCTCTGTAGCGTGCTTAATTTGATTAATTAACTGTTGGGAATCTACTTAATCTTGCGCAACGAAAATAAAGCAATTTCGATTTCCAAACAAGGATCTGCTTTGTATTTAGATAGAAACTGTGATAGAAATAATACCTTTGATAAATTCTGCAAACTCCTTTGCTGATTCTCGAACTCAAATGATCACGACCTACAATTCAAGATGTCCAATTGTCCAGTCTTCAATGGTGATCCACACAGAGAACAAGAATGGTGGCTAGGATTTACTTTTCTCGTGCTAGCAAGAATAATGAATTTTCTATCAGGTTTTTCAAACCCTAGCATTCTATTAATATAAGTCCAAACGGGTTTGGCCCATCTCTTGAACTTAACCCGGTCCAATATTTAATTAATCAAATTAATTAAATTCAGTCCATGAATTAATTAATCCAATTAATTAATTCGGGCATATTAATAAGCAACCCAATTAATTAATTACTCAACACTTGCAATTAATTAATTAGTAAATCACATTCTTCGGTTCTCTTTTGTGTGTAACACATTAGGTTCTCGATCACGATACCTAACGACGTGAATTATTATTTTGATCTAATCAAAATTGATAAATTAAAACACCCTTTTTAATTTATCATCAATTCACATCCGTCGTCCTAAATTGACATCTAGCAATGTGTTGGGCAATACACGTAACGGAAAATGTCATGTGGTATGACAAAACCAAACTTGTTCGTTTACCGTAAAACTATAATCATTTCATCAATATGATCCGATCAATTACGAGATATGGATGTGTCAATCTCAATCATCGATCATATCTTTTATCTCAATGTTAAGTCAATGTAAGTCGAAAACTCCTTTTCGACTTATGAGTTCACTTTTGCCAATGATTTCATTATCAACGTAACTGGATCAAAATGTAGATCATAATTTCTTACTATCTAAGAGTGACGAATCTTCTATTAATCATTCGCAACCTTCATATGATTCTTGACATACTCGAACGATGTCGAATTAGAGACCCTTGACAGAGTAATATCCAACATCACCAAAGTATGACTGTCCTCATATAAGGCACTATGATAACCTCAAGTCAAATGACCAATTCCACCACCGAACGTTAGAGATTAACCACTGACACTCAAATAGTTATCCATGTGAAATCTCCCAACGGGTCTCCAGTGTTTTGTTCTATAATAAAACATTCACGTGTTCATTCAAGTGCCACCACACTTTAACTTGTGAGATCAGTTACTTACTTCACAAGTAAGAAACGCCACACGTGATGGTCTATCCGTAATAACTATATCTGTATCTCGTTATTACATATGACCATGGACGATTTAAGATTCAGTTATATGTAATTTGTATCTCACAATCACAACTCCTTGTGATTAACAAATTACCATGACTTAAACCTACAGATTCTATTATTTAATTTATTAGAACATTAATTCAATTAAATAATAGATATTGCCATAAATATGTATCGATTATATATACATTAAAAGTGTTTATGTCCAAAGTTAATTGGACGTAGGGCATAACATTTACAAAATCTGTATTTGTATCACATTTTTGCACCACCTCGAATTTTGCAGTCTACATGTCTGTCTAAAAGGGAAAAAAAACTAAAGCTACAACATGAATCACAATACAGTTTGGTTACTTTTGACATTATATATAAAGTAATGATCTGATGAGCACGGGTACTCATCTTATTCTAAGCATTGATGATATGTTATATTAATTCATTGGTGGATAAAAAGACCCACCAAATCTTTATCCACATATGAATTAATATGACATGTCATCAGTGCTTAGTATAAGATGAGTATCGATACTCATTAATGGTTTTGATACCCAATAAATTCGGGTGATGACGATAAAACGATATTAGATATTTTATCGACACCAAAGTGACGACTCAACTTGGAAACAATTAATACATCTTTGGGGGGCCTAAGTTTTAGTTGGGTTGATAGTTTGGTTAATGTATGGATTTGGTTATTGTTAGCCAATTAACTTGGGCTATTATGAGTGAATCTTGTCCCAAAACTAAACCTAATGCCTACCCGTGTGTTTTCTTCATTGTGTGTGTCTATTGTGCAAGAGTGTAGAGAGAGAAGAGATTGAGAGAGGCAAGTGAAAGGATAGCCGGTTTTGGGGTGGATTTGAGAGAGATTTAACCATTGTTTCCCCCCCTCCCCTTCCTCCATTTGTAGCTTGCAAATACCACCACCAAGTGTCTCCTTGTTGGGTTGAACCGGTTGATTGGTGTTTGTTTGGTTGATTTTCCAAGTCCGATATCAAAGGTCTTTTGAAGATTTTCGCGACAATATATGTGTGTGTGAACTCAGTAAACCCAAACTAGCAATTTGATTTGATTAAAACTCAAAATGCGAGTTTATAAATTTCAAGATTGATGTAATCAAACTAGCTACTATTTTTCGGGCATGTTAAGTAATAAATCTTATATAGGCTAATTATCGAAATAGATATCAACATATAAGAATTGAAATAATCTTTTTTTTAACGATATTGACCTTTTTAAGTGGATAAAATGTACCTTTGAGGGGTATGAGACCTTTCTGCATAAGTACTCGCAAGTATTTATTGCACAAGAAGCTGCAAGCATTTGTTGTTCGGAAGCACACACATGGGACACCAATTTCATCGGCAGCCACAACAGCAAACGACATTATGGCATCGGAAACTATACAGGTCACAGGCGGGATGCCCTCTGTTGAAGAATTAAGCTTCACCAGATGTTGGCGAAATGCTGCTAAACCATTTTCTTTAAGGGAATCACAGAGAGATGGGATGTTTTGGGTTGTATCAGAATCTGCCTCCGGGAGACCATCGGGAATTGTCTCGAAGTGGAAGTCCGGAGAGTTACTTCCGGCAGATCCAGATTTTTGCAGGCGGCGGTGGTTGTATTCGGTGTTGACGAAGGTTATGTAAAAACCTCTGTTGTGAAGAAGTATGGCTAGTTTGAGCATAGGGGTTATGTGACCCTGTGCTGGAAATGGAAGGCACACCGCATGTGGCTTATCGGATTCTGGGAAAATGCTCATTTTTTTTCTAGTGGTGGACCTGGTGGTGGGGGGTTCTGTGTGTCTATTTATTTACGAAGGGAATGGATGGGGCCACCATGTTATTTTTTCTTAATTTTAAGTAAAATACTTATTTATTTAAAAGTATTAAATAAATCATTTATTTAATTAAAGTTAATAACAAACAATTACTTTTTCAATTAAAAGATATAATTAAGTGGACACGTCTCAATAGCAAATAAGTAATAACGCAATACTAATAGCACGTTTGTGAATAAAAAAGTGACTTAAATATATGTAAACAATATAAACATGAGCCAAATATACTATTATTTACTTATAGCTGAACTTTTTAAGCTTAATCAGGTATACTAGTCTATCCCAGATTTGATAAAGGTGATAATATTAAGCATATATGGAGCCCCGTTCTTTCAAAAACTCATTTTTAACATCACATTTTCCCATAAAATAAATTTTACACATAAATCTAAAATTTTCTCTTATTTTTTAATCACTTTTCCAATAAAACACTATTTCAAGATGCATGTCGATAAGTGTATTTTATACACTTATTTGAGATCCTAAAATATCAATATTTGGTAGTTCTTTTGACAATACATATCCTAAACTATTGTATTTTGTGTTATATAGGTAAAATTCAATGGTTGAACAAGGAATCGAAAAAAAGAAGCGAAAATTGGTAAAAAAAATGGCAAAATTCAAAGTCAGATAACCAAATTGAAATAGTTATTTCGGACCAAAAAATGATACTTGAAAGATTTTTATGAGACAGTTGAATGGAATTAGAACTCAAAAAGGAATGGAATATGATAAACATCAATTTCCAATCGCATAAGTTATATTCCAGATTTCTAGTCGAAAATTGAAACCGATTTTTGGCATAGTAAACGTCCGAATTGAAAAAATCATATTTCTACCAAAGTTATAGCCATTTGAGTTAGCTTTCCAACGCACTTTGAATCACATCAATTTGACGTGATTTTCAACCAATTCTCGACTCCTACAAATAGACAACAGCAGAATACATATTGAAGAGCTCTCATGTACATATTATACTCCAATATTAGCAATTAATATCATCAAAGAATGAGAATTCATAGTTTTGTGAGAGAATTGAAGGGGATTTGCAAGAATTCAATCAAGTGAAAATTCAAACCTAATTTTGTGGGCAAATAAAAGAAGGAGCAAGTAGAAATTTATTAAGAAACCATTGAAGAGATTCAAATTTCAAGATTCATCTTCATCTTCTCAATTTATCAAAAATTCGGGTTATATCTTTTCACTTAAATTTGATTTCTTGTAATTTCAATACGGTAGGCTAGTTTTATACATTGTTAGGATGAGATGAACCATTGTTATGATATTTTTAGTTTTTAATTAATTATTTTGACTTTAATTTGATTTGATTTGTGGATGTTTATTATCGTTCTTTTCAATTGATTGATCATCAATTGAATTGTTAGTGGATTTTATTGTTATCGAGAGAGACAATAGGATTTAAACACAATATAATAAACATTACAAGGTTCGATAGAGGATAGAGATATACATCTATACTTTATATGGTTTCAATAGGTGTTCTAGTACTTGTTAATGCATTTATCATGTTTGCATCTATCATCGAGAGAAGAAGAGTCACATGAGGGGAATAGATTTAATCGCTATCGAAAGAGGCTTTCAATTAAATTAGGAATATTGACCAACATGAATGATTTCAAATTGTCAATTTAATTGTTACACTAAAAATAGAATAATAATGGGGATTCGACGTCTTAGCAATGCATCTCACATATTTGAAAAATACATTTACTTGCTTTCATTAGTTTAATTGATAATTTATGGATTAATATTAAAAAAATCACAAAATATGTTTGCAATTCAATTAAAGTTAAAATTAATTTTAACTCGATTAAACATGCAGTCATCGTGGGTTCGACACTCTATTCATCACTTTATTACTTGTTTACGATCTCGTTCACTTGCGGGAAATCAAACGATCAAGTTTTTGACGTCGTTGCTGAGGACTATTGTATTTAATTAGTTCTAATAAATTTTAACTTTATTTTGAATTTTTATTGCTTATTTATTTTGAATTTGATTACTACTTTAATTAATTTTAATTTGTAATAATTTTTTTTCCTTTTTATATCGTTTAACTAATTTCCTACAGTTTTAATCTATCTTGTATTGATATTCTCTCTTTGTATTTTTTAGATATTTATCCATGATTCTAACATTGGTAATGTAACAAAATTGTTGCAATGACAAATCTCTACATGGATTGTCAAGATATGCTTGAAGGATATTCAAGTTGTGAAAGTTGTTACGCGCTGCATTGTACTGGGAAATGTTTGTTCTCTTATACTAGTTTACTCACGCCAAAACTTATGAGATTTCAAAAATATTTGATGTGTAGAAAAAAATCAATTGAAAAATCTAATGAAGAGTACATGCTCGTAGGAGATTTTATACCGACGATTGGGATGAAGATATCAAACTTGTGGGAGATGGTCCTCCCATATTGAACAAGAAGGTACTTGCAAAACACTTTAAAGAATTTGCCAAGTTGGATGAAAACGATATGCTTATGAGAGATTGCATGTACTGAGAAGGATTTCAACAATTGGGGTACAATCTATTCGAATGAGTCAACATGGCCGACTTTTCGTTGTCTGTAGATCTAGATTGTGGACCGATCATTCAACCCGAAGAGATATCGACTATGGAAGAAGCGATTAAAGAGAATGACGAGTTGATCACAACAGAATCAAATGAGGATGTGGCAATCAATGAGAATGAAATCAACTTACATTTTTTCGACTTTATTGATTGTCCAAAAATTGATTTTGTGATTAAGCCTGATGTAGGAGTGAAAGTCTACATAGTTGAAATTGAATCGGGCAAAAAAGAAAAGGCATATTCCATCTACAAGAGCAATGTAGAAGTTTGGAGACTAAATGAAAAGTGGGTTAAAGCCAAACAAATGAAAATGGGCAAGACATCTAAAGCATTCTTTAGGTATCCGTGATTCATTGCTAAAGTCGAGCTAAAGACTATAAAAAAAAGCGTTTGTTGGGAGGCAACCTAATTTTCTAACCTATTTATTTATTTTGCTTTCTGTACCGCATTGCATATATATTTATTTTGATTATTAGTTTGTATTAGACTTAGACACGTTTCAATTTATAGGGTATCACCATCCTATCATGTTTCCCCTAGGGCCATTGAAATTATTGTTGGTTATTTCGATTGTTTGGGCTAAGTAACACATGTTCTAAGTTATTTGATATTTATTGTTTGATTTGACCGCTATGTGCAGGAACATGGCGTCGCAAAATACTCAAATCAACACATATCAATGGGAAAGCATGATGAAGAGGATTGTTTAGCCGTCACGCATATTGCCTCATATCTTTAATGTGAAAATTCGGGGAGTGCCATCTTCATTTTCTTCTACATCCCCTTATATTCTTATTTATAGTTTATGACATTGAGGACAATGTTAGTTTTAAGTTTAGGGGTGGAAAAAATTCAGTTTTTTCTTTTCGTGTGTTTTTTAGTATTTGTGTTTTTGTTTTTCGTTATTACTTTAGTATATAATAGAAAAATATAAAAAAAGTTTCAACACAATATATATATATATATATATATATATATATATATATATATATAAAGTAAAAAATATATATATATTCTTGCTTTAGGTTGTGTGCCCGTGTGGGTTAGACAGTATGGCCGACAATGATGATTAAATTTAAGATTTAGTATTGATTTATGAACTGTGGATAGGATGCATGCTAGACTGATTGAGACTTAACTTTACAAAATTTGATATTATACGTTATTAAGTTGGACAACGTGATATTATGAGTTGATTCATATGTTGGATAGGTTGATTGATTGAACATAGATACTTTACCCAATCATAATAAATTACTTATCTTTAGACCAAATTTAGCACAGTTTGGAGATGATTTTGCTGTTGTAGGAAGATATGGATATAGGTAGGGATTCCATGTGTGAAAACTTTTGTGTGGATTATCTTAGATTAATCGGGATAAAATTTGATGAAAATCTTAAGTTGAAGGTCGGTTTGCTAGAATATGTGTTTGATAAGGGGCATTGCATTGATCAATGCATAAATGTTTAAATGATCTCTTCGAAACCTTTTTTACTTAGGTTATTAAGCCTATAAGGGTATTTAAAATTTGATGCCCTAAAGTCATCTAACTTGGGAGTTATCGGCTTAAAGCCTATTACATGAGTCATTTAGAAAGTTTAAGGAAGATAATGGAAAAAAAAATACATTTGAAATTAGAAAAGAAATGCACAAAAAAAAAGAGCATTAAATGTCTTGGTTAAACTCCAAATACTTGTTTAAGGGAATTTGACTTTTGATGAAGGATAATTAGCCTAAATTGAGTCGTGAAGGTCGAAGCAATCAAAAATGGGAGAATCCTTATTTATTGATGTGTTGACCTGCAATTAGTAGAGTTTACCTGAACTAGAGATGGTGAGAATAGTAATGAAAAATTCAACCTTAGATTACACACTGGGAAAAGAGTGAAAAAAGAACTAGTTTGGGGTGTGTGAATCATACGAAATGTGAGAGGATATATTTGACCACAGAGGGTTGGGGGTATTTAATAAGTGTATTTTATACACTTATTTGAGGTCTTAAAATATCAATATTTGGTAGTTCTTTTCATAATATATATCTTAAATTGTTGTATTTTGTGTTATATAGGTAAAATTTAATGGTTGAACAAAGAATCGAAAGAAAGAAGCGAAAATTGGTAAAAAGAAATGGCAAAATTTAAAGTCAGAAGACCAAATTGAAAATACTCAATAGTTATTTCGGATCAAAATATGATATTTGAAATATTTTTATGAGACGGTTGGATGGAATTAGAACTCAAAAAGGAATGTAATATGATAAGCATCAATTTCCAATCGCACAAGTTATATTCCAGATTTCTAGTCTAAGATTGAAACCTATTTTTGGCATAGTAAACGTCCGAATTGGAAAAATCATATTTCTACCAAAGTTATAGCCCTTTAAGTTAGTTTTTCAAAACACATTGAATCGCATCAATTTGATATGATTTTCAACCAATTCTCGACTCCTACAAATAGAGAACAGCATAATACATATTGAAGAGCTCTCATGTACATATTATACTCCAATATTATCAATTAATATCATCAAAGAATGAGAATTCATAGTTTCGTGATAAAATTGAATGGGATTTGCAAGAATTCAATCAAGTGAAAATTCAAACCTAATTTTTTTGGGCAAATAAGAGAAAGCGCAAGTGTAGATTTATCAAGAAACCATTGAAGAGATTCAAATTTCAAGATTCATCTTTATCTTCTTAATTTATCAAAACTTCGAGTTATATCTTTTCAGTTAAATTTGATTTCTTGTAATTTCAATACGATAGGCTAGTTTTATACATTGTTACGACGAGATGAACCCTTGTTATGATATTTTTAGTTTTTAATTAATTATTTTGACTTTAATTTGATTTTATTTGTGGATGTTTATTATCGTTTTATCGTTCTTTTCAATTGATTGATTATCAATTGAATTGTTAGTGGATTTTATTGTTATCGAGAGAGATAATAGGGTTTAAACACAATATAATAATCATTATAAGGTTCGATAAAGGATAAAGATATACTTCTATACTTTATATGGTTTCAATAGGTGTTCTAGTACTTGTTAATGCATTTATCATGTTTGCATCTTTCATCGAGAGATAAAAGGGTCACGTGAGGAGAATAGATTTGATCGCTATCGAAAGAGACTTTCAATTAAATTAGGAACGTTGACCTACATGAATGATTTCAAATTGTCAATTTAATTGTTACACTAAAAATAGAATAATAAGTGGGATTCGATATCTTAACAATGCATCTCACATATTTGAAAAATACATTTACTTGCTTTCATTAGTTTAATTGATAATTTTAAGGATTAGTATTTTAAAAAATCACAAAATGTGTTTGCTATTCGATTAAAGTTGAAATTAATTTTAACTCGATTAAACACGTAGTCCTTGTGGGTTCGACATTCTATTCTTCACTTTATTACTTGTTCACGATCCCGTTTACTTGCGGGAAATCAAACGATCATATGTTGGCCCAAAAATAGGGATCAAACAAAGGCTAAATGTACAAATTTCGCATCTTAAAAAATTAAAGAATCCAAAAATGGAAAATACTAGAAATGGATCCACATGAACTTGCATGTATCTAATAAAATACTAATTAAATTGTGTATGACATGTATGAACTTGTCCCTGTTTGATCCACGTTATTCCTAAAATTTATTCTTTTAATACTTATTTTCAACTACACATTCATTTAGAGACAATGCCTGACGGTTTTTTGGAGGCGACGGCGCTGGTTCATCTTCCCTTCCACCGATTTCTTCTGGTTAGTCTTCATCCTCATGTTTGGCTGTTTCCTTCCCTTTTTTTGTTTTGTTATAGGATTGGGCAGATGCTACCCAGCCCCCGGGTTGATCGGCCCAACCCTTTTTCCTCAATTAAATGAAAATGTTTGGATTCATTTCATTCACGTATTTCCTCTTCACCTTTAGCCTTCATTCTTCCATCTTGTCGCGAGTTCCGCCACAGCCCGTCGGTCGCCTTCTCCACCACCATTGACCGACGCCAATGTGAACGGCTGCGAAGTGCGAACGGACACCTTGACTCGTGAGCCCGTGAGTTTTCTCATTTATGCATGACTACACATAATTTTTTTTTTTGTTATTACTTATTTATGAGTTATGAAATCATGATAGTTTTCAGTTTATTTCAAGTATGATTTATGAATTGTAATTGGGGGAAATGAATTTGGAATTAGGGTAAATTAAAATTTGATTTGGAATTGGAATTAAATTTTGGGTTGTATTGAATAATTTTTAATATTATTTAATTAAATATTAATAAACGATCTTACTTTTACGATCGTTGATTATCGACATTGACTGGTTAACGTCCGCCATGACTGGACTTCGATGCTGAGTCCGCCACTGCTTGTACCGCCACCTAGCATCGTGTCCACTGCTTTCTGCCACCTGTTAAACTTTCTTTCCATATTTAAATGGGTTAATTTCACAAATGGTCACTGAAGTTACCTGAAAATTTCAAAACGGTCACTGAAGTTTCAAAGTTACAGAAACGGTCACTGAAGTTTGAAATTTCTTTCAAAACGGTCACTGAATTTTCAGATTTTTTGGCTAAGTTTGAGGTAATTTTTCGGCAACTTCCGACCACCAAAATCGTCGATTTCGGATACCATTGGAAAGCCCACGATGTCCTCTTCAATTACCACCAAAAATCTCCCCAAAACTCCAAGTGATTCGGTCGGAATAAACCCACGAAGTCGGCAACCGAAAATTATAAAAATCTGCCTAGATTTTCAGATTTTTTGGGCAAGTTTGAGGCAATGTTTCGGCAACTTCCGACCACCAAAACTGTCGATTTCGGATACCGTTGGAAAGCCCACGATGTCCTCTTCAATTACCACCAAAAATCTCCCCAAAACTCCAAGTGATTCGACCGGAATAAACCCATGAAGTCAGCTACCCAAACTGGGCAGATTTTCGGACTTTTTTGCCCAGTTTGGGTAGCTAACTTCGTGGGTTTATTCCGGCCAAATCACTTAGAGTTTTGAGGAGATTTTTGGTGGTAATTGAAGAGGACATTGTGAGCTTTCCAACGGTATCCGAAATCGACAGTTTTAGTGGTCGGAAGTTGCCGAAAAATTGTCTCAAACTTGCCCAAAAAATCTGAAAATCTGGGCAAATTTTCACAATTTTCGGTTGCCGACTTCGTGGGTTTATTCCGGCCGATTCACTTGGAATTTTGGGGAGGTTTTGGTGGTAATTCAAGAGGACATCGTGGGCTTTCCAACGGTATCTGAAATCGGCGATTTTGGTGGTCGGAAGTTGCCGAAAAACTGCCTCAAACTTGGCCAAAAAATCTGAAAATTCAGTGACCGTTTTGAAATTTTCAGGTAACTTCAGTGACCATTTGTGAAATTAACCCATATTTAAATACAACAAGCATGCATACCCAAGTTGTATCGTTCAACACAGGTCACGCCAACATGCAGCAACCCAAAGACGACACAATAAAACTAACGAGAAAAAAGAAATATGAAGAAAAACAAGCAATATTTATTTTAGGGTCCGTTTGATTGCAAATATGGAATTTGGATGAAAAGAAATTGAATTACATGGAATGAATTGCCTAGAATTTGTTTTACTGGAAGTTGTAATTAATTGTGTTTGATTAGTATAATTTTTCATTTGAAAAATATTGAAAGTTTGGTATTCGTTTGGTTTGGTTTTTCATGAAAATTGTCCATTAAAGTGATACTTTTTTTTTTACCATTGGGTTTAGAATTTGTTTCAATTGCAAAAAAATAAAAATTTATCATGCCGAATATCATTCGTTAACTTTGTTTTGCATGAAAATTGTCAATAAAAGTGATAATTTTGTTTACTATTGTGTATAGAATTTTTTCTAATTGCCAAAAAAAAAAGTTGGGAAATCAATTACCACCAAAACCAAAAGAAAATGAGTTCCTTGAAAACCAAGAAAACAAGCACGTGAGAGTAGAAGGTGGAAAATGAATTCCGGGGAAGATTTTTCCTATCAAACACTACAAAAGTTAGAAAATGAAAAAAAATTCATAAAAAATATTGTGTATCAAACATGGCCTTAGATTAATTTGGTCAAATATCTAGGTACTTTGGGAGCTTCCACTAAACGAGTAGTCGACCTGTATTTGTTAGGAAACTGTTGCCATGTTAGGGTCAAAATGTCAGCTTATGTATTTTCCACTGAATAGTTTAAATATGATCTCATATTTAGCGACACCTAAATAACGACAGCGATTTGTTCACTTAGAAACGATTGATAAACATAATAGTTTAAGAAAAAATTATTTAGAATAACAAATTAATTACCATAGTTTATTTATCAAATATCCGACGAGGCAATATTTCTCAACGTATAAAGATATTTGTATCTAAAAAAATCTATCGAATTGTTTACTCCCTTTCATAAGCATATTTTAATAAAATTCGAAGCTCTGAAAAGGATATTTTTTCATCAAAACTATTGTTTTAACCATGAAAGAACATATATTTAGCACGAACAAACTTAAAAATTATCGTTAAAATTGAAGATTTTCATTGTGATTTTCGTTGTTTTTAATTTACAAAATTCGCACACAAAAGTATATAACGACCAAATATTTTGCTGTCAGGTGACATAAATTTTAGTTGTTTTACGTATGATGTAACGGCACTATATATATATATATATATATATATATATATATATATTTTATTTATTTTTTTATTTTATTCAATGAATTATTACATCGGTTGAAAGCTCAAAAACAACTTTAAAAAACCATAATTTTGTCGCAACATTTTCCATAGTTGAGCTCAAGTAAATTTTGAAGTCAATCGTCGAGGAAAATAGAAATATATATTACGAACTTTTAGTACTTTATTAAAGAAGAAATTGCTGTTGATATACAAAACTTTTATTTTTTACTTTGTTCATTTGGCTGCAACATTTTTTACGTCTTCCTTCTTGGTCTCAACCTCCTTCTTCACATCTACAAACATGAATAATCTATGATTATTTAGCTTATCACTATTAAAATAAAAGAAAAATATAGGCAAGTGTGTTGTCTCAAATTAACTAAAGAAAACCCTAATTTCTGACAGCAGACCAATATTTTTAACTTGGGGATTTGGGGGTTGTGAGTCTTTTTTATTTCAAATAAATTCAAAATTATTTTCATGGTTTTTCCTTTTTTGGGGGTGATTTTAACCTTGCTCATGGAAGAGGTATATCACTAACATTTGATGGGCATCCCATATAATTTTTTTCGTTCTCCACAACAGAAGTCTGTAAGGTTCTTGGGACAAAAGGACTAACGGGTTACTCTTTAAGTCGAAGGGTTAAAAATTTCAATTTTGCTCAAAGTACAATTTGATTGACAGCGTGTGAATTGACTAACGTTTTTGTCATTGAATCTAACAATACTTAAAACTATCAATTACACGGATTTTTATACTTCATTGAACGCCAACAAAGATGTAACAATATGGTTGATTATACAATACTAAAAATTATTAAGCAATTTGAAGTCCATGTTTCACATTCATTAAATCAAAACTCTTTTTTTTTTTTTTTTCAAACTCGTTTTCAACCACACGTTTACACAATAAAATATTTTGAACATAAAATTAATTTTCTTTTCTATTTTTTAACCACATATTCTTTAAAAAAAAAAAAGTATTCCCAAAAAAAAAAAAAAAAACTCATGAAAATGGATGTCAAATAGAGGCAAAACCTAAAGAGTAATGTTATTTGGCACAATTAGTGTTAATTAGACTCGGTGGCACTAATGTGACATTAAATTATAAGTACAATTAAATAAATCACTTAATTTCACCTTTCATTGAGCATATCACATAATACTATGTAGAATCATCTAAACAGATATTATAGCACTATGGATGTGAGATATCATTACTTAAACCTAAAAACTTATACGTTGAACATCGAGAGCGGTTCAATATTCTATTCGAAACACGTTTCTTCTTTTTTGAGTCAAATACCTTTGTCTTTAGGAATGCCTTCATCTGATGAATCACTTTCAACAATATAGGAGCAGATAGCAATGTTTGTAACGGGCCTCGCAGTCTTATTCTTGTTGTGTTTCGACTTATATTTTCCAAAGAAGACGCAATTTACGCTGCTTTTCTGCTTCTTTGGTTTACTGTTATCCGCTGCAGCTGACATGGCTCCTAACCAAAAACATTCACCAAAAAATTGAAACAAAAGAAAATAAAAATCAAGTTGGTAACAAATAAAGGTTTTTGTTTCAATACACGTTACTATACTAAGAGAGACATATTTAATGAAATTTATTTATTGGTATGACGGTTATTTCATGAATTTAATGTTAAGAGATAATAAGAGATTTTTATTTTTATTTTTTTAAGTACGTCATTTATATAATTTTCTAAAGCTACAAATTGTTATTGTGAATCATGGTTCATAATTGGAAAATCTATAAATTGTTTTCTTATTCAATGTACATTCACTATATACTGTGGTAATATTTGATATTTCTCATGATTTTTAGGATTTTTTTTTTCCTCTAATATAATATAAGTTGTTTGGAAGTGTTGGAATATTTATAGCATAAGTATGATGTTTCCTAAATTAAATTAATTACGTGTATTCTAATTTATCAAAGCAGAATGATATAAAAAAAACAGAAGAAACCAATTATTTTTAATATAATAAATAAATTTGACATAATAAAATTAAATGCACAAATCGAATGTGTTACGATTACGAACAAATAAGGTGACCACGGTCTAATGGCCGAGATAAAATGACAATAACTAAAAAAAAAAAAGATGGTTTTAAAAAGACATGATGTCGAGCCAGACATAATTCTAGCACTATAAAAGTATAATATCGACCCTGGTGGAGTTATGACGATGCTTAACCCATCTTGTCATGATCCCTAGATTGGTTGGTCTAGCAATTGGTTTGGTCTTAAATGGTCATTTTGAAAATTTAACCAATTAACATTTCGATATATTAATGGTCTGGTGATAGTGGTTGTGGTGACTGTGGCCTAGTTGTTTTATAATGGTGACAATGGAATATAAAAGGATGGTGGTGGTCGTAGTGGTCCAACATTGACAATGGTGTAATACTGAATGTCACTAGCTTTGATGGTTGCGGCGCATGGTGGGGGTGGGGTGTAAGAGTGTTTATTATATATTGTGGTGATGAAGACTCTGGTGCAGCAACAATGAATGTTGGTGCTATAACAATGAATGTTACAAGTGAGGAGGTCGATAGTGTAAACTAAATGTTTCAAGTGTTGAAGCATGGCAGCCATGGTGACTGGGAGAATAGGTGGCAAAATGTGTAACAAGATGTGTTATAAGTGATGGCAGCAGTGATGACATCGGTCGCGATGATAGTAAAGGAAATAGGGTGGTAAAATGTGTAACATAATTTTACAAAATGTAAAACAGTGTTACAGAATTTATTGTAAAAAAATAAAATAAAAATAGTCTTTTTGAGAATAAAGCCGGTTTAGAAGTATGAAATTGGAAACCATTGACGATATTTACAAATTGTTCCTTCTTATTTTTTTTTATTTTTTTTATTTAATTTACTATATTTTTCTGTAAGTTTGTTAAAAAATAAAAGAAAATTTGAAAACCTAGCCAACAGGCCAACTCGGCTTGTCATGGACAAGATCCATGTGTCCATAAATAGACAAACCGAATTGAAATTGAACCCAAGTGGCTAGCTCAACTTGAACTATGAAAGGAAGGATTTCTTTTTTCCTTGGGTACATTTAATAACCAATAACTCAACGATTCAGTAAATGAGCTTAAGTGCAATGAGTACTTTGCTCTGAGAGTTAATTATTGTTTGGACTTCTATTTTTCGTTTCACCTTTGTACTGTTTTGTTAATTTACATTGCCATGACCAGATAATCTACAGAACAGCCTATTCAGATTGGACTCAGGCGCGAAGGATGATGAAGTTGAGGCATTTTGTGAACACCTTTCTGAAGGAAGCTACTAAGTTGTTTGAGATGTATATACACAATGGGAAAAGATGATTGAAAGTGAGCCTGATGGAGCACTCGCTACTGTTCTTTTAAGTTCTACAGCGGATCCACAGTTTATTCCTTGGTGCTGATTACGTCCAAAGAATTACGCGGTGTTGTAGTGTAGTTTTAGGGTGTCGCATCCATGGGGAGATGGAAAAGGGATTCAAGGGGTTCAAAAACTTAGGGTTCTCGTGAATTTGATGAAGGGAAATTGTCTATTTGCACCAAAACATCCTCAACTAATCCTCTAGGTCTTATAGTTGAACGATCAGCCAATTGTAAAACCGCGGTTGTAGGTTTAATCTCACCTAGGCCTAGCAGTAGATAAATGGCATAAGGCATTAGGTTAACACTAGCTCCTAAGTCGAGAAGGGCTTGTGCAAATTCACAACTCCCAATGATGCAAGAAATTGTAGGACAACCAGGATCCTTATATTTTGGTGGGACTCTCTGTTCAATCACCACACTCACTTGCTTGGTCAAGAAAGCAGTTTTCTTGACATGATGCTTCCTTTTCACAATGCACAAGTCTTTGAGGACTTTTACATATGTAGGAATTCGAGAAATCACATTCAAAAGAGGTGGATTGATTTTTACCTGCCTAAGGTGTTCTAAGATCTCATCATGTTGGCTATTAGCTTTCACATTAGGCTTTAGAACTTGAGGAAAGGGTGCTCTAGCTAGGTTTTCCACCACCTTATCACTAGGCTCACCCTCTTCAGAATTACTAGAGTTTTTCTCTTTTTCTTCTGCTTCCCTAGGCATAATGATTGATTCTACAACCTTCCCAGATCGAGTGGTGATAGCATTTATCTCCTTAAGATTGTTTTGTACACCTGAAGTTTGAGCCATATGTTGTCCAGTAGGGTTAGGTTGAGGTTGAGCCAGAAATTTCCCACGTTCCCCTATTGCTAAAGCATTAGTCAATTTGGTTATATGACTTTTCATGTCCTTACTCTCCTCAACAACTTGGTTGACCATGGTTTTAAACTTCTTATTTGTTTTCCCTTGAGCCTCAATAAAAGCATGTAGGGTGTCCTCTAAAGAATTCCTAGATGTTGAGGGTTGATGTGATGGTGTATTGAAAACTCTAGGTGGCTGAGTAGGTTGGTGGTTATCAGATTTCCAGCTGAAATTAGGATGATTTCGCCACCCCTGATTGTAAGTCTCAGAATATGGGGCATAAGGCTTTTTTTTGCACACTTAAAGCATTACAGTGTTCATTATAGACCCCCCTTATCTCAGCTAGAGCAAGACACTCTTGCACTCGATGATCAAGTCCACCACACACACCACACGGTCCAGAAGACTCAACACGAGCAACAGTAGATGTAGGCTTTGAACTACTAGTGCGTAGTTTCTCAATTTCTCTAGTTAGGGCTTCTACCTTAGCTCTAAGATTGTCTTCTTCCCTAAGATGATATATGTCTGCACTAGAAGGATTTCCTACGGCTCGTGACCTATTGGTGCTATCAGTGGCACTAGAGCCAGTTCAGGTGTGGGCTTTCTCAGCTAAGTCATCTAAATATCCTATAGCCTCATCTGGATCTTTTTGTAGGAAATCATCATTACACATCATTTCATCAAACTGAAGCTCTCTAGATGTTAACCCTTCATAGAAATAGGTCACGATGTGCCAACTCTCATAACCATGGTGCGGACAAAGAGCTTGGAGTTCTTTATACCTTTCTCACGCTTGATATAAGGTTTCACTCTCCTTTTGGATAAAAGAAGAGATTTTCTTTTTCAAAGCAGTGGTTTTGTGGTGGGGGAAAGTATTGCCAAAGAAAGCTTGGGTCATTTCAGCCCAAGTTCCAATCAAACGTGGTCTCAATGAATACAACCAGCTCTTAGCCTTTTCCTTAAGAGAAAATGGGAAAAATTTGAGCATAATTGCATCCATTATACCATGTTGATTGTGGAAGGTTTCTACAACCTCCTCGAATACCCTAACATGCACATACGGGTTCTCATTTTCAAGTCCATGGAAATTTGGAAGAAGTTGAATCATTCCAGGTTTAAAATCTATGCGTGGCATATTCGGTGGAAACATAATACATGAATGTGTAGATGTGCATGTGGGGTGCAAGTAATCATGCAAAGTTCTATACGGTGCATCGTGCACACTATCAGACATTGTGTTATGTAATGTGATGTTCGTCTTAACAGATACAGAATGAAAAACAGGGTTAAAAATATGTTCAAACTCTATGAGAGGTGTTTCCACAAATCTTCCTCGCTCGTCTCGATACCTGCTCATAAAACAAGTAAACAAAAAAATCGAGAATAATAAAGAAATTAATTAACTAAGTAAAAACAAATTAGCAAAGGAACGAGATCACCCTTTTATGATTGAATTTCTTGACTTCTGTATCGTCTCCCTGGCAACAGCGCCAAAATCTGATTACTCCCAAAGAGTTACGCTGTGTTGTAGTGTAGCTTTATGGTGTCGTATCCACAGGGAGATGGAAAAGTGATTCAAGGTGTTCAAAAACTTAGGGTTCTCGTGAATTTGATGAAGAGAATTTGTCTATTGCATAAAAATGTAGTAAATCACCGGAAATAATGATGGGAATTAAGATAATATGTAAAATAGTGAAGCGTCGGGATTCCCTCAACTAGATTGGATCAATCAACATCAATCATTCATGCATTCTCTACTCAATTAGAAGTTTTTATCCTAACTCTCTAATCGGATGATTTAACAATACAAACCAATTAAATTTCACATGTAATCCTAGAATTTATGATTCCCAAATCAAAGTCATACATCAATTTATTGATATCAGATTTAAAAAGTGACTATATATCTCCAACATATAGCAGTAATTAAATCATACCAATAATTGATTTAAAAGTTAAACTTAAACAAGTATTTTAATTATTCAATGAAAGAAACGTGATTAAATCCATGAAAATCTGAATAAATGTTAAATCTAATTCAAAATACAAGAAACATAAATCCTAGAATTATTTAGACAATGAAAAACGTATTACATGAATGAACGATGTCGAGATAACCAATTTCAATTGAGTTACTCCCTTGCTTCACCAATGTTTTTAACTTTCCATGGAATTCTTGATGTCAAAAATGTGAAAAGAATGGTGTAGAGTGAAGAGTGAAGAATGAAGAATAATGATGAATATAATGTTTTTGGGGTCTTTTTCTAGACTTCTCGCGGTCCAAACATTAAACAAAACACTACTTTGCTCGACCCGGCGCCTAAGCGCCATGGGAGTAGCGTTTGGGCGCTTGAAATCTGTTAAATTTTGGATAAAATAGCGCCTGAGCGCTAAGTTGTAGCGCTTGGGCCCTGTGTCGCTGTTCTGAATTCTGCGCCTTTTTTAGTATTTTTATCATAATTTTCTCTTTCGATATCTGATTGAAGTTATCCAAGTTGCGTTGAAAAGCTAACTCAAATGGCTACAACTTCAATTCAGAGACTATCTTCAAACTCGATCGTTTTCCATGTCAACAATCGGTCTCCATACGAGGCTGAAAACTGGTGCAAAACTTTTCAATTTGAAAGTTGATACGAGATAATGTTTTGGCTATATTTTACCCATTTGACTCCTTTCTTCATCCAGTTAACTTCTAAACCTCTCAAATCTCCATCACAAGGTTGGACACAAGTTTGTAGTATTTGCAATTTAGCCCCCGAACTTTCATTTTCATCCATTTTAGTCATTTTTCACTTGTTTCTCTTTATTTCGCTGCATTCATCACTTTATCCTGCAAAACATGAATTGCATAGAATTAAACCATATTCCAACATTTTAATCAACAATTGTTCATGTTTTGACAATCAAATAAGTATGTAAAAATGCACTTATCATGTGCATTATGTGAAAAAAAAGACGTATTATTTCAATTAAACTTTGATTATCTTCAGTTATACTGATAAGTATCTGCTCTCATAGGAACATGATGAGGATATAGAGTGCCCAGATATGAGGCAGGTGAATTTTCGTAAAATTACTAAATTTACTAACCCTTCTTTCACTTGTAAAAGCCCATAAAATATATCAACAAATGGCAATGCTTTGTCTTGAATTTAGAATCAATATCTATTATCAATTGTGATATATTCATTCCATATTTTTTGTTGTTATTTTCTAGATGGAGTTATCAAGTTTTTTCACTTTGATCTTAGTGTAATCACAAATCATTCTGGCGGTGATAGATGCTAGAAATCATCCGCGCAGAAGTTTTAAAGGGTTGCAAATTCGTCTTAGCCAGTTTTCTAGGAACCAATATCTCCAGCTTTGGAAAATGGCACGACGAATTGGAGCTAGATGTTTGATCAAACTCAACTCGGACATGGCACGTGATCTCTGTGGATGCATGAACATCAGTCTACTTGATTAATGTACTAGAATAGAATTTTAGATCGACCTTAAATGTATTTTATCTTCTAGCTACTTGTGGAAAAAGCAACTCGAAGAAAACCTCACTGTTAGTCGAGCCAAAAAGAATGGGTCTGCCTTTTTTTCATAAGGATTTTTTCACGTCTCCTAAGATAGTCACTGATGATGCCAAAATTTGTACCTAGGTCAACTCGAGTCAGATGGAAAAGCTTCACCAGATCCGATCTCCAATACCTGAAATAAAGGCGTCGAAGTGTGTTCTCGTCGCCCCTCCAATGCTTAAGTCAAAGAGAGAACTATGTGAAAAACTGTATATTGGAATTTTATGTAAAAAAACATACCTTAATAATGAGGCTAGGTTATGTATTTATAAATATTGGAGGGGGAGTCCAGGAATGACTTAACTTCATGTATGTCTAGTTATTTTAGATGTTTGTGTTGTGTAGGGATTGCACAATTGGAGTTAGAGTAAAGTTCGTATGAAGTAGGAGTTTGTACCTAAAAAGAACTAACATGAATTTATGTTGGGCCTTGAACTCGAGCTTGACTCTACGTTATGAAAAAGCCCAATAGGTCGGGTTTGGGTCTATCGATATTTTTTCGTATCACAGGCCCCCGTGCATCTAGGTCGCAGCTAAAAGTTACATGCTTGAGCTACGAGGTGAGATGCAGAGAGGTGTAACAAGTTTAAGTCTTTGTGCGATTTGCAATTTGTATGTAGCTTGAGCTCGTTACTTGGTCAATTTTTGGCCAATAAGCTCGATAATGAGTTTGAGCGTGTTACTTGGCCCTTTTTTGGCCAAGTAGCTCGAGATACGTTCAGCAGTCATCTTAAGCGTTTTACTTGGCCAGTTTTTAGCCTAGTAGCTTGAGTGATATTTTGAGTTCGAGCGTATTACTTGGCTTTTTTTATGCCAAGTAGCTCGAGTGTTGTATTGTAAACAACTCGAGCGTGTTACTTGGCCAGTTTTTTGGCCAGGTAGCTCGAGTAATGTTTTGAGCTCGAGCGTATTACTTGGCTATTTTTATGCCAAGTAGCTCGAGTGTTGTATTGTAAACCGCTTGAGCGTGTTACTTGGTCAGTTTTTTTGCCAAGTAGCTCGAGTGTATTACTTGACTGTTTTTATGTTAAGTAGCTCGAGTCCTGTTGGAGGAGCTCGAGACGTGTTACGAGGCCGATGGTGGCCAAGTAGCTCGAGTCCTGTTTGAAGAGCTCGAGACGTGTTACGAGGTCGATGGTGGCCAAGTAGCTCGAGTCCTGTTTGAAGAGCTCGAGACGTGTTACGAGGCCGATGGTAGGCCAACTAGCTCGAGTCCTGTTTGAAGAGCTCGAGACGTGTTATGAGGCCGATGGTAGGCCAAGTAGCTCGAGTCCTATTTGTTTAATCACTCTGAGACGTGTTACCAGGTCAAGTAGCTCGAGTGATGATTTGTAATGAGCTCGAGACGTGTTTCGAGACTGATGGTTGGCCAAGTAGCTAGAGTCATGTTGAAGGATCTCGAGGCATGTTACGAGGCCGATAGTAGGCCAAGTAGCTCGAGTCATGTTTGTTTAATCACTCTGAGACGTGTTACCAGGTCAGGTAGCTCGAGTGATGATCTGTAATGAGCTCGAGACGTGTTACGAGGTCGATGGTAGGCCAAGTAGCTCGAGGCGTGTTACGAGGCCGATGGTAGGCCAAGTAGCTCGATTCATGTTGAAGGAGGCAGCCCAACAGGGCTAAAACTAGGAGTCCATTTGGTTACTCTCATGGGACACCCGTCAATGTACCAGGTGGGCTTAAGGAATAAATGAGAGTAATCGTCCTCGTGTGCCAAGTGAATAAAAATATGCTAATAATCTATCAATCCTATCATATAATCACCGTGAAATCCAAAGCTCGAAAAACTATCGCATACCTTAATCATAGACGGCTTACGATGTGAGAATTTGCCAACAAGTGTGAACTTATAGAGAGCAGAAAGATGCTCATCCTCCTCCTCTGTAAATAAGACCGCGGGCTCACTATTATGAATATACAGGGTCTTTAGAAACCAACCTAGAATCAGTGGTGTCCTGTGGAGCCGGTGCAAATAACTTTTTATAGTTTCGCTCGTCCTGAGATATAACAGTTTTGCCTAAAAGGGCAGCAGATATGATTTTCGAGTTTGATTTGGAAACTTAGGGATCTCGATCGGTGAATCCGTCGATGGAATTGTGCGTAGATTAAATGGAGCTACATTTTGTCCGAAAATTGTTGGGGCACCACCGGTGGGCCGCTGGCCGCTGCATAGGCGGCCACAAACCTTCGAACTCAGAATTTGATGATTTTTTTACAGGGTGGTGCAGAATTTCATGCTGAAGACGGCGATCAGGCGCATTGCCGGAGATGAGGTCGGGATTGGCTGGAATTTGCGTTTTTCCGACCTGCTGGGCGTTCACGTTAGGGACGATTCGAGGCGCGTCCGACACCAGAATGGGTTGATTTTTTAGGCGAATGTGCGCCTCCTCATGGGCAATCTGAATGTCCAGCACGTGTAGAGAGTGAGGACCCATAGAAGGATTAATTGTAAAATCAGATTTCGAGTGTGTGGAACTCAATTTATCTATTCCGGTCGATTTGGTCGCCACCGTCATCGCCCATAGGGTTATCTGTCCTTCTGGAATCATTGATGATGGCCCCTGACCCTGATTTGGAGCATAGCATGGAGTTTTGATGACATTGGAAAACATGCCCTCATAATTTTTATTTGAATCCACTTCAATTGCTTCAAAAACGGTTGGATCTTGCTGTATTTGATAATTTTGGAGTAGTATGTGTTGTAAATCATCAGGTGGTGGTGGTATTTCGGGTGGAGATTGAAGACGAGATAAGGGGCTTTTCACCGGTATCAATGTTCGGCGGTTTTGGTGGCCGAAGGTTGCCGAAAAAATCATCTTTTTTGGTCGAAAGGGGCAAAAATCGCCCCTTAGGTAAAGAGGATTAAGGTTTAGGGTTTTGAAGATGTGATGAACGTGCGTTAACCGAGGCTTTTTGTAGCGTTTCCCACTGACGGCGCCAATGATGATGCCAAAATTCCTACCTAGGCCAACCCGAGTCAGATGGAAAAGTTCCACCAGATCCGATCTCCAATACCTGAAATAAAGGCGACGATGTGTATTCTCATTGCCCCTCTAATGCTTAAGTCAGAGAGAGAACTATGTGAAACACTGTATATTGAAAATTTATGTAAAAAAAACATACCTTAATAATGTGGTTAAGTTATGTATTTATAGATGTTGGAGGGGGAGTTCAGGAAGGACTTAACTTCATGTATGTCTAGTTATTTTAAGTGCTTGTGTTGTGTAGGGATTGAACAATTGGGGTTAGAGCAAAGTTCGTATAAAGTAGGAGTTTGTACCAAAAAAGAACAAACATGACTTTATGTTGGGCCTTGAACTCGAGCTTGACTCTACGTTATGAAATGACCCAATATGGAGGCCCAAGGTCTAGCCCAATAGGTCGGGTTTGGGCCTATCAATATTTTTCCGTATTAGTCACTTCCTCGGTAATTAAAAGCGACTTATACTGGCCAAATTTTCATAAAATCAGGACAAAAACCCGGTTCCACCGTCTAATAAAGAGATTGAATTCTGTCTCAACTCCAAAATAAAGCCTGCCTTTCTCCGTAAGAGACGGCTAAAGACGAGCATGTTTATTGTACAAAGTGACATTTTCATTAAATAATTCACAGAAATATGTCAATAAAAAAACATGATGTAACAACTAACAAGTGAATCAGGAAAGCTACACCAAACTAGTTTCTGTTTGACCCTCCACAGTATTGGGCTATCCCTGTCATAGGAATGTCAGTGAGAACTAACTGTGCAAGCAAAAGTTAAAGATAACAGTTAAAATCTTGACTAAGACCTAGAAATTTATACCCCCATACAGAATTCCTATTTTAAGACCTATTGAAATCTATCTTGGGCCTCCATGTGCCTCTCCACGCCTTCTCCTCCTCCCAGAACGCCCAAAAACAATTCTGCCTTGACGACGTAGACGGCTAGCTAGAGATGTACCCCTATTGCCGTCTTCCTCACTATCGATATTTTGGTGAGAGTGATCAAAAGCACCTACTGCGGTTTCATGACTGAATCTAGCACCTCTATCCAATGTATGGTTGGAGTCTCTCTCGTGTCTCCTCATACCTCTAGGGGGTCCAACATTCCCTGCAGAACCAAATGCCTGCAAAAAGAGAAAGACATTCATCAAATTGCGATCAATTCCAGCTTCAAACCCTTCATTCCGCTCCATGGCATCTGCGTTAAAATCCTCTTCATCAGAATCAAAACCATAGTGACTTCCTTCAATCACGTAATCCCCAAAAAACACTGCTCCCGGCATTGATGACCTTATCGTGCTCATTACATCTTCAGTTTCCCGCTCATGCTCCAGGCTTCTCCACTTTTTTTCTAGATCAGGATCCACTTCACGTGGCCTAGCAGAAGGGTGCTCTGCCCTCACATGTTTACGCAGCTCCTTGAACGTCCCAACAAATGAGCAGTTATCCTGCGTGCAGCCTCGTTTCTTAGCATTGAGATATTCTCGTGCAGGCTCCACAACAGTCCAGCCCTTCACCTGTCCCCGACAAAGGGGACATGCAATCTTTAGTACCTTGCAACTCTCAACAGGCCAACTAGAAAATTGGCCCGTAGCTTGACTGTCAAGTGAACCACCAGCAGATGGATGGGTTTCTGAGGTTATTTTTGTATAGGCCTTCTTGTACTGGTCAAGGCAATTGGAATAGCGGAAACTGGTCCCACACATGTAAGGACGGCAACCTTTGTCATGTGAAGAACACAAGAGAAGAACAGCATTGTGGGGACATTCCATGCACACAGAACAAGTTGCATCTACCCAGTCTTTCTTATCAAATATTTTGGAGCATTTTTTTTGTTGCATGTCCTCTGTTCTATTAGAAGCCGACAAAGGATATGGCGTCGACCTGTACTTTCGTGAAGCAATCCTACGTCTTCCCCTGATACCTTTTGCCATTTCCTAATTAAATCAACAAAACAATCAGGAAATTGTAATGAGATGGATCAGCCATTTATACAAAAAATTAATAAGAACGTGTACAAATATTTGCTGAAATTCATTCCATTCCATATGCACCATTAATCAAATGACCAAAGTACTGGTAAAATGTACGAATGTGGCGGAAGTAAAAATAGTTGAAGGGATGGACCATGGAGTGGATCACGTCAATACCAAAAATCCAGAATCCTATTGGTTCTCTCCACAGCAAAATAAAAACAGCTCAAAGAAAAATTCTCAACCCCCCACCCCACCCCCCACCAAAAAAAAAAATCCAACAGCATATAACAACTTTCTACTGAAATTTTCATCAGGAGATCTGCAATTGAAATGTAAATAAAACAAAATATAGGTAAGGCACCACAATTGCAGAGCATCAACATGTAGTAGATAAAGGGAGACTGAATAACAGATCACATATTTCCAGATTTTCTCAGTTTAGGGGCCAATATCAATATCCAAAGGCATGCCAGAAATTTAGATGCATTCCATGTAAATAGTTAAAGCTTCGAATTTGAGAAGATTGAACTTAAGCTCGTATTCGACGCAATACCCACCTCACCTCAATTATTTATTTGGCGTAATTTCCAGAAACAATAAGGAACAAAATTCTGATCAACCCAAATTCTGTAATTCCATAATTTCATCAAAGATTTTCCATGGTCAGTCACCAAACAAAGAAAATGATGAATAACCAGAAGACTGTTTTCAACTTGAATTGGTACAAGTTAACTACAAGAAGTGGGGATGAAACTCGGAAATGAGGCTCTTTAAATACATAAAACATTGTCTCCCCAAAAACGGTTTGATCAGAAATCAATGCACTGCAGTATTGGATAAATGTATCCAGAAAATAAACCCACTAAATCTAACCTCCGACTATTAACAAACTAATAAAATCCCAACACATCGGTGAAGAAGCCAAATGCAAATTCCGGTAGAAATTAGAGTAAAAATCACCATTAAACGAGAAAAAAAAAACGCACCTTTCTTTTAAACAAAGCAAATCTGGATCCCAAGGGATGAATTATTTGCAGAGAACCAAGATGCACCCACACAATTTATATATACATCAAACAAAATTCAACTTTCACGTGGCATATAATATAGGCAGAGCGATTAGGGCAACGAAAGCACGCAACAAGGTGGTACAAGGAAGGAATCACGCAAGGAGACAGACAGGAAAGTAAATAAAATAATGCAAATTATACTTAGATTGATTGAAGCAACAACAAAATAATTAATTTTATAATTACAAAAGCATCAAATCGCATGACCCTGACACCCAGTTCAACTGAGATCCCGAGACAAAAAAATCAATAGAAATAAAAAAAATTAATAGAGAAATTATCATCGAGAAATGCTCAACAATAACTTACCAGAGGATTGCTTGAAGAAATTTTTCTTTTTGGAAATAGAATATGTTTCTCTTTTTACAGAGAAAGAAAGGGGGTTCGAAATATAAATGGGTTATGGAGAGAGAGAGAGAGATGCTTTCAAATGCACTTTCTAGTCTTTTGATGACGTGAATAAATGGAGAAAATATAAGGCACTGTTTGTCTTCACAAAATTGCACAAAAGTTAATTTTAATGGTTATTTTTTTCCCATGTTTATTCAAACAAACAGTTCCTTAGAAATAAAAATATTTTAAAATAAATTGTTTATTTAATGTTAAGGTAAAGGAGGAGAGAGAAATCTGTGGCCTTTTATTGGATTGGACGAGAAATTTCTACAAATCTTCTAATTGGTGAGATGATTAAATATGTAGTTTCACGTGCCACATGACAGATTTAGATCCATTTGGCCTAATTTTTTAAAAGTTGAAATGGGATTTTCCAGATTCAAAAGTTGTTAATTCATTTGACTAATTTTATAAAAATATTTCTTCTAATTAGAAATACTTTAAAAAAAATTGGTTCAATATGACTTACTCTAAAAACACTCCAGAATATAAAGATTTTTTAAAAATTAATTTTCAAATCGAAATTAAAGTGATGTGAACATACGTAGCAATTAAAGCTACGAAAGCAAAACCCACGATAGATTAGATCGAATTCAAGAAAGCAAAAAAAAAAAAAATGTTTGAAAAGCTTAACCCAATAAATTATTTTGTACTGTACAATTTTTTTCTTTGTGAGAGAGGGGATTCTCAAACGTGGAAAATGATCTAATGAATTTGAAAAAATTGAATGAGGGGCCTGAACCGACTTACTAATTGGATACCCTAGTACATTACAAAATTTTGCTTCAGCCAATAATCCAATCAGAAGAATAATTGGAACCCAATTTATTGTGAAATGTAAGAGGGGATAAAAGAACCGTGTGTTGATTGTCCTCTAAATGTAAGTTTTCTCTATTAACTAGTCAAACTCGGTAAAAATACGACTAATTTGAATTGGATTTTCAGAATCCAAATTGATCAACGATTAATGAGTAATCCTAATTTGGACGGATTTGGTCAAGGAGATGTAGAAATAGTATCATAAAACTTACGAACCTTATTTGAATTGTTGCATGCCACACGAATTTAATTCTTGATAAGTTTGGAATTAATTCGATAAAGAATGAGTAGTAAACAAATATGCCTAACAATACTATTTCTCCAATTGTGTGTTTTACAATGAATGAAGTGGGTCATATTTACAGGGAATCCATAAAAACCTAATTAAAGAAGGTATTAGTTATCTAAATATTAAGAATTACCATAAAAGTAGAGTTTAACTACACTAAGATTATTTCCAAAAATTGAAAAAATCATAATCGGATTTGTGCTATGTTGCCGCATAGTGTATGGACATACATCGGCATAGTTCATCCAAAATGTCACATTGATTCTCAGTATAGAGGCATGGGTATACTATATGGTCGCATAGTTACTCTTTTTAGCTTTCTCATCTATTGGTTAAATCAAGTTGATCCATCTTGTTCCATCTTCCATACTCAATATGAAACTTTTCATTTTGCTTATTGTGATCGATATTTCATCCACCATAGTTTTAAACAAATAATCACATGACTTCCTTGACTTTTTTTGCTCATGATCTAATAACTAGTCATTCCTCCACAATCAACAGGTTCTTGTCATTTACTAGTTCTCATATCATGGTCCTCATCACAAAGTAAATTTCACTCTTCTACAAAAAGTAAAAGTAAAAGTTATACCAAATAGACCATCGTTGAAACAATCGAATCATGAAGCATACCTGAGTCTAGTGACTCAACTAGACTTGTGAGTGTAGGTAACTGGTGTTACCAACAAAAAAAATGTATTATTTGACGGGGTTAAACTAGTTGTACGTCAAATTTGACAATAATAGTATTGTAAAAATTTGTGTCATTAATTGTTTAAAGTGTTGTGAAAATCAGCGTCTTAAAAAATGTCACCTAACAAAAATATTAAATGTAAAATTTAGTGTGTAAAATTTAGTGTACATGCAGGCTGCAGGTTGATGGTATTTGATGCAACCCATAGCTTGGTTCCAGGTAGGCGGCGGCGGCGGCTATGACCAATGACCGCTTTTTGTATTAATTAATTTCTTTGCACAGTACAGATTTAATTCTTTAAGGGCAATCATGTCTTTTACAAGTTAGAGCTTTTTTAAGGTAAAATTATATTCGGAGAATGTTCTTTCTACTATTAAATGTAACAGATAAGAATAGCCTTTAATTTAAATTTTGGGGTGGGATTGGAGGTTGGTGTTGATGGTGATGTTAAAATGGTTTAATAGATTTAAACAGTTAGATTAGCTTCAGTTAATGCTATGGTTATTTATCAACTTTATCGATAGGAGGAACAATCCTCATAATATTCACTCTACAGTTTTTTAATACTATTTTTAAAAAAAAAAATTATTTTCACTGTAGTCCTCAACATTCAATTAATTAGCTAATATTGTCTTTGATGACGATTTTCATCCAAATATTTTGTTAGCTTAATTCAAAATTAGAGACAAATGTTTTGTCGCACTTTTGTGTTTGTTATTTTTTGTGCTAATCCTATCCTACAATATATAAAAGAGCAGAGTTTGTTAATATTCACAAGGCATCATCTTTGTGTCATGTTGATGTCATATATACTAATTTTACCTTTTTCATTTTTTCCCTCAATCACTACGTAGCTTTTTTCTCACAACACAAGGTTTATCCATTTCTCCACACAAGCTCTCATGCATCTTTACACAATCATTCAAGACTTATCCTTTCTTCTTCTCTCTTTACTATTTGTTGTTAAATTTTGCTTGACTTTTCTATTTGGATTTCCTTAGATCTTATTTTCTCCTCTTTTGTTTTCTCTCTTGACTTCTCAGATCGCCTCACTTTCTCTTCATCGTTGTTCTTACTGCCCATTTGAAATTAAACCATAGGTAACAAAATCACAGATTATTTTCACCGTCTGTCCTCTACGATTCAGTCATCCTGTATTCTCTTTGGTAAACAATTTTTCTTTAGAGCTTCTTCATTTCTTCATATGATTGGAACCCCCGTTTCCCAAGTTTCAATCAATGATGTTGTGTTCGCTTCTTCTTTTCTTAAAATTCAAAAACCCACAGTTGCTGAAATCATATGTGTGTTTTTAAATATTTGATTAGGGTTGTTATTTAAGTCCACCAGTGATGAGGAAATACTGTCATAGAATTAGGGGGTTTTGGAGCTATGTGTTTGTCTTTTTGAACCTTTTGTTTGGATTTCAAATGAAATATTGGTTCCATTTTGATGTATGGGGCAAGCTCAAAAACCAGTTACAGAAATTAGAATTTAGAAGTTTAGTTAGTTTGGTTATTATATTTGAATAAAGAAAATGAAAGACTGGAATGCAACTAAATCGAAAATTAGAATATTAATCAACATGGATTGTGCTCTTCTAGAATTCATGGTAAAATGATCAAGTCAATTGTAATATTTCTCTACTTCTCGATGGTAGGACGTGTGCATATCTTTAATCTTCAACTTTCAAATGTATTTTTCTTGTAAATAAATTATTGTATAATCAATCTTTTTTCTTTTTGATAGCAATCATTCTATTAACTTTATTATTTTTTCCAGCTATATAAAAAATCAATTACCCTTCATTTTTTTTTTTTTTTTTTTTACCTCAGCACACACGATCTTGGAGTTGCCTTTAGTACCATTTGAAATCTTATGATAGGTTAAGTAGCTGACAAATGAGTATCTATTAGTAGGTGAAGCATAAGGAATTGTTTCAAGGAGCCATGAAAGTCAATGCTGATATTCGGAGGTACTCGTAAATACTTAATTTTCTTCCACTTTTTCTACATCGTGTATCCTTGAGCTATGTGATAGATTTTGTATGATTTTAATTTAGGGACATTATCATGTTGTTGATCCCTAAGTTGATTGAAATATATATTGTATTACAAGAGAATTACTTATTTTTCTCGAGTGGAAGCTTTTTTGGTCAAGGAAGAATTTGCTTAAGGTTTAACATAATGATGTCATTCCAAATACAACCTTACCTGTTTTCTCAGAATTACGTTGCATTTGTGACATTGATACATTGATACAATTTACTTTTTGATATCCAAGATGACTTTCTCCGATGAAATATCTGCAAATGATGAATGTATTACATTTTCTCATGAGTTTTAGGAAGGCATTTTGTGACATCAAACTTGCAAATAAATATAATTTTATTCCATGTAATTAAAGGGGTTATTATGTTAATAGAATTTTTTAAGTGGGTCATATATTTCTACAAGTTTTGTAAATGGTATTAAATGGAATCAATATATAATGCTTGCTCATGGAATTAATGATTCTTGTTATTAGATAAATGTCTATTTCTATGTGTTGAGAAATATTAGTGCTTGGTTTTGTCTTCAACATATTTGACTAAAAAATGCAATGACGTGTTCTAAAAATAAATGCATCACTCTCCTCATTAATACCAATTGGTAGGTCCATAAATTTTGTACTACATTGATTTTTTGATGTTATAATTCGTAATGTAAATGATGAGCTAATTCTAGATAGTGGCACGAGAGGTTTGGTGAATAATTCATAAGCCGATACTGAGCCAATTGAACTTTACTTGAGATTGGCTCATCCATGGCTCGTTCAAGCTTATCGTATTAGATAAAGGAATTAAGCTAATAAATGATTGATAAATAAAGTAACATGCAAATAACAAAGTTAATCAAACTGAACTAATTTTTAACTCTGCAAAATAACTTGTTCGAGATTGGTTTAGAGATAAACAAGTCAATCTTATGATGTACTAAATATCCAGTGGGCCAACACTAACTTGGATCAATTAATTTGTGCTTCTATACATGTAAGGACTAGATATTTTGTTTATTTATGTTTCAATTTTGTTGATAATTATCTCTTTTTATGGTCGATTTTTTATAATTATGGTTTATGTTTTCCTCCTTTGTCCTTTTTTCATGTTAGTAATTTTTTCATAGTTTCATTGTTACCTTTAGGTTGAATCAGTTTTGGACAAGGAAAATTCTACGTTGGAAGAGCTTCTGGATGAAAAAGAGATAATCCAAGAATATAAATTATTAAATAGTCACCTCATAAATTTGTATGGCACTTTTACTTTTTAGCTGTATATTTATGCTTATTAGTCTTGTCATCTATATTATAGATGTCTTTTTAATGAATCATGGTTCCTTGTCAATCACACCCTTACTATCATGGGCGGAGGGAGGGGTGGGCTGGGGTGGGCTATAGCCCACCCTACCCCCCAGCCCAACAACATTTTTTCAAGTTAATTTTTTTCCTCCTTTTTTATCTCTAGAAGATAAGATTGTCTTCCATATTATCAATAAATTTAAAGTTTTTGTAAAAAAAAATTATTAATATTTGGTTAATTGGGTTTAAATATTTGGTTAATTGTGTATTATTTAATTTTTAAACTTGGGTTGGAAATGAAGTTAATTGTGCTAAAATTAATATTTGGAATTGAAAAATTTTATTCTTTTTAATTTTTTACCATGAATTTGCTTCTGGGTTGGGGGAATTAATTTTTGGACTGGGCTAATGTTATTCTTTTTGGTTTTTCACAATGAATTTGCTTCTGAAACAATGTTATTATCAAAATAAGTAATATGCTATATATTTAATTTTATTAGTTTAAAAATATATTTGTTAGAACTTTGTTACGAGTGTTCAAAAATATATTATGACCAATATTTTAAAAATCGACCTGGTCATCGACCCGGAAAAAAGTGAAGGATCAAAATGTTCAACCGAGGTCGAACCGGGATCGAACCAAATACAATAAATAAATACATACAAAAATAATAAAATACTATGAAAAAAAATTTATTTTAAATTTCATATTAATAATTCTAAGTAAATCTATCTTTGTTAATTAGATTCATTATTTTACAATTAGTCTCGATACTTCAAAAATTAAAAATCAATATGTTAAAATATTTTATTTTGTCAAATTAAAATAGTTTAAACTTATAGAAAATGATATCTAACATTAATATATTAATAATCAAGTACGATTTAAGTTAAATTTGAAAATTAAATAAATGAAATGATGAAGGTGAATATTACAATTTAATTAGTTAAGATTCAAATCAAATTAGTCAATTAGACATGTATTTGGAAAATGATTTTGATGAGTATTTTAATTTTTTTTTGTTATGTCACTATCCCACATTGGAAGTTTATGAAACCATTGGAGAGGAGCATTTATAAAAGACAATATTGGGGCATTGGAAGTTTATGAAACCATTTGAGAGAAGTGCATATACAAAATGAGATGTCAGCTAATAGTTTTCTATGGGCTTTTAAATTGTAATAATTTATGAGGTCCATTTATGAAATTAAATTTTTTTTAAACTAAAAAAAAATCGAGAAAACCACCAAACCGCGACTAGTTCATCGATTTACGGTTGAACCGGTTGTTCAGTGAATTTTGAGTGATTTTGTCATAATCGGTTATCTGGGCATGATTTTGTCCGATTTTGGATCCAATTTTTGTTTTACTGTGTGGTTTGTAACATCTTTTATGGTATAAGTTCATTGAAAAAAAACTAAATTTCAGCCCAGTCTAACGTAATTCTCTGGCTCCGCCCCTGCTTACTATGACCTGTTGGTTTCACTATTAATTTTGAAGTTTTGTAAAGACAACGTGAAATTTTATTAGTGTTTAGTTTGAGAGATATAGCTCAAGTTGAACAGTTGTTGCACGACATCATTCTCGAGTCTTCAGATTATGCACATAGCAAACGAATATTCAGATGTCAAATCGTTTCAATTTTCAAATCATATTTATTTTTCCCCAAAACTGGCCTTATAAATATGAGGTATTAACTCGATTTACTTGGTTTAAGGTTAGTCATTGCAATATGTCAAGAAATCATGATCTATGTCAAGGATATGCACACTATATTTAACAAAAAAGTTGGAACCATTACATATCATTTGATTTCCAATAGCAGTCTTAAAATTCTCGCCCCACGATCTTCCATTGATTCTGGCTACGAGGTTAAGTAATCGTTTTGAAATAGATTATCATTTTAACAAAATCACTTAGAAAAAATATAATAGGAATCGCGCAACGCACAATGCACAACTAGTTTAAAAATATGTGAATGCTGTCATTTTTATGTCCAGAATTTTTGAATAAAAACCATAATCAGAAACAAAATGTGTTAATTAATATAATATTTGATGACAAGAAGAAAATTAAGATCATAGAGCAATAATAAGTAAAAAGTAAAAATCTTTAATGCAATTAAAGTATGACCCACTTACAACCATAATCAGAAACAAAATGTGTTAATTAATATAATATTGATGATAAGAAGAAAATTAAGATCATAGAGCAATAATAAGTAAACATTAAAAATCTTTAATGCAATTAAAGTATCACCCACTTAAAAAGAACTAGTGTCATTAAAGCCACCCTTTTAAATTAGGTGTTACAATGTGACTCTCATTAATCGCTTCATTTTTTTTTCTTGCGTATTATCAACTCAACTTTAATATACTTCTCAAGATCCCGTTAAATTTTGACATTTCCAAAATCAATGAACTTTTGATTACTGAAATATCAAGATGCGACAGATTTTTGGCATGACTTCCTTTCCTTTTCCATTACATTACATCACTTATACCCAATATGACTACACACGAGTATCATTTTTCAATAAAATAGTATTACATTCCTTATTTGTCAACCACACATTCTCCATCAATCTACTATCCCAAAATACATTATACAAAAAAAAAAAAAAAAAAGACTCAAACATGCTCTTTAATGTATGTTATGTCCTGCTAGTCTAGTGCTATGCAAGGTTCAATAAAAATTGTAACAAATTTTATTTTATGTTTGGCACACCCACGTGCATATTTTTCTACAATAATATGACAAACTTATCTTAACAGAGCAAACAGATCACTGAGTCCCCCTACCATAGTAGTTAGGTACCATGAGCAAGAAGAAGGCAATGAAAGCGTTTATATATAATATAAATAAATAAAAGAAGGAAAGTGACTGCGTAATATATAGTTCGTACAATCATTTCAATATTATCAAAGTCCATGAGATGGTCTTTACATTTGGAAGAGTGGGTGAACATACTCGTAAAGGAAATGATCTTCATATTGAAATGAAATAATGTGGGAGTGATTGATGAAGAGTATTGCATAAGCAAAAGAGATTATAGTTTACAGCCAAAGTGAACAATCTCACCATTCTTGCCAATAAAAAGCAACTCCTGCAGCCCAGCTTCAGCATCCTCTGGTCATCTGTTCAGCGCCAATCCTGCAAAGGAGAAACAAAAAGTAATTTTGAAATCAAACCATAACAGTGCCTCATACAGGGGGGAAAGTACCGGCACCAGCACAAAGGATTGTGAACTTGCAAGCTTTATGGAACTTCTTCTAACTTGCTCAAACTCTAGAATTCAAACAATTGAATTCAGCGATTGATAAAACAAAATTAAACAAAAGGAAGGCAGTTCTACAAACAGAAACTACCAGAGAACCAAGGTGAGCAAGCAGAATTTAAAAGATAGTAGAAGCAACATGGAAGCAAATGGTAAGATACTCACTACAGCAAGCACATAGAACGAACTTCAAAGCCTCAACATGAGAAATGAAGAAGCACTTTCTTCATTGGCAAAGAGAACAAATCATCTGTAAAAAGTTAAAACTGTAAAACCCCACTGCTTCAACAGAGCATGGTAAGAGGAACATTACGTCTGATCCTCCCAAAGAATTACAAATATTATTAGTAGTTAGAAAGAATTACCTGCTAAGATCCCATTGCAAAAGGCCCCAGCCAAGACAACAAGAAGTTAAAACAGACTCGATCTTGGATTCAATCCAACTTAGTAAACTTCCTCCTGTTATACAGTCACTGTGAGTGAAGCTGATGATGGCAAAATAATAATTCCATTTAACTTCGGGTTTGTCCGTTTTTGACAAATTGCTAGTCTAATTCAATTGGAAACATGCCGATAATTCACCAAGAAAGTATTAATGGGTCATATTCTCATTATTATATGAGCTACCCACATGAATAACTTAAAAATTAGATGTAACAATATGTACCGCTCAGTTTCCCACTTGAAGCTAATTGCAACAGAGACTCACCTCACTTTGATTAGCAACTTCACGTTGAATAGGCTAGCAGATTGAAGGAGTACGGAGATCTTGGAAATGCATATGTTGATCCCCAAGCGAATCAAACAAGTACTCACGGCCGAGATGCCATCCTTCATTCTTCTATTTGTTAATGAATATGTTAGTATAAAATATTAGACAGTTGTAAATGAAACCATGAGTTTCAAAGGTTGCATACTGACAGACAGAGTAACACAATTAAAAGGAATTATAAAAATGCCTTTATTACATATCTAAAAATTTGCATTGCATGGAAAACCTTAATATTTGAAGTCTTGAAGATGCATTGATGTCCCATCAAGCATAGTTTGGCATCTTCCAATTCACTCGTCATGTCCTTTAAATAGAACAAGGTATGGTGCAAAAGCATCTCCATATTCATTGCCTAATTAAAAGCAAGTATACTGCTGCTCTGCATCTCTTCTTTCAAGATTTTTCTCGAATTTAAAAATGACAGTTACTGAAAATATCACGGGGACTTGTATAGTTCTTTGATTTGCTTATCCAGGTTACTCAACATGCTGTAAATCATGTTTCTCTTAGGGTGAAAATAATCTCCAGCTACAAATACATTTTTCCTCCTTCCCACTTCTATCCAACTGCACCCTGCTGGCTTTTGCAGGTTTTTCATCTTCATCAATCTTCTCGTCTCTAACACCCCATCCCATCTGGCATCTGCAGCATATATATTTGACAAAACTACATAGTTTCCAATGTCACTGGTTTCCATTTGTGAAAGGCGAGCCGCCACAACATGACCAATATTCACCTCGTGGTAGGTTTTGCAAGCACCAAGAAGGGTACCCCATATGTTGGCATTAGCTGCAACAGGCATTTGATTTACAAAAGTAAATGCTTCCTTAACTCGGCCTCCCCGAGCAAGGAGATCCACTGTACATGCATACTGTTCCATGCTCGGTTTCATATGATATACCTGCTCTATTGAATCAAAAATCATTAACCCTTCATTAATAAGACCAGCATGACTACAAGCAGATAAAACGGCCGTTATTATGACATGATCTGGTTTTACACCAAACTCAAGCATATGATAGAAAACTCCAAGAGCTTCTTCTCCCATGCCATGCATTGCATACCCTCCAACCATAGCCGTAAACACAACCAGGTCTCTTTCAGGCATTGACTTGTAGAGCTTATATGCGCCATTAATATTTCCACACTTGGAATACACATCTAATAAAGCTGCCTTTAGATGGACATCCTCAAAACAAGCCCTGACCACATACCCATGACACTGCCTTAATGTGTGGAGTGAAGCCTTTTGAGTACAAACAGGAAGAATACTCATAATTGTCATGGCATCAGGTTTTAGTTCATGATACTGTAACTCCTGAAACAAATTGAGAGCTTCATCAGGAAACTGATTTTGTGCATAAACCTGCACCATGAGATTCCAAGTTGTGAGATCCCTCTCAGGCATGGTCTGAAATATCAAATTGGCATCATCTTGCAAACCATTAGCCACATATCCCGATATCATTGAATTGCATGTAATCACATTTCTATTTCTGGATAAACTTTCAAAAAGTTTCGCTGCAAACACCATATTTCCACATTTTGCATACGCATCAAGTAATGCATTCGCAAGGGTGGGTTCAGTACCAGTAAGCAGAAGACCAGATCTTAATGAAAACCCATGAGCTTCTCTAACCTTATCTACTTTGGAAAGACTGCTCAAAAATCGAACCACGGCTAAGATAGTAACTGAATCAGGTTTTATTCCTTCACGTAACATCCAACTTAAGACTTCAAAAAACTCAGTATCAAGTATATTTTCACATAATGCATCCAGCAGGGTGTTCCATGATATTACATCTCTTCTAGGAATAAGTAAAAATGTCGAGAATGCAGCTTCTGTGCAGCCAGATTTTGCATAAATGCTTATTAGGGCATTTCCTACAGATGTATCCTCAAATAGGCCACGGCGACGAATAACAAACCCATGTATTTGCTTCCCCACATGCAGATTCGATAGCATGGCGCATGCAGGAAGAATGCTGAGTAGGGTAACAGAGTCTGGTTCAATCTTCTCTACAACAAGAAACTCTCGAAACATCTCCAAAGCTTTTAACCATTCACCATTTGACGCGTATCCAGCAATTATCGAGTTCCAGGAAACCACGTCCCATATTTTCATCCTCCGAAACAATGACTCTGCTTCTCTTATTTGCCCCAATCTCAGGTAGCAACTTAGAAGAGCATTAACAACAGTAACTTCATCGCCCAATTCTGCATGTCTCAAGACATAACAATGGATCTCTTTTCCATACCTATAGCCCACAATCTCTCCCAAACCAGCAAAGATAGGCAAAATATTTGCAACTGTTGCATAATTAGGTACTACTTGCCCTTTAATCATCCACTGAAAAAGTTGAAAAGCATCATCCACAAGATTATTCTCAGCAAAACCTGCAATGACTGCATTCCACGAAACAACATCTTTGTCAGCAATTCCATGAAAAACAGAAGATGCATCTAACACAAACCCACATTTTGCATACATGGACAATAAAGCATTTCCTACCAGTGTCAGCGATTCCATTCCAGACTTTATAGCATACGAATGAATGCACTTTCCAGCACTCAAAGCACCGGAGCGTGTATACACTGGAACAACAATAGCAAGAGTAACCGAGGTTGGCTTAGGGTCACAAGCAAAATGTAGCCTACGAAACAACTGCATCACCTTATTATCATCCTTCAGTGTACCAGAAAACCCAGACAATACAATGTTCCAAGTAACAATATCACGACTATTAATTTCACCAAACAATTTCTGACAATCTTCAAGAGCTTTACATTTAGCATACATGTTAAGCAACGCTTTCAAAACAAACTGGCATGAATTATGACCTTGCCTAATAACTTGACCATGGAGAGTTTTCCCCAAACTGGTACCAGATATTGCGGCACAGGATTTAAGAACATCTGCAAACACTTGATAATTGTATTTACAATTTCTTGAACATTTTAACTTTTGAAGAACCACTTCGAAAGCTGCATTCATCATACCTATGAATTATGCATACTTGCAAAAATTGAACTTGCTTATATCCGAAGCAAGTCTCGCCCCAATTCAATGACAAATTAATTAAATTTCAGAAATGTTTAGTATCGTACCAGAGGATTGCTTGAAAGTAACAAGGTGGGGAGAGAGAAAATTAGGGCTTTATTATATACTAGTAGAAGTATTTGGGAATTTTAAAAGGCCCTTTTTCACAAGAATTGAGATGAATATAGGTTTTTTATTTAAATGGAAAAAAAAATTTGTAACTACTTTTGAGTTTGTGTAAATAAATTTTTTGGTAAATATTTCATTATCTCTTCAAAAACATTACCAAAGTTTCATTTCTTTTTTCGTACTAATTTTGAATTATCTAAACATTCTAATCAATTTAGACGAAGTTGATAACAATTTCTAGTTCATCAAACACAATTCGACGTTCTTTTTTTGTAATAAAGAGTTACGTGTGTTATAGTTGTAGTCGGGATAAATAAAATGACGAGAATTTCTAATATGGATAAGTACTATCGTCTCCTTAGTTTTGCCTAAATTGCCTCCAAGACATTTTTTTTTAATAAAAAGACACTTCAATCATTTTGCACAACAGCAAAACCATATTTAGCCCCAGATTGATTCTTTAAATATCAATTTTTTAGTAAATTTTAATAAAAATTGATGATATAAATATAATTAAAAAATTGCCAAAAACTATGGATCTAAAAAATGTGAAGTTAAAATTAATTGTTAATTTTGAGTTAAATTTTTAGCAATTTTTTTCGCTAAACCAAACCGTGCTTAATAAAATATTTTTACAGGAGACATTTTATTTGACAAATAATAAAACAAAAAATTGATCAAGCAAACCCCAAATTCATACCTAGGCTAGGCTGCAGCACGAATCAAGAATTGCATTCGGTGTGATAAAAAAGAAAATTCTTAGCAGTAAATCATATAACTCAATACATAATAATACATCTCTACAGAAGAAATTTGACTCAACAAACCCAAATACATGCTTCTCTATCTGATCATAAATAAACATTAAGTTCCTCTTGTGGAGTCGTCTACGGGTAGATCATCTTCGTCATGATAAATATTCTCAGCCATTTGCCAGATTTGTAGTATGTTATCCTCTGCTACGCTTGCGACAACCCAATCTTCACATGGGTTCCACGAGAAGTCTGAAATTTTACTAGTATGACCACCGTGAATAAAAAGCAACTCGGGCGGCCCATCTTCAGCATCCTCTGGCGTCTGTTCTGCGTCAATCCTGCAAACAAGAAACATAAAGTTACTTATCGGGTTATGCTATTTAAAATGCTGTCTCAAACGGGAAGGAATTATTATATATTAAAGATCTCAAAACGTTTGCGTGTGTGCACAAAGGATAAATGAACTAGCAAGTTTTATGGAGCTTCTTCCAACTTGCAGAGACTCGAGGATAAAAGAAAAATAAAGAAAAAGAATCTACAAATAAGTACCCAATATGGGAAATGCTACCCTGGATAGGGTGCAAGATCCTAAACAGAATAGAAGTGAAATGGAGGAATATCAAATTGACACTAAACTTTCTACTATTGAGCATAGAGTTCAGGTTGGAGTAGGGAAGAGATACGTTTGCCATCATTCTCCAGAACCCGTTCTATATTGGTCATGAAACCAGTAAGGCACATCTTACAGCAGACCATAGTGGTACAGATTCAAATTTAAAAGCTCGTAACTGGACAATTGTTTAGGAAAAGTAGTGCAAGGGAACCATAATTCTCTAAAAAGTTGAAAACTAAAATACCCCACTGCTTCAAGAATACCACACGAGGATATGTGACCCCATTAAAAGTATTGCCTTTATAACTGGATATGGAGAATTACCTGCTAAGATCCCACACCATGAGTCGCCTACCAAGACAACAAGAAGCTAAGATGGTCTCGTTCTTTGGATTCCATCCAACCTGGAAAACCTCCTCCCTGTTGTGAAACATCGGGAATAAGATAATGAAGAATAGGAACAAAATTTCATGCCTACATTTTGTTGAAGCATAGATATCCCAAGATTTCATGCTCAAAAGACTACTGGAAATTTAAATAATTTCGGTAGAAACCAAAATCAAGAAATATATCTTACTTGTGACAATCAAAGGTATGGAGTGCAGTTGAAATCTTGCGTAGATCGAATAATTTAACAGTCTTGTCAGTTGATCCCGTTGCTACAACCCACTCATTGAAAGGATTGAAAGATAAACAGTTCACCTACCAACAGATAAATCAACGAAATTTATTCTGCTGGTAATATGCATTTTATAAATTCAAATACTAGAAAAGAAAACTAAATGTGGAATGCAAGCATCAGGAAGTGAAATCTAATACAAACTCCCTTTCCACAGGAATGGAAAGTATAGAGCTGTCGGTAAAATTTCGAGGTTTAAGGAATACAGTGCTTCCTCCAGCCTTCAGCTAAGAACAAGGAATAGCGTTCCTATGGGGAACATAATGCTGACCAGATAATTCACGGAACGAGTTAGGGAGACTTAATATGCACCAGATAAATTTGTGGCTCCTATAAGGGCTTACTTAAGTGACTGGTTGCAATGACCGGCCAAAAAAACAAATCAATTATTTTGCTGTTGCGGGTATATATTCTATAGCAGAAAAATTGAAAGTTGCATCAAGCATCCAAGCATCTAAAGTCGCAGACAGAAAGAAGAAACATGTAGCAGTAAAAGGGATTTTCCTTTCAATAGTCTAGAAGATACATTTTTATAGGACTTATTATTTCTCAGTTCCTGGATTTGAAGATGTGAGAATTCTAAATTCCAGGTCACAAGAATATGGGTTTGTTTGAGCCCCATTTTACCAAAATTTCATTTTTTCAAAACTCATTTCCAACCCCACATTCTCTAATAAAATAATGTTATACGTAAATCGAAAACTTTTTCTTCATTTTTAACCACACATTCTCCAAAAATCACTATTCAAAAATGCATTTTTCCACTCAAAATGGGGGCTCAAACAAGGGCTATATGATATAAATCCCAGTGCATGTGTGCTTTTACTTGATGAGTTCACCCAGAAAGTATTGTTAATGCTTCAATAAGATAAGATCATGTTTTTATTATTGCATATTGATTAACTACTCATGAATAACTAAGAAATCAGATATAACAATATAAACAGTCCAATTCTCTTCTTCAGTGGAAATACGAATTAAAACTGAGACACACCTCACTTTGATGAGCAATTACAGATTGAATAGGCTTGCTGCCTGATGGAGCACGGAGATCCCATATGTGCAGGTATTGATCATCCCCAGCCGAACCAAACAAGTACTCATGCCTGAGATGCCATGCTACATCTTCTACAACACCTTCATGAATCTATACATAGAAATTATTAGATAATTGTCAAAGAAGCCATAAAATTTCAAGATGGAAAATTAAGGACAACAATCCAAGAGAGAAGATTTTCTGTATACTGAAAGATCAGAAGAACACAATCAAAAGGAATTATAACATGTCTTTATCAGTACATACCTTAAAAATTTGCATTGCATCAAGAGTCTTATTCCTTGGAGTTGCATTGATGTCCCACAAGCATATTTGGGAGTCATCTGAACCACTCAATAGATGACCCTGCTTGAAATGACTCCATGATAAACCATAGCCTTCAGTATTGTGACCCCTCAACCTCAAATCAGGATTGCAAGCACCATCTAAAGGAGGCTTAGATGGATGTTTGCTATAATCAAAAACATATACTTCCGCACTAACTGTCTTGGTGGCAATAATAAATGGGTTTTGGGGCATGTAACGTGCCCGATTAACCTCCCCATCATGATTTATTTGCTGAATTATTTGCACCTGCAAGAATATTGTTTAGCAGTCAGTACGTATAGCTAGTACATGCCACAAAGGGCAAAGCAGAAACATATGTGGCAATTCTCTTCATCTCAATAATGTTAATTCACTAAGAAGTGCAATTCCATATTTTTTTAGAAGAGAAAACTATTATATAGTAACCAATATGAAATTGTTGTTAATTCAGCTTCTAAGGGAAATTCATAAACACAAAGTTCAAACTTTTTTAGAAGGTGTCATTGTCATTAATTCAGCTTCTAAGGAAGATTTTTTAGAATATGACAATTTCAAAAACCCACTCACCAATAATTAGAAAATAATGTGTCTGCAACAATTCCCCTCTCACCAGATCACAATACAATCAATTAGCATAAGGTATAATACCAATTAAGCAAAAAGAAATCCATCCTAAACCTCAAAATCACATTTAATTCCAAAAGGTATAATTTTTTTTTTTTTAAATTAAAATAAAAGCCTCACCTTTTCATTCATGCAGCCAAAAGACAGAATGGAAGAGAAAATCAGTTTATCAAATTAAGCACATCATAGAGCAATGAATGAGAACTTTAAAAAAGAGAAACCCACAAAACAATAATCCATTAAAATTTACCTTGCCATTTGCGCACCCGAATCCCCCAAAATCCGATCGATCATCATCGTAATGGCGGGCATCATTTTCAGCATCATCTAACGGGAGCTGGACCTGGGCCAACATTAGATAATTGGGTTCGTTCTCAGAAGTGTGAGTCCCAAGAATCATCTTCTGGACGGAATATTCCTTCCCCGGAGGCTCTTCCCTGTCCGGCAGCCACTCAACGGTGAGCGACGGCCACTCTAGCGCGTGAGTAATCACCAGATCGTAAAGAAACGGAGTGTTCTTCTTCCAAATCTTGTACTCCTCGTTAATTAGCCTCTCCTCAATCTCCCCCCTCATCTCGTCCTCGTCTCGCCCCATTTTTTCTTTTCTCCTTCTGAGTTCTTTGAATTGAATGAAGTTATTGAAAAATCAGAAAATTCCGAGTCTGGATTTTCAGTTTCAACAGATTTTGGCTTTCTCTGGGGTGCAGCGGCTGTGGGGTTCGGCCTTTGTGGGTGTTATCGTCGTGAATTTTGAGAGGGTTGTGAAATTGGAGGGAACAAGAGTTTCCAGTGGCACTGCCCAGCGGCCCCTTACTTTTTCAGTTGTTTGCGCTTTGCAGTGAATGATAACTACAGTAAATTACGTTAAACACCTTTTGACCCTGTTTGAGCAAATTAAAATTTTCGTTTAATAAAATAATATTTTATACTTATTTTTTCTACTTATTTTCAATCATATATTTTTTAATAAAATAATATTTTATATCATATCGATAACTATTCTTTCTCTTTCAGAACTTGTTTGGGAGGGATTTTTTTGGGGGAAGAATTGATTTTGAATATTGATATGATGGAAAATGTGTGGTTAAAAAAGAAGAAAAAGTTATTGATGTGATGGAAAATATTAAGTGGTGAATCCTAGTAATACAACACTGATGGCTTGGTTTCTAAGTTTTTTTTTTTTTTTTTTTCCCTTTTTTTGGTTGATGAGATCGTGAAACTTTTGGTTTATTGATTGATGGTAGAAGTTCATCTGCTAGATGAGTTATAAATCAACCAAGAATTATTGAATTCTTGAGGATATTGTGGAACTCTAGTTTTATTTAATTATTTCGACGATTTATAGAATAAGGAGCATTGAATTCTTTTTACTTGCTGATATTATATGGAAATAACCCATGTTCACGGAAATATATTTTGAATTAAAATCACCACAAGTGTACGGTTCATTAATAAGTAATAAAATGAATTTTAATTCCAAGTATCATCCCACAGAGATTGAATAAGTCAATTTTAATTATTGCGACCTTAATCGAAACAAGAGTAATATGATGTATTTTGTTTGTGACAAAATTATGAATAAATTAATCTACTTGTGCAATTATGAGTAAATTAAATAAACTAAATGCAAATTATTTTAAATGCGGATTGATGTGTTCAATAAATAGTAAACGTACTAAGATCCCAAATTCCCATGTAATAATCAATTTTAACCCTAGTTTTATATATTGACAACACGATTTAATTTTAATGAATCAATGTTCTTATTTTATTTAACAATCTCTCTCGAGTAATGCTAAATCTACTTTTATATATGATCCAACTGTATTTCTATAATGAATGCAAACATATAAAGGTGCATGAATTTTTATGAATACTTAAAGATTCACATAGAACATAGCGGTATACTTCTATCCGCATCGGACCCTACGACAATTTATATATGTCGATCATATTTTCCTTCTTTCGGATGCATAAAATAGGTTACTAAATTCACAAAACTACTGTGCACAATAATTGTGAAGAAAGGAAAATTATATAAATAATTCAATATTCAAAAACGTGTTTTTAATGTAAAATATACAAAACTAAAAATTTAAAACTCATATTACACTGTTCATTGTTCTCCCAATACAAATAAAACTAGTTTAGCATGTTATGGATAAGAAAACAAAAGATAAAATGAAGAATCGATATCACCCGATTAATCTTGAATTGAATTTTTGTGTTCTTTGAGTCGATCTTCACGTTCTTTTATTGCCTCATTTTCTCTTCCAAAAGCTTTTTAAAATATGTTATCATGCATCTCGATGGCTCTAGGGCTTTAAAAGTTGTCCCAAGATTTGTTTTCATAAAAGTTTTATTGAAATAAGGAAATCGGATTTTTTTTCTTTCGAAATTTTTGCTATGAGACTGCATAGTACATTTTCATGCGACCGCATGGTTCATTTAAATTCTCCTTGAAATTCTATGAAGCACTACTTGCGACCGCATGTAAGATGAGCTATGCGACTGCATAATTCGAGCAAACTTTCATTCTTTGCATTTTGGTCCTCGAACTTCGTTTTCTCGTTTTTTGATCCTTTTTCTCACTCTTTCTTCCTCCAACACTTCATTCCTTTGCTCTATTGGTTTTTGACTCCTTCACATATTCGTTTCTTCTCATGGGTCATTTTTTGAATATTTTCACTTTGGTCCCTAAACTTTGATTTTATTCCATTTTAGTCTTTTTTCGCTCATTTTTCTTAAATTTCACCATGTTCATCAATATTACCCTAAAAACACAATTTATATAGAATTAAATCATATTTCGATATAGTGATCAACAATTGTCATATTTTGTGGCCTAATAAATGTGTAAAACACATTTATCACCTAGCAAAACCCTACGAAGAGGACAATGCTTGGAGGCAATTGCCTTACTGCCCTCATTAGGTGTTGGTCTACCATACCAAAGAGCAAGGGATAGTCAATTGACCACACAATGAGTGATCGACAACCACGTGGTATAGTGAAGCAATTATTCGCACGATTCAGACTCGCTCAATAACTGAATGATGATTATATACCACACTCACTAAAATGTCAAAGGAGCATGTATTTGAAGATTATAAAAATCGATTGGTACGTAAGCAAAAAACCTGCTACATGTAGAATACCCCAAGGGTGTCAAATATAGTTAATGATTTTTTACAAAAACTATCACTTTTTCACTGCTCTTTTAAATTTATATATATTTCATTTTCCTATCCCATATACTTACTCATGCTTTGAAGATGAAACAAGGGGGTCGTCCCAACAACTTTTTTGTAAGTAATCATTACCTTTGACCTATGTCACTATGACTTAGTTTAACTCCTTGGAGACTCAAATGACGGCCATGATGACCCTCTTGTAGAATTGTGTTTAACTCACTCGTGGTTCCATTTGGGAAATCCTAATGCGCGACTACCTCTAATAGTACAAAAAGCCACCCAACCAATCACCTAGCTTTTCTGTGGTAGACCAAGGGATACCTCCACCTCATAGGCCACTACACCTCAATCTCTAATGAGGATTCTAAGAACACAACCTCCACAAGGCCCCCACCTGATGGTTAACTAGGAGAAAAATATGGAGGAGATGATGGCATAAAAAATTGATGATACATTGTCAACGAAAAAGGCAGACGTCAACAATGATCTTAAGCAACCAATGATAGAAGCATATGATGAGATTACAGATCCACTTTATCACCTAAGGGCCTTTGTGGACTTGACGAGACTGTGTGTGACGCTTGAGCTGTGATGTGTCAATCCTTCCCACCATCGTTGAGGAAATACGCTAGAGATTCGATAATAACTCTAGCCCTGATCTATTAGAATGTTTGATGAGCTATCTCGAAGTTTTGTTGCCTACTTCTTTAGTACCAAGGGAATTAGGTACATAACTACCAATCTCATACGCGTTGTCCAAGAAAATGACAAATCATTGCAAGACTATTTGGTCGACTACAAGGCAAAACTAACGAGGAAGACTACAATATTTGTTTGTACTCTCATCTTGTATATTTTGACAATAATATTTAGATATATAATATTTTTTGCAAAAAAAAAAAAAAGGGGTATGTTTACAAATTCATTTTCACGTTTTCCCATATGGATAATTAGCAAAAAAATCTCTTATATTTTGCACACATTGCAAAAATAACCTCTATCCTTTCAAACTTGGAATTTACACCCTTATTTCAAACATCTCTTGCAGAATTGGTCATTTTCGTCATATTCTGTTAAATCATTCCTAAAAATAAGGGCAATTGGCGCAACACGTTCCTATTATTTGTCTTTATTACTCAAATCGTCTCTATCATTTCAATTTGACATTAGGGCACTTGAATTGACCTTTCTTTAAGCAAAAGTTCCTTACTTCCATTTCCTCCAATAAAGCATTATAAAATGACTAATTTACCCTCATCTTTAAATAAACAAATAGAAAAGAAAGAAGTAATATAAAAAATTGCATTTAAAGTTTCAAGATTTTTAAAAAGTACAAACGCATCTCAAGTAAAATAATTTAAAAAATCTAACAAAAGAAAAATACTTTATCTTCCCAATTAACCTACCTACCCTCGTGTCATCCCCTACCTTCCACCACCGCAACAAAAATAATTAAAAAATAAAATTAAAAGTACTAAAAAAAAGAATTAAAAAAATGAAAATGAAAATTTATAATTAAAAAAAAAAAAAAAAAAAACAAACAAAAGGTGCTTCTTGCTCGCAATCTCACATTGGCAACCACCTCCACCAACACGCATTCTCCCCATCTCACTGTGGAAACATTTCGGAATTTAGCTGTTTTCTTGTAATCAAGATTTGTATTTCAATATATTTTTGTGTTCAACGAAATTACAAGAGCTTTTCAGGAAATTTAGCTATTTTCAACAAATTTTTATTTCGATCTTCTTGTTGCTGATTACGTATACATATATACTCAATGTGTTAACTTTTGAGTTTTGTACCGATTATGTTCAAGAATAGATAAATTCCTAAATATGAGGCAAAAGAAACTTAGACGAAGAAGATAATTTTTTCATGAACAAAGAATAAATAACATACAAAATAAATAAACAAGAATAATGTTACTTGTACGTAATAAAAATTGTATAATAATTTATATACATATAAAGTGTAAAAAAGAGCGCGAAGAAGTTTATTTTTAAATCATGCTACATGTACATAAATGTTAACACATTGATTTACACCAATGTGAGTTGATAAATATTGATATATTGATCTTGACAACACCATTTTCTAATGAATTGTTAGATTTTTAACATAGAGAGTGTCAATCATAACGTACATTTTGTGTGTACAAGTAGTTTAATTATTATTTTTTATTTGATTGAAGAAATTCTAACATAATTATATATCAACATATTATGTATACGTAAACAATTACGTAAGTATAACAAATAGATATTTCACACAATCATAGGATAAAGACACAAAAACGCTTCTTCCTCTAAACACACACGGAAAAAGCCATGAGTATTGAAAATGCAGACAAAATTCATACCGACGCTAACTTGTTAGCACATGATTGACCTTTTTTTTTCTCTCTCTCCATTTTTTAGTGATTTCACGTCAAAAATTTGTGTACTTACAGATTGAAACACGCACACATATACAAACAAACAATAGCTATCACTAATCTCCTTTCTGTACAAGAACACACAAATAATCATCTCCATCTCACTTGTCGCACAGTAGACGAGGAATTGGGAACAACAAACACATTGTGACATTGGACCTTTTCTCTCTAGAAATTACAAAAACACACAAATAATCATCTCCATCTCACTTGTCGCACAGTATACAAGGAGACGAGGAATTGGGAAAAACAAACACATTGTGACATTGGGCCTTCTCTCTCTAGAAATTTCCGTACACAACTGTTAAGGTTCTGAAACAACCAATTCGAGGCGGCGAGGAAGACTAGAGGTATTTTTTTTCTAGACACAGGACTTCGGGGTATATTATTCTTATTTAATAAAATCTGGGTGGGTCGGTAATCTTTTTAATCTTCATTGTATAGATACTTTTCTTAATTTCGCACATTACCGGACTGTTGAACCCAATCGGATTTTTCTTGGATTTTGGGGTTTTTTTTCGTCTTTGGATGATTTTGGGTTCTGAGCTTTTATAATCTATCTATTTTTCAATCTGGGTACGAGTGCTTCTTGGAGAATTGCTTGGTTTTCCATTTTTATGCATGGAGTAGGGTGTTGTTTGTGTGGGCTATTTTTTGAATTTTCCTGTTAGTGATACGAGGGGTCTTCTTCGCGTGTTTTTTCATGAACATGGAGGCCTTGAGAAGCCCTTGTTGATACCTGTTCTTGGCGTCGAAAAGATTGCCAAAGTTTGGCATTGTTAATATTATCAGTAGATCTCTTGTTGGTTGGTTTTCACATCTATATATATTTTGTAAAGAGAGAATAGGAAAACCCTAGTGATCCTGTATAGATCAGTTCTGATTCTTTTATTTGAGGAGGTTTTTTGGGAGGAATGGATGGGCGACTTGTGAATTTTGATTGGTAGAGCAGAGGCTAGTGCGCTAAGGACTTTGGTGTTAAGGAAAGTGGGTTTAGCGTATTGTAGATTTCAGATTAAAATATATTTGGATTAACTTGGTGAAGATGCCTTCAATTCTGTTTGGGAGGGGAAATCTGGCAGTTATAGTCGGTGACACATGAATATGCAATCATGAATTCGAATAAGACAAGTCTTCTATACTTTCACGTGATCATGTTCGGCACTAGTCATGGAAAAAAGTGAGCCCACTTTAGTACCAGAATGGCTGAAAAGTGGTGGAAGTCTGCCCAGCACTGCATTGTATTTAGGTAATCTTAATCATCCTTCTGAACCGTTCGGTATTAAATGTCTTCTAATTAATTGGTTTATGCTGGGTTCTAACTGTGTTTCTATTGCTTTAGATGATAATGCTGGATCGAAGCATGCAAGAAATAGGTCTTCAGTGAATAAGAATGGTCATTGTTTAGGGCGATCACTTGATTCTGACAGAACTTCTTTCTCATATTTCAGCCGTAGTTCCAGTAGTAATGGTTCAACACACTTGAGGTCATATAATAGCTTTAATAGAAACCACCGAGACAGGGACTGGGAGAAGGATGCATATGATTCTCGTGATAAAGAAAAGTCAGTTTTTAGGGACCATAGGCGTCAAGACTTTTCAGATCCGTTAGGGAAGATTTTGTCTAGTAGTTTTGAGAGGGATGGGTTAAGACGTTCACAATCGATAGTCTCTGGGAAACATGGAGAGAATTGGCCTAAGAAAACGTTAATTGACTCTAGCAATTCCAGTGGAAACAATAGCAATGGGTTGGTTGTCAAGGACAGTCCTATTGGCAGTGTGAAGAAAGATGCATTTGAAAGAGATTTTCCCTCCCTGGGAGCAGAAGAAAGATCAGCTGCTCCTGATATTGGAAGAGTTCAATCTCCTGGTTTGAGTACTGCCATCCAGAATTTACCAGTTGGTACCTCAGCTATGATAGGTTGTGAAAAATGGACGTCAGCTCTGGCAGAGGTGCCTGTGTTAGCTGGAAGTAAGGGAACTGGCATTTTGTCTGCCCAACATACCCTTCCTTCAAGCTTTGCCACCTTGGCTTTGAGCACAACTACTGGTCTCAATATGGCTGAAACTGTGGCTCAGGGCCCTCCACGCACTCAGATTACTCCTCAGGTAGGTCCATTTCTCCCTTTGTTTGAGGATAATTTGGAAGTTCATATGCTTATTGACTATTTTATTTGGGTAGTTATCTGCTGGAACTCAGAGGCTTGAAGAACTTTCTATCAAACAATATAAGCAATTGATTCCCATGACGCCATCTTTGACAAAAGCATCAGTAAGAGTGCGATACTTCTTTGTTTTATTGTTTTTGATACTTAGTTGCTCTGTGCTTGTTCTTTATGATGTCTTTGTAAAATTTGCATTTTTTTAGTTGCCTTTTTATTCAAGATTCATAATTGAACTATTTTTCCAGTTCTGCCTACGGGTGAACATGGTTTGGTTTGGGTTATATTTTCAACTCAAACAATTTCACGCGGTTTAAAATTTTGCCAAACCAAACCATTTTATTTTTCAAATCAAATCAAATCAAACCAAACATTATTTGTGGTTTGTTTCGATTTTAATCCGCGGTTTACCTGTCGACATTATAGTTATATATTTAAAACAAGTTAACATATACATTTAAATAAGAACTAATAATGTTAAATATTAAATTACATTCATATTTGTTTAAAATTCGATACATAAACAAAAAGACAAAAATAAATCAAGTTAGCATCTAGCAACAAGCACTCCAAATTTTACAAGCAATAATATCAAAATAAGTACATGAGTACTAACCTCTCATTTAATAAAAAATGGATCAATATCCCCTGTTGTAACACATGATTCGGCCTTTGTATGATATGCAAATATCAAAATATTTATTAGTCTTTATTAATGATATTAACAAGCAACTAAGAAACAATATGCATAAAATATCAAAATTGATAATAGAAAATAAATGTTACCTTCCACAACTTTTTAAAAGTAATCCAATACTTCTATCTCATCCAAATATTAACGAAGCACTATAGGTCATTGCTGCTATGCAACCAATTCTTCGTGCATATTAAGGTCTTAACCATTTTCCCCCTCAATGAACTCCTAAAGGAGTCAAGAATCCGACCACTCATGGAAAATGCCGACTCTGAAGCGACCGTATATATTTGAATTGCTAATACATTTTTGGCAATTTTAGAGACAATTTTTTTACTTGTGCGCATTCAATTTTCACCAAACTAATACGTCAAACTTGGGATTGGTCAAACTTGAAATAGTTTGGTTCGCTTTGAGAAAAAAAAAATCGCAAGTCCACCAACGACTTCGATTTGTTTTGCAGTTTTTTTGTGCAGTCCTAGTTTTGCCTAGCAACTGGACAAGTTGAGAAAAAGACCTCTATCTGTAGTGGAACATGGACTCAGCCATGTCAACGAGCCGAGCCGAGCCGAGCCTGAGCAAAACAGGCTCGAGCTCTTTTGGGTCCAAGCCGAGCTAAAAAAATGAGGCTCGGCCCAAGCTTTCGGCTCGAGCCTTTGTGGGCTGAGTCGGTTCGTGTTTTTTTTTTTTTAAATTCGTTATAAATCTATAATTTTTTATAATGTATTTAAAATTTATGCAATTTATTCGTATTATAAATAATAACTAAATCATAATATATAAAAAATACATATAAACTTAAAAAAATAAAAAACAGCTCACGGGCCAACCCGTCGAATCACATGGGCAGGGCCGGGCCTCGGCTCCTCGAGCCGGCCCTGCTTGGGCTTTTTCTGGGCCGAGCCTGTGTCGCCCGAGCCGTCGAGCTTTTTTAACATTGCTACATGGACTAGACTTCCTTATTGTGGATTTATGGGCTCATTAATTTTGGGTCCTGCTCAGTTTTTAGATAGAAGAACTGGTTGATTCATCAGTTACATGAAACTACAAGTTCGGCCATATTATATTAGCTTCTTGATGACTCGCATGAGTTCATATTACATATTTAGAATGTCAGAGATATAATCACAGATACATGTGAAGACCTCCTAAATGAGGACTATTTAATTTGGGAGATTCGTGAGATTGCTTAGGCAGAGAAACAGGTGGTTAGAAAATGGATTTAAAAGCATTATCCTGCACTAAAGTTCTCACTTTTAGATGAGTATACTTTCTTTCATACCAGATATATCTAAGAATATGTTGCCCAAAGTTCAAGAATTACTAGTGGAATGAACGAACTGAAACCATCTATTGAAGGATACTATATGATTAGATAAATAAAGAACCTACCATTATATTGTGTATTTGACGTTCGCTGACTTCTATTCTGCATTTTTGGTAGAACTCGAGTGTTTCCAGTATTCTAGTGTACTAAATAGCTATCATCCCTGGAGTTAGTGGAAATATCTTTTATTTGAAATGTATTTATGAATTGACAAATTCAGTTATAAAATCATGTGATCATAAGATAAAAAGACAATCATTATGCATGTATTATTCAAATAGACATTCAATTGTGCTTACTGTCCTGGTTTCACCCTAATATTTATTAGGGCATCTCATTACTATGACTATTATATTTTGGTTGTTGCTTCAGTCTTTTTTGTAATTGTAGTTCTTATTTCTTATGCACATCAATCTATGCGTAGGCTATTCTTTCCCCATCTGTGAATATTGAAGAGAATACGAATAGCATTATCACCTTTTTTTTACAATAATTTTCCTTTCATGGTTAATTTGGTGCAGCTAGCCTACATGATGCTCAGTCATCAGTGCTCTAATTAACTATAAACACAAAGGAAAAAAGGAAAATTAACCAATTACTTGGATATAAAGACCCATTAACCAAAATAGTTAAAGTTCATAGGCCTATTACGAGCCTAAATATTGAAGAAATTTACTTATGACAATGGGGTCCAATATGCAATTTGACATTCTCCCGCTTCTTCATTGAAGACTGGATGACCATTGCAGCTGAGATTCACAAATACTTTCACATTCGAATTAAAAGGGTCAAAGAATTTCGTCCCTAAACAAAACTTGTGACATTTGGATTTCATGAATACCAGTTTGTCTCTACCAGAAATGTGGGTAGGCTATGATACCAACTGATGTAGTGTTAAGCGTGAAATAAATTGACGAACGCAAGAACAAACCTTAAAAATAATTTGATTCACAAAAATATCGCGAATTTAGAAATCAAATATTCGTTGATTTTTTGCTAAGAATTCTGAATTCTTAATCTTGATCTCAAAATCGTTGATTATAATGAGTATCGATTTATGATCAACAAATCGGAAAAAATTAAATATTGGGAGAAATTTTCTTACCGAATTTTATTATATTAAAAACTTGAATGTCTTTAATTAAGGTTTACAACTCTTATAGAAGCAAAATAATGATAATAACTAAAATTTAGATAATGATAAAGATTTACAGTCCGGAATTAAATTTCGAATTCATTTACTAAAGAAATATTAAGCCCCCTTTTGGCCCCACTATTTGAGATTTTAATAGTTGGAATAATATGTTTTGTGTGGATAAAAAACAAGAAAAAGTTTTGGAATTACATGTAATATTATTTTATTAGAGAATGTATGGTTGAAAAGAAGAGAGAAAAATTAATTATAATTTTAATGGGGCCAAACATGGGCTAACTAAATGATAATTAAAAAATCCTAATTGTAAATGAAATATAAAACATGGATAAAAGTTGCATAAATTTGAAGGATATTAGGCATTCATTTTATCTTTATCATTCTCCTTTGATTAACGAAGATTCATCCTAGAATCGTGTATGGTATCTTCATCCAATTCCTCTTGACAAGGACAATCCATTTGATAAATTCAACGAAAAGAATGAATAAAGAAAACCATCGAAATTTGTTGAGGTACACCTTGAAATCCATCATAACCACCATAGCTTATGTCAAATTGCATATTGGACCCGATTTGCAGAAGCAAGTTTTCTTCAAAAATTGGGCTAGTAGTAGGCACATGACCTCCAACTATTTAGGTTAATTGGTTCTCATATCTAATTGATATGTAGGCAAGACCCGTAATTAAGGCTCCTCATCCGAGATTGGAGGGTCGTAGTCGTCATCATCCAAATTCAAAGATTCTTCCGCATCTAGATTAAAAGGGGAAGAAGAATTTCGTCCCAAAATAAAACTTGTGACATTGGATTCCACGAACACCAGCTCGTTTATGTCAGGAATTTGGCTATGCTTAGATATCAATTGATGCAACGTAAAGCGATAAATAAATGACGAACAAAAAGAACGACCTTAAAGTATGTTGATTCAAAAAGAATATCGCAGATTTAGGAATCTAATATTCTTTGATTCTTCATAGAGAATATTGAATTCTTGATCTTGACTGCAAAATCGTTGATTCTAATGAATACCGATTTAGGATCTATGAATTGGAAGAAAATTTATCATAAAATAGAATGTCTTTAATTAAGATTTACAACCCTTATTTAAAGCAAAATAATTATAACGACTAAAATCTAAATAATGATAAATATTAAAAGTATAAATTGAAATTCAATTCTGAATTTATTTACTAAAGGAATCCTAACTAAAAGATGATTAAAAACTCCTAATTGTAAATGAAATAGAAAACATAGAAATGCATTCCTCCCTCAACTGTTTCTGGCCATTTTCTTTCTAAACAACTTTTAGGAACTTATTAAATTGTCAATAAATCGAACAACTTCATTGTTTCTTAATATTTATGAATTTTTTGGCAGCTTTCTATCCTTTTGATACCATTATTTGTAGATTCTTATGATGTAGGTTGATCTTTTTGAACTTTGTTTCAGGTGTCAAATTCTACAGACAAACAGAAGATTAAGGTGGGCCATCAGCAGCATCCTCCTGTTACTAATTCTTCCCGGGCTGCAGCCATGAAGTCTGATGCTTCAAAGATATCTAGCCTGGGTAAGCTTCAAGTTCTCAAGCCAGTGCGAGAAAGAAATGGCGTCTCTCCTGCTGTGAAGGAAAACTTAAGCCCAACGGGTGGTAGCAAAGCAACGAATTCCTCACTTTATGTGGCTCCATCAGTTTCTGGATCTGCAGCAGTTAGGCCTCCCCCAAACAACCTGGTACTTCCTACTGTTGATGGCAAGCCCGTACTTTCTGCGTTGGAGAAGCGACCCACTTCTCAAGCTCGAAGCCGAAATGATTTTTTCAACCTCGTGAGGAAGAAATCTATGGCAGATTCCTTGTCTGTTTCTGATCTTGGCACGCCCGTGTCCTCATCTGTATCTGATAAGCTTGGTGAAATACAGCTAACCTCTGCTCTTACGACTACTCAGGCTAGAGATGCACAATCACCTGTTAGCTTGAGTGGAGGCCACTTGTCCGAGGAGGGGGGTGATTTCACCTGCAATGGTGATGCTATTGGCTTTGGAGTAGGCAAAATCGTCTTTGGAATGAAAGTTTTCCTAAATATTTTTCTATCTTAGCATCATTATCGCTTTCAGAGGAAGAGGCTGCCTTTCTACGCTCTATGGGGTGGGAAGAAAATGCTGAGGAGGGTGGTCTTACCGAGGAGGAAATCAATGCTTTCTACAGAGATGTACAAAAGGTGTAAGAAATTGTTGATATTGGATTTTTGTATTGCCTCTTTCATATAAGCTGAAGCTCATGTACCTATAATTTGTAACTTTAATTGTTTCTGATGCTGTTGTGCAGTATATCAATTCGAAGCCGTCCCTGAAAATTTTGCCAGGAGTACTTCCGAAGATTTTGTTGCCCTTCAACTTGCAAGGCATTGGCGTCATTTCTTCTGGGTTTAGCTCATCTGATGCTAAGCTGGAATCTTGATTTACTGATCTTTATGATGGGTTTCCTGTTGGTGTTTCTTCAATTTATTTCAACTCTAAGGGTAGCTTGCTAGGTGCCAAAAGAGGATGGATGCATTAATAATAGTTTTGCCGTGTCTTGGAAGTGGGATAGAATAAGTAAACGGCCAGTCCCAACTCCCTACGTGACTTCTGATGACCGAGTTCTAAAGTTCAAAGGTTGAGTAAAGAAAATAGAATAGGTTGCTTATCAAGGTGCTTCAAGAAATTGCTCAGTTTGCAAAGTCGGTATCTAATGGTTTTGGGTTTTTGAATAGACTTTCTATGCAGCAGGTTTCTAAAAGAATTTTTTAAGCTTCCTTTAACTTGTTTTTTTTTTTATTTTTTCAATGAAAAAAAATTTTTTATTTTTTTATTGCTATCTTAATTTGTGCTAAAGGTATCCTATGCATACAGAGAACGATAGAAAGTCTAGTCTGGGTTTAAGTTCTTAGTCGGGAGTCCAGTCTTCTATCTGCCATTCTGGTTTCGAGTGAATCGTGAATGATTTCCAGGCTGTTGTCTGGTCTTCTGTTTCTTGCTATTTTGTCATCCAAGTCTTTCGCACTCTAATTTAGTATGAAAGAGTCTATTGTGACTTAACCATATTTGCTCTATTTTCTTGTGTTGAGCAATGAAAGAGAAAGGGGAAGAAAAAGAAAAAAAAAAAAAAAAAAAATTTTTATTTTGAAAAACTTTTTTTTTTTTTTTTTTTTTAAGATATTTTTATAAGGTTCAAATTTTGTCTCAAGGTCGAGTATAGCAGTGGACGTGGTTATCAAAATTGTGATCGAATCATAGGATCATACAATCTTGAGATCCTTGAAATGATTCAGACAATTTGATCGAATTGCAACAGGGTTGCTAGAGGATTGTTTAGAAATGTACATAATTGTGCAGAATTGCACTAGGATTGTTCCCGGTTCATATTAGGATCGCTACAAGATATAGCCCCAAAATGGTCTTCATTAAATGAGATTTTGGAGGAAAACGAGTTTTGGAATAATGAATTTTTGGAGAACGTGTGGTTAAAAAACAAGAAAAAAAAAAAAAAAAAAAAAAAAAAAAAAAATTATTTTATGGGAAAATGTGAGTTAAAATGAGTTGAAAAAATAATGTGTTTTTGTAAGATTGGATTGCCAATACAGGGGTATGGTATTGAGTTCAAGATCTTGAATAATAACTGAGGCTTTTGGGATACCTTTTTCTGACAATGGAATGGGACAACCAGGCAAAACAGCCAAATTGGTTTGGACTGTATAAGTGGACCTTTACAAAGTAGTTGAAAATTTATTTTTAGCTAGTTGTTGAATTATAATTAGGGCTGTCAATGTATTGGATTTCGATCCGAATTCGACGAAATTAATGGGAGGTGGATTTATGGTCTCAGTCTAATAACTCAATCAAGATCTGAATCCGATAAGGGAAATTGCAAAAAATTAGGGGTTTGAAGTTTAGAATTCAAAAATCAGGGTCCAAACTTCACTTTTCCAAAAAACAAGTATAGTATAAAAACTCTAACCCTAATTTTTTTCACTCTTTTCTCTCTCTCTCTCTCCTCCATTCCTCTCTCTCGTCTCTTTCTTACCATTTTCACCCCTCACCTCCACCTCCACCTCCACCTCCTTTCCCCTTCCCATCCCCTCCATCGGTTCGGCATCAGCAAGCAGCCGACGGCAGTGGCTTGTTGTTGCGGCTGCTCTGTTGGCAGCAGCTTGCTGCTCGCGGTTGCTCCAAGCATATACCTGATCTTACAGTTCAAACCATATATAAAACCCCCACCATGTGATTAAATTTTCTTTCTGATTTACACAAAGCATCTTCTCTTTGTGGCGCCATTGATTTGGGCCTCAGCAATTCTGAAGATCAATTCAACCTCTTCTCTCGAAACCACTTCAAAGAATTGCAATTCGGATTTGCTGGATTGGTTGTTGTTGGTGGATCTGTGGGGTGACGAATTGGTGGTTGACTGTTTATGTTTGCTGTTGTTGGTGGCGGATCTATTTTGGTGGTTGGCTGTTGGTGGTGGCGGCGAATATGTTGTTGTTGGGGTTCAATTTTCATCTTCACTGTTGGTGTGTTCTGTGGCTGGTATTTGTGTTGGTTTATCTGTGACCTGTGACCAAATATTGATGGTAGCCGACGATCGTCTGTGATCAATGTTTGGTAATATCTGTGTATCCATTACTCCAACTATTGTGACTAAAATTTAATAATATGTACTTAAAAATAATCCTGTGACCAACTAAATTTAATCCTGTGACTCGAAATAATCAGCTAAAAAAAATTTGGACGATATGGTGATCAGTAAATAAATCTGTAACTTAATATTATGAATAGTGACCATTAATCACAAACCGTGATTTTATTATCTTTATTTAATAAATATTTTTAATTATTAAATTGATAACCTGATTTGAATTTTTCATACTATTTTACTTTACATTTGAATTTAGGTAAAAAATACACCTTAAATACTGAACTTTTCCATCCGATAATTCGTTACTAAATGGATCAAATATGGATATAGTTCAATCCAATCCGATAACAATCCGATCCGATTTGTTCTAAATAATTTGAGTCGGTAAATATTTTTAATGGGCATTATTTGTCACTAAAATAATAAATGATGAAATAATAAATTTAGAATATACAAAGTAATCAAATTTAAACATAAAATTTGGAAAATTTATAATTATTAAACCCTGTTTAAAATTGAAAATCTCTTGATTTTTTTTTTTTTATTTCAACAATGTTTTAAAATCGACATGGGGGTCGAATAAATATCGAACCGATTGTCAATATTGAATAAATACTATACAAATAAACGTAAATATTATAAAAAAATAGATTTTTTTTTTTAATTTTAGTTTACTAAATTAACCGTAAATAATAATCTATATTTTTCTTTTAATAAATTTATTATTGTAATTTATTTTACATTTCAAAACCTAATAATTAATATGTAACAATAATTGATTTTTAATAAAATAATGAAATAAATAATTTATATTTAGAATTGAAATTCCAATTTTATCTTAATCCCACATTGAATGTCAATAGAAACCAGAAGAGGATATCTCGTTTAGAAAGGAACATCATGATGGTAGAAATATTACTATTGGAAACTTGCTAGTTAAAACATGTGGGCCTCAATCTAGTTCAAATTTTTAAAGAAACATAAAATCAATTTTTTTTTTCCTATTTTTAATTAATTTTTTAGTCTAATAAACAAGATAAAATCGCATAAACAGATCGATTATGAATTTAAGACAAATTTCATTGGATTATTAGGATCGGATCGGATAGGATAATTTTCTTATCTGATCGGATCGAATATAGGCATATCTGATTCATATCCGATCCATTTACAGCCTTACTTATAATTGTTAACTTGTTTTTTAGAATTTTTATTTGATCCTTTTTAATATTGAAACTAATTATTTATAGGATTTCCGATCCTCATTCGATCCTAAAACTGCTTAAATATCTCAATAAAATACAACCTCACAGTGAAACATTCTGTAGATAGGTATACTTCTATTTCTTCTTTTCTGAGTCTGTATCATACGATTGATTATATATACTAGGTGTAAGCAACGTGCAATGCACGTTTGCTTACTTCATATTTAATAATTTCGTTTAAGAATTAATTTGTTATTAATAAAGATGTATTTTTTTGATTAATTAAATAATTAATTATGTAATGTTTATGTAATTGTTAAATAATTAGACGTTGTGATATATTAAAAAAAAATAAGCATTGCCAAGTTTAATACTGATTATATCACCTGGGTCTAAAATCACAACATCTTCCTCACGCCGCCTCCCATTTCTAAGAACCTACATCATAATTCATATTATTTATCAGATAAAAACAAACAAGGCAAACCATTCATGGTAACTCTAACATAAGATAATATCAATTTAACCTTAGCTTTTGGAGCAAGACGGGCGATGAGAATTGCTGCTGTGTTGCCGCATTGTTCCCCTCAATAAAACTAATGGTTGAATTTATCACAAATAAAGTAATAATACCCACAAAGTCTTGCCAATCCGGATGCTTTCCCTGTATAACTTGAATTTAGACATTAGTAAACCCTCTAGAAAAAATACATACTTTTCAGCAATGAGTTTAAAAACCATGTTCTTACTCCGCCATTTGCAAGGGCAATTGCCATTATAGCGGAATAAACTCCAAATACTTAATGTTTATTAAAATAAATATTTTCAAACACTAAGCCCCCGTTTGAGCCACATTTTTCATCCTTAAAAATGAAAAATATGACCGTTATCCATCACATCAAACCAGCAATTTTGAATTTCTATCTCTTGTGTGGGGCCCAATAACGGCTATATTTTTCATTCTCATTCTAAAAAAAGGTGGCTCAAACGGGGCCTAAATAAGATTATATAAGTATGTGTTTGATAGCCATCCAATTCCATTTTCCTGTTTTTCATGTGTTTGATACACTTTTTTTTAGGGAATCCATTTTCTCACTTTGGCTTACACAGTGACAATTTCTTTGAATTCATTTTCCCACCTAATAGGTGGGATTTTACAATTAAAAAAAATTCTAGACACAGTGATAAAAAAATTTATCACTTTTATTGACAATTTCCATACAAAACAAAGCTAAACGAATGGTATTCGGTACGATAATTTTTAATTTTTTTTTTATTTTTATTTTTTGCAATTGAAACAAATTCTAAACTCAATGGTAGAAAAAACTACCACTTTAATGGACAATTTCCACAAAAAAAAAAAAAAAAAAAACACCAAATGGCTAACCACTTGCACCTCGAAATCCTACCTCGTTAGATCAAATAAATGGTTGAAAGAGAAATCAAGAAATTCACGTTTCCAACACTTCAATTTCTACTTCACGTCCGTAACACGTATCTATGTTGTTTTCTTCTTCTTCTTTTATCTTTTTATCTTTTGGGTAGAAAATGATTTCTTTTACACAGTATATAAAAATCTATTAATTACCGTGTTTTTCCTCCAATAGTTCCCAATCCCAGTAATTCATGCAATTAAATAAAAAGACTTCTTTTCTCATCCACAAAAGTACAAAAGTGACATGCCATCATTTCAAATATCCCCAAAATCAAGGCAGAAATAGTAAAGAATAATTTGACACCCTTTCAATTCTATCAACTCACCATTCTCATTTATAAAAGAACCAATTAATAACCCATAAAACTACACGTGTCACTCCCATGTTAACTCATTAACTTAATTAATTAACAATTTAAATGGGCTGCCTTAATTGCTACTTAACAGAATTCATCAAAGTTAACGGTGGAAAAAGAATTTCTGTAAAAAACAATAACTTCCGTTTCATAGCCACTTTTTATATAGAAGTGATATATATATATATATATATATATATATAGAGAGAGAAGAGAGAGAGAGAGCGAGCGAGCGAGCGAGCGCTTAAGGCTGAAGCAAATATGCTTAAATGTTTAGATAATATATATTTATTGAAAATAAAACAAACAATAAAAATAAAGTCTTTTTCTTTTTGTAAATACAAATCAATTCTTTATCGTGATGTATTTATTACTCTTTTAACTTTTATTAAATTATGAATATAATTGTAAATTTATTGAAAATATGTTTTAATTGTTGTGTGATTATAATGTGGTGTGATAATTAAAATTTGTAGTAGTAATATAATTATCCAAAAGAAAAATGAGAATAAAGCAACCAAGAAAAATAATATAAAAAAATAAGGCAAAGACCAAAAATAATAAAAGAGAAGAAAGAGAAGAAATAAAGAATATTTTCTTCCCCTACCATGTTACCAGGAGATTTTCTCCCTGGTTTCGTGGTGGCGAAACTAGGGGAAAACCCTAAATCGAATTTTCTCATATTGTAAAATGTTAATAAAAGAAGGCCATCTCCAGTTGTAGCTTCTATCTCTCTTTAGCAATTTCTTTTCCCTTGGATTATCGACTATTTCTCTTTCTCGAGTTTTTTCGATTGGATTTTTCTGCTTAGTAACCAAATTCTATGAAAGTCTTGATCGAGTTTGTTTAGCCAATAGGGACGAACTTTCCTAATTTCGCAAGGGTTGGGGACAAAAATCGGTTGAGGGTATATGTCACAACTTTAGCCAAATGTTGAGATGAATAGCGCAGTTTACTTGTACACACGAATGGTACATGAATTTTTCCATTTGTTACAAAATTACATGTGATCTCAACTGTCCCAAAACAATAAAACTGTTCTCCTCCCACTTAGAATTGGACATTCAAAATTAACAGAGCATCTATGTGTACTTCTCTTAAAAGAGAGACTTTGAGGTTTACTATTCATTTGTGAATTCTATTCACATATTACTGTTCCATATGTGGACAAAAAAAAAAAAAAAAAAACCGTCTTTATTGACTTAATTGATAACAGTAATTATAAAAAAAAAAAAAAAAAACTGCAAATCGACTCAATGACACAGTAACAATAGTTACCTGTATTTTTCCACTTTTTACACTACATGCAAATGCACTAAATACAATTGTAATAATACATTTTCTTTTCTTATTTTGATGGGCAGGAAGAATATGAGAAATATGAGTTTATAGTGGATGATGTCGAGGCAAATAGGAAGGGGAGGAAGAACATACAGCTCACAGTGGCGCGATGAAAGACAGAAGAATAAGAAAAGAAAGAAAATGATTTGCTGTGAAATAACCGAAACCGCGATTTAACTGTTCATGGGCTCAAATCCAAAACCAAAAACAATATAATTCTTTTCTCAATTCTTAATTTTTTTCCACAAGAATTTATGTGGGATTTGCTCAGTTTGAATTCTTGTCTTCATGATTAGGTTATCTTAATGAAAAATTGTGAATTTGACAACACTAACGAGTACATACATATCATTTTTTATCTTTTAGATTGTCAACATATCATTCTACAATTGGAATACAAGATAAAAATGATTTTGTTGTAGATTATTGTTAGTACGAAGAAAAACTGAACTACAAAAAAAATAAAAATAAAAAATTGAAGACACCGCACTGTGCGGAGTCTTAATTTTTTTTTTACAGTTCAATTTTTTTTTAATTTCTCGTGCTTCATTCCATACATACATAAAATTAGAATATTTTTCGGGAGCATTGCCCCCTAAGCCCCCACAAGAGACTCTACCTCCTCGACTCCTGCGACCGGCACGTGTCTCTACACACATGCCTTTTTTTTAGTTTCTTATTTTTTGTCAGAAATTCTACTTATTTACATTTTACACAAACTATAAATATAATTTCACTTATTAATAATTTAATTCAAAAATATTAAAAAATATTCATTTTCATATATACATGAAAATCAAAATTCCTTTAGGGGGTGTTGCTCCCGAGCCCTACGATGGGCGCTACCCACTTGACCCCCGCGACCGACCGATCAGGTCGATCCACGTTGGGGGTGTTGCCCCCCAAACACCCACGAGGGGCACTGCCCCCTTGACCCCCTCGACATCTACCATTTTTTTTTCCAATTTTATCGTATTGCCTCTAAATATCTGATTTCTTCTTAGGTATCCCATTGTCTAATGTACATATACCCACAATTGTTGACTTCACATCCCTACTTTGCTCATGACAGAGGCCAAAAGGTAAACGACAACTTTCCCTATACGTTTTGCACCCAACATCAAATCCAAATTCGATACGTCAATTCCTTTCCGACTCTTGGGTTTTTTTTTATTTACAAAAATCTCTTTGCTGAGCTCACAAAAAAAAAAAAAAAAATCTCTTTGTAGCAATTGAATCTACAAATAATAATAATAATAATAATCCTTTATATAACCTTGGTACAAAATTGAAAGATACATTACAGTTTGCAACTTCTCTCTCATCGCTAACAACAAACCCAAAGGCAAAAAGAGCGGCAACAACGACTTCGCACTGGACGCACTGAACATAGCAAAAGAATAACTCATCATATCTCGTGTACATATGCTCTAATATTCTCAGCATGCGAAACTTTTCCCAACAACCTCCAGCTCAAGAGTCAATTGCACATGATCTACATAATAATGAGTGGAAATTAAATAAGTTTCTTTATTGGATATTTGATATTTGATAAATGAAGATTATTGTATTAACCTTAAATATGTCTCCATCATACTCTACCATTTTTGGTAGTTCTCATGGACTAAAATAATTATCCCTTTTTAATGTTGGGTAATTTTATATGGTAGAATTGTATTAAATGTTTTTAGTTCCAAATTTACCCTTCACATCAGTGTTCATGAAAATTCATTCTAAATTATTATGTGGAGGTATTTTTGGTAAACTTATTGTTAAAATGGGGGATGTAATTGTCTTTCCAATTCTCAGTGTAATAAATATTTTCTGTCAAATAACTGTCATTTAATTAATTTTCAATGCAACCGAGTTTTTAATGGCAGTTTCATTTCTTCTCAAATCTCTTCACCAAAGTTCATTCATTCTTTTGTAATACAATCTCTCATCTAATCTTAGCATTCAAGACACTAATATTACCTTCAATAGAACACAATCCGTGCATTGCGTGGGGGCAAAAACTAGTATATATAAGCATTGCATATCAGCATTCAGTAAAATAAATGAAAAATAAAAGAAAACAATTCCAAAAATTAATTACTTCATCCTTACCAAACACCCCCCAACATTAGTGTGGTATTTTCAGACTTTTAGGTTTGACTTTTAGATAAAGTGTAATAAACGATATCTTAAATTGTCACTACCACCTAGCTATGGGGAAAAAAATGGAAAAAAACTTCACATTTTGTAAAAAGAATGTCACAAATATGTTGGGTGTTTAACTTAATTTTTTTTAATAAGATGAATCTAACCTACATATAAATAATTTATCTCTCGCTCTCTAGTAATTAAAATATTTAGATAACATTGTTCAACTTTTAATTTCTCGAGAGCACGAAGCAAACAAGACATTAGTCATGTTTAGACAAACTAATGATTTTTCAAGACAAGTCTTAGGCTTGATTTGACATCTAATTGAAACTCTGTCACCATTTATTCTTAATTTTTCAAGGTATTGCTTGAAAGTCGGATTTCGCATTGACTTCTGTTTTGATTTACAATGATACTTTTGAAATGTAAAGGATGATGATTGCATGAAATGTGTTTTATTGAAAACTTGACGGATTGGTCCCACCTATACCTCTATATTTTTTCCCCGATGTCAGGTTCTGTCAAAAAATTTCGTTAGAGTAGAGTAAAAAAACTTATTTGTCTTCGCATATTTAAATGAGCCAAAAAGAAAATACAAGATTTAGACATAAAGGCAAGGGGAAATTAGGCTCTGTACGCCTTTTTAAAAATGGTTTTGAAAAATACTCTTAAACTTTAATTAAACATTCTAATGAAGTATTAATTACTTCCATTACCCCTTTTGAAAATTCAAGCAAGCTCAATTTGACTACAAGCTATAAGTTCAAATAAGGATGGACCAATCATATGTTCGAAATCACGTCATTCTTTCTTGCCAAGCAATCACAGGAGGCCGCCACCAGTTCATGGTCAAAATGACAGTCGCAAGACTATTTCTTGATATCTTCATTAAGTAGTCATTCACACGTTAGATTAAGGATAAAGTCGTCAGTACAGGAAATTTTTCACAGCATTTGTACGATGTGGCAGTGCAAGATTAGATTTTTTCCCCACATCTTTCAATGATGCTATGCCATGAGTTGTTTGTAAACATTGTATTACTTGTACTGTTATATCAATTACACAACCTCACCCAAATCAAACCATTTTAGGGTCCGTTTGATAGCATCAATTTTTCAGGAAAAATGAAAAATATTTTCTTTTTACTTGAGCAAGGTTTATCAGTTAAATCATTGATGCTTGTAAAGTGTTTGACAAAATGATAGTGTGAGTTGTCACTTTTCTATGAAAAAGTGACATTTTGTCACTTTTGTAAAAAAAAAAAAATCGCACTATATCATTGAAGTAATTAAATAGATGCATATGTGTGCATTTTTGAAAATTTGAACATACCAATTCAAGTCTTGTTTTATAGTAATGAATATGAAAAAAAAAACTTTGAATCAATTAAATATTAATGTGTGCAAAGTGTTTAACAAAATAAGAATGTGAATCCACTTTTCTATGAAAAAGTGACATTATGTCACTTTTCTAAAAAAAAAAGTCACAGTATCTCATTGGAATAATTAACTAGATGCATACGTGTGCGTTTTGAAAATTTGAATGTATGAATTCAATCCTCGTTTTATGTTAATACGTATGAAAAAAAAAAACTTTGAATCAATTTCATTCATGCATGCAAGATATTTGCTCAATGAGAATGTGAATTCTATCACTTTTATATGAAAAAGTGACATTCTATCACTTTTATTTGGATTTCGTGATTAGGTTTAGTTTAAACCTTATAGTACCCCTTTACACTATAAGAAGAAAAAAAAATGATTATTGGTGCTGCACAAATGAATGGTGCTATTTCAGTATTTGTCACTTTTATGCATTATCATTTAGGAATGTTAAAATTACTCATCAATTTAAAAAAAGTGACAATGTTCACTTTTTAAAATTTTGTCACTTTTTTTAGTTTTTTATCACATTTTAAGTTTTTGTCACTTTTTAAGAAGATAAAAAAATGATTATTGGTGCTGCATAAATGAATGGTGCTATTTTGGTATTTGTCATTTTTTTGAGTCTGTCACTTTTTTGAGTTTGTCACTTTTTTGAGTGCGTGTCACTTTTTTTTGTCACTTTTTTTGAGTTTGTGTCACTTTTTTATTTTACACATTATTTTTTACTTCCTAAAAATCTTTCATATGATTTTAAGGGTATTTTTCAAAACATCTCCAATTTTAAGGGTATTTTTGTAAGTACCCCTAAAGGCAATGCCCCTTGTACCGGGCCCGGTACGTACCAAGTGCCAAGGTGGTGCCTGGTAATTGGTGGGGGCTGACATGCCCCTTGTACCGGGCCCAGTACGTACCGGCCCAATACAAATAGGGCGGTCGTAGACATAATATTCGGCACTAATTTTACAGCATGAACAATATTTTTCAACAAAAATGGTGATTTAAGGATAAGATTTGCTAGTTAATAAAATGTTAAAAAAAATGATGAAAAAAGTAATAAATATGTTATAATGAATAAAGGTTAAATGTCGTTAATATAATTAAATTATGGCATATTTTAAAAAAATGTGGTACGAATTTAACAACCCAAAGAGAGCTATCATAGCTCTAGTACAGCTTTACGATCGTCCCTTGCAATACAAATTATCGATTTAGTAGTAGTGGTGGAAGAAATATAACTAGTTGAACCACTAATATCCTTTAAAGTTAAAATGTATCAAAGATTGTAATTATTTTTTTAATTACGACATTTTTCGAAAGAGTAGGCAAAACGTAGCTATCGGCCACTTTAGCAGCTTAATGACTATAAATTTCAAGTAAAATGCTAAATCACCTTGGAGGCTGTTACATGGTCAAGGTCACATGGGCCCGCCCGTATGGGGGGGCATGTGGTGCCCCCTTGTGGCTAGGGGTTTGTCGCGCCACATGGCACCTGAGGCTTTGAAATAAAATTTGTTTGACATTTTGACTATAAATAATTCTAGGGTCCACCACTCCAACTAAAGGAAAAATAATGAATAATTCTTCACTGTTTTATAAAAAAAATAATAATGTTATTCACAGTCAACGATTTCAGTAGTCATTTTTAAGAAAAAAAATATTATTTATAGTCAACGACTGCAGTAGTCATTCTTATATTGCAACATATTATTTGAAACATTTTATTGCTTCAAATAACATGCTGCCACGTAAAAATAATTATTTCAGTAGTTAACTTTATTATTATTCTTTAAACTAGAAACAAGCTATTTATATTTCTTTAATCAAGTCATTTTGACTTTTCAAGAATAACCTAACTAATTATATCCAAATATCCAAATGTGCTATTGAAAATGTCAAAGCAATTGAATAATTTTTTTTAAAATTAAAAATCCAACACATTCTACAAATATGCATCAATCTTCACATCAATAGGCCTAACGAAATATCTATTATGAATGAAAGTAAACTTATCACAACCGCTCTCCTTTATCTGATTGCATCAATGAAGTTACTTCATTATATCTTACAATTGCCAATATTTTTTAACAACGATATATTGCATGATTTTTATGCATACAATATATTGACTGATGTAAAATTATCTAATGATTTTAAATGTTTACATATTTAAAAATTACTAGTTAGAGTTGAACGTGTATTGCATGTTATTCTGAAATACTTTATAAGTACTATAAAAGTAATATTTGATATTAATTTGTTGGGATGATTTGATGAGTTTCAAACGAATTAAAGAAAATAAAATTTAGAATAGATTAAAAATTGTACTCTCAAAATTTAATTTTTATATATGATTCAAATTTTTTATGATGATGAAATAATACAAATGAACAACATTTTTATACTACATTTGACATATAAGAATAATATATGAATTTAAACACTCATTAAGATTTCTAAATACATGAATCAAAATAAATTCATCTATAATAACTCTAAATTCATTGAATCTATATTAATGTGAATATTAATTAATTGGGAATTAATAACACGAAGTTCATATATTATAACATTTAAAAGAAGTTGTCCATTACATTGAGTTTGTCTTTAGATTTGCCAGAGTATGTCATTGGTGATGAGAAGCGGCTAATGCAAGTTCTTTTAAATGTTGGAAATGCTATGGAGTTCTTAGGGCAGCATCTCCATATCTGCTTTTCTTTGTCCAAAATCTTATTCCTAATTTTATTTCACTTTGAAACTCCTTTTTATTTAGGTAGTGTTGTATCACATTTTAATGTTCAAGTGTATGGATTCAAAAATTTGTAATGAAATTATCAATATTTATGTAATTTCAAAATTTGTTCAAAATGAGTATTTTCAATTTTGCTGGTTAATTTACATAAATTGCTAAAAAAAAAAAAAACATACGGCAACGTTCAAAAAATGTTGCGAAAAACTTGTTATTAGCAACGTTAAAAAAACTTTGTAAAAAGATTATTAGCAACACTCAAAAAGCGTTGCAAAAAGGTTATGGTAATACTCAAAAAACGTTACAAAAAGGTTATTCGCAACAATCAAAAAACGTTGCAAAAAGGTTATGGCAACACTCAAAAAACGTTGTTGCATTATTTTACTCTACAACAATATCGAGATTTGCAACATACTAAAATGTTGCAAAAGGTTTTCGATAATGTTTTTTGAACGTTGCAAATGACTGTTTTTGTTGTAGTGACATATATCATCCACATAAAGACAAATAACTGTAATAATATTGGCACAAAATTTAGAAACAATTATCTACTGAACTATGATTAAAACCATTTGACATAATTTTTTAGTCAATTTTTTCATTCCTCTTTTAGGTGCTTGTTTTAATCCATACAAGAACTTGATTAATTTGCATGTCTTATGTTCATTTTCTTTCGATTGTTCTATATAGACCTCCTCCTCAAGATTGCCATTTAAAAATGTCATCTTGACATCCATTTGACGAACGTGTAAATTATAAATTATGCTAATGCAAATAAGATCGTTATTATAATTATCGTAGCTACTGCGCATGTGTGTCAAAATAGTCAATTCCTTCCTTTTGTGAATACCCTTTAGCTACTAATCTAACTTTATAGGTATTGAGTGTAACATTAGAATTATATTTCCTTCTAACGTAATTACTATAACTTCTACTCATAACATTTTTCTAAAAAAAAAATAGTGAGTTGACAATACAAATTACTTTCAAGTATCTAACAAAAATATAAAATAAAATAAGGTACCAAATATATATTTTAAAACTTTCTTAATCCACTACAAATAATCAAATATACCATCAAATAGTATGTGATATCTAGCATAATAGTATCCAATTACGATTGTGCATGGCTCTACATGCAATTACTCGAGAAGGGCTTGTGGGACGAGCAACGAATAAAGTGCGGTCAAAAGTGACTGCGAATGAGAGTGATAAGATTCAATTATTTTTATGAACGAATCTAGTTTATTAGGGTATTTACTACCCGAATCCCATTTTTCTTCAAGACCTAAGTTTGCCATTTTTACCAAATAAATTTTTTTTTTTCACTTTGCTCTTCTACATCAAAGTTAGCAATCGATCACGTTTTTCTTCACTTCAACATCATATGCCTAAAAATCTCACGATGTGAACAACTTCATTTTCAAATTTTTGTTTTTATGAATTTGGTTGTTTTTTTTTTTGCGATTCAATGAAATATTAGATCTCTGTCATTTGCTGATTGAAATTGATTATATTTTTAGAGTTGGAACTATTATTTGGAATAGATTAACTTTCATTTATTTGTTGAATTTTATGTCAAATAATAACAAAAAATATATTAAATGAAAATTGTTGTAAAATAATGAGATAATTATTGATGATTATTTAGTATTATCATGATACATGGATAAGTTTTATCTAGTTCAGAAGTGCATTTCATTCCAACTGTAATTCTCCTTTTAAACCCTATAAATATAGAGTTTTGGTTCTCATAATAATACACAGAAAAGTCTATTGACTTTTATTTTCTCTTCTTTTTTCTCTCTTTTATAACACGTTATCAGTACGAAAGTTTAATTTTTCAAAGTTTTGTGAAGGTAATAATTTTTTTTTCAAGCATAATCAACTTCCACGTATACCAAAATTAATTTGGTAATATGTGAATTTTATATATACATATGCCGAAATCATATACCGGAATCACTTGAATTTTATATATTCATTAGTTGATAAGAATCATATTTATGTGAAATAATGGTTCTGTCAGTACTTATATCTTGCCAGCATATGCTTCTATCACGTTCAATCCACAGCAGTTTGTTTCTGGTGCACCTTACTTTTCTAACTCAGACTTTTAATTATATACATTTTTTCAACATTTTCTGTGCCAGCATAAACTCTCTCTATCTCTCTCTAAGAATGTTAATATTATGTAATTAATAATTTTACTTTCATTGTTTAAAGCTTAAGTCAATTGCTTGTTAGTTTAGTTAATTCATTATCACAGAGTTTCTTGCAAAATTTTACTACGCAGTCGTTTTCATTCATAATGATTTTTTTTTGGTACTATTTGTCTAGTAATTGATATTTTTAACTTGATTAAATATTTGTGATGTTCTATTTTTAAATTTTATTATATCACGTTGTTGCTCCTGAAGTAGCACAACATTATAATCAATATTCCAGAAGAATATTGACATATTGTTCTCGACGAAGCAATATTAAAATACAACGTGCTCCCGAAGTAGCACATGTTTCGAAGAACATACTATTTTGAATTAGTGTTTATCCTTGAAGGAAAACACGTAACTTATGTCATATTGATATTGACTATTGATGTTTAAATCATATTCTTCGAAACTAATTGTATTTTCTTTTATTTTATTGTGTAGTTAATCAAATGGCAAACATTACAAAACTTGAGTTTGCTGCACTTGATATATCTGGCAAAAATTATTTGTCATGGGTACTCGATGCTGATATCCATCTGATTTCAAAAGGTTTGGGAGAGGCAATTAAAGAAGGAAACAAAGAATCCCTACAAGATCGTGCAAAAGCACTCATCTTCCTTCGCCATCACATTCACGATGGATTGAAAATTGAATATCTCATTGAAAAAGATCCACGTGTTCTTTAGAAAAAATTAACTGAAAGATTTGACCATCAGAAGACTATAGTCCTTCCCAAAGCCTGCTATGAGTGGATGCATCTTCGTCTGCAAGATTTCAAAATTGTTTTTGAGTACAATTCTGAACTATTCATAATATGTTCAAAATTGACGTTGTGTGGAGAAAAAATTACTGATGATGATATGTTGGAGAAAACGTTTTCTACCTTTCACGCTTCGAATGTACTCCTACAGCAGCAATATCGTGAGCGTGGTTTCAAAGAGTACTCCGAACTCATATCTTGCCTGCTTGTGCTGTTGATGAAAAATCATGGGTTACGTCCAACTGGTTCTGCACCATTGCCTGAAGCAAATGGTACTGCATTGTTTGAAACAAATACAATATCAAGACAAGAATAGAGACGTGGACATGTATTTGGATGTGGACGCCAATGCGGACGTGCACGTTGAATAAATCATGAACGAAATAATCAACGAAATTATCAGTAACAAGACAATAGTTTCAAAAGGCACAAAGCAAACGAAAGTAGCACATCCAAAAATGAGCATGAAGAAAGTTGCTTTAGATGTGGAATGAAAGGGCATTGGGCACGTACTTGTTGTATGACCAAATACCTCGTGGATCTCTATCAAAAATCAATCAAAGGAAATGAGAAATTGGAAACAAATTTTGCTGATTATGATGGTCCAATTGATGTTACTCATTTGGATATCTCTGATTTCTTTGTTGATCCAAATGGAAATATTGACCATTTGATTGGGGGTGGTGTAATGGAAGATATATATTAGTTTACTTTCTAGTATTTACTTTTATTTTAGAAATTCAATTATGTTCTTATTTTTCGCAAGAAACTTAAAACTTTAGTATGCATCGTTAATTTCATTAGCGGAAAATAATGTTAATACGATATCAGGTGCATCGAATATCGTTGAAAGCTTCGGAAGAGCTTGTATTATTTTGCCAAATAATACAAAATTATATATTGACGATGCACTTTATTCAAGCAAATCCAGAAGAAATTTGCTTAGTTTTAAAGATATCCGTTGCAATGGATATCACATTGAGACGATGCAAGAAAATAATGTTGAATATCTTTGCATGACTTCTTTTGTATCTGGCTAAAAGTAGATAAAAGAAAAACTTTATGTACTCCCATCCGGCATGTATTATACATATATAAAAATGGTTGAATCAAATATTATCACGAACCAGAAGTTCGTTGATCCAAATTTTTTTATACTTTGGCATGATCGACTTGGACATCCAGGAGCTATCATGATGCGTCGAATAATAAATAACTCACATGGACATCCTTTAAAGAACCAAAAGATTCTTTTATCTAATGATTATCCATGTGTGACTTGTTCGCAAGGCAAGTTAGTCATTAGACCTTCGGCTACAAATGTCAATATTGAATCTCCAACTTTCTTGGAAAGGATTCAAGGAGATATATGTGGGCCAATACACCCACCATGTGGACCATTTCGTTATTTTATGGTATTAATTGATTCTTTTACTAGATGGTCACATATTTGTCTACTTTCTACTAGGAATGTAGCTTTTGCTAGACTATTTGCTCAAATCATAAAATTACGTGCGCAATTTCCCGATTACTCAATCAAGACTATTCGTCTTGACAATGCTGGTATATTTAGATCACAAGCGTTCAATGATTATTGCATGTCAATTGTGATTGTTGTTGAACATTGGGTTGCGCATGTCCATACACAAAATTGTTTGGCGGAATCATTTATTAAACGTCTACAACTTATTGCTAGACCGTTACTTATGAAAACAAAACTCCCAACTTCTGTTTGGGATCATGCAATATTGCATGTTGCGTTATTGGTTCGTATCAAACCAACTGCATATTATCAACATTCACCTTTGCAACTAGCATTTGGTCATGAACCTAATATTTCCCACCTGCGAGTTTTTGGTTGTGCTGTTCAAGTCCCTATTTTACCCCCACAATGGACTAAAATGGGTTCCAACGAAGACTTGAAATTTATGTGGGTTTTGATTCACCATATATTATTAGGTATCTTGAACCTTTAATAGATGCGTTATTTACTGCACGTTTTGCAGATTGTCATTTTGATGAAATGACTTTTCCAACTTTGAAAGGGGAAAAACTATATCCTGATAAACAAGGTAAAATTTCTTGGAATGAAATAACTCTATCTCATTTTGATTCCCGCAGCAATCAACGTGAGCAAGAGGTTGAAAAAATCATTCATTTGCAAAAGGTTGCAAATCAATTACCGAATGCATTTGTTGACACGAGAAAAGTGACAAAATCATATATACCAGCAGAAAATATTCCAGCAAAAATTGATGTTTCTGCAGGACAATTTGCTGTAGCAAATGAATCTCAAATAAGCCATAAGCGTGGTCGACCAGTTGGTTCAAAAGACTCTGTACCTCGAAAAAGAAAAGTACAAGAGAAAAACCAACCAAAAATTTCGGAAGAAGTAACATTGGAGAAAATTGATCAATCAAATATTGAAAATATGGTTCCTGAAGAATCACAAGTGTCCGAAAATAATGAGATTTCAATAAATTATATGTTATCTCATAAATTATGGGAGCGAAATAATGTTGTTATAGACAATATTTTCGCCTTTAACGTGGCTCTTGATATTATGCAAAATGATGATCCTAAACCACTGTCTGTTAAAGATTGTCAAAATAGAAATGATTGGTCAAAGTGGACAGAACATAGGCGGAATTGAATTCCTTAGCGAAACGGAAAGTGTTTGGACCTGTAGTTCGAACACCTGACAATGTAATCCCTATTTGATACAAATGGGTTTTTGTGCGAAAGAGAAATGAAAACAATGAAATTACAAGATACAAGACCCGACTCGTAGCTCAAGGTTTCTCACAAAGACCAGTAATTGATTATGAGGAAACATATTCTCCCGTAATGGACACCATCACTTTTAGATTCTTAATTAGTTTGACTGTGTCACAAAAGCTCGATATGCGTCTTATGGATGTAGTGACTGCCTATTTGTATAGTTCACTTGATAATGATATATATATATATATATATGAAAATCCCTGAAGGACTCAAAGTGCGTGAAACAAATGATACATGCCCGAGAACCATGTTCTCAATTAAACTGCAAAGATCTTTGTATGGATTAAAACAATCCAGACGCATGTGGTATAATTGCCTTAGCGAATATTTGTTGAAGGACGACTATAAAAATGATGATGTCTACCCATGTGTTTTTATAAAGAAAACGAATATTGGATTTGCAATTGTGGCGGTTTATGTTGATGACTTAAATTTAATTGGAACTCCTGAAGAGCTCAAAAAACTGCAGATTATTTAAAAATGAATTTGAGATGAAAGATTTGGGAAAAACAAAATTCTGTCTCGGGTTGCAAATTGAACATTTATCAGAAAGATTATTTGTTCATCAATCTACGTATATAGAAAAAGTCTTAAAACGATTTTATATGGATAATGCACATCCATTGGCATCACCTATGGTTGTTCGATCACTTGATGTAAAAAATGATCCTTTTCGTCCACTTGAAGATGGAGAAAAGATTCTTGGTCTTGAAGTACCATATCTTAGTACAATTGTAGCATTAACTTATCTTGCAAATTGTACTTGACCCGAATTCGCTTTTTCTATAAATCTCCTTGCAAGATATAACTCTACACCAACACAAAGACATTGGAATGGTGTTAAACATATTTTTCGTTACCTAAAGGGTACTATTGATTTGAGATTATTTTATTCTCAAAAGTCGGGATTTGTTTTAGTGGGATATGCAGATGCAGGTTATCTCTCTGACCCACATAAAGCTAAATCACAAACAGGTTATGTGTTTACACGTGGAGGAACAGCTATATCATGGAAATCTGTGAAACAATCATTGACAGCAACATTCTCAAATCATTCTGAAATCATTGCAATCCATGAAGCAAGTCGAGAATGTGTATGGTTGAGAAACATGATTCATCATATTCAAGAGTCATGTGGATTAGTTTCAACAAAAGATAGTCCAACGATTTTGTATGAAGATAAAGCTGCTTGTATTGCATAACTCAAATGAGATTATATCAAAGGTGACCGGACGAAGCATATTTCTCCAAAATTCTTTCATACACACGAGTTTCAGAAAAATGGAGACATCAATATTCAACAAATTCGTTCAAGTGACAACGTGGCCGATTTATTTACAAAAGTATTGCCAACATCTACATTCAAGAAATTAGTTCACGAGATTGGAATGCGTCGACTCAAAGATTTTCAGTGATCAACATTAGGGGGAGTAGTTGTACTCTTTCTCATTCGTTTAGGTTTTATCCCACTGGGTTTTCCTAACAAGGTTTTAATGAGACATCATTTTTATACTCCAAAATAACTGGACTCTTTTTCCTTCATTTGATTTTTTTTGTCCCATTGAATTTTTATCAGACAAGGTTTTAACGAGGCAGTTATTGTACAAATAATCATCAAATGGGGAGTGTTGTAAAATAATGAGATAATTATTGATGATTATTTAGTATTATCATGATACATGGATAAGTCTTATCTAGTTCAGAAAGTGTATTTCATTCCAACTGTAACTCTCCTTTTAGACCCTATAAATATAGGGCTTTGGTTCTCATAATAATATATAGAAAAGTCTATTGACTTTTATTCTCTCTTCTTTTTTCTCTCTTTTATAACAAAAATTTCCATTTTTGAGCGAAGGGCAAATTATTGGTGGAACAAGTGTTAAGAGAAAAAGATATTGAAAAAAAAATTCAACTAGTCGACCCACGATGAAAAATGTTTTAACTCCCATCACTGATCAAGAGACCAGAATGATCCCAAGGTTGAAGTTTCATTTAATGGCTGCTAATGTTGCTCCATATTTATTAATCCCACCCCCAGTCCCCACCCCACCCCGCTGCCACCTAACAAAACATAGTCAAAAGCTTGGAGGAGAAAATGATCAGAAAATTTTTAGGGGAGTTAAAGAGTGTGAGGGAGAAATAAAATAATTCGTGTACGTGTGTGTGTGTGAGAGAGAGAGAGAGAGAGAGAGATGGCAGGGTAAAGAAACTCATTCATAGTTCGTTGCAATAGGTATGGAAAATCACATTTGAGAGCTCTAGCATAAGCTATTTATTTTTTTATATAAAACCCCACAAATTTCGAGTCTGAAGTTAGTTGATCAGGTTTTACACAAGTACAGAGACGGGATTTTTTTTTTTTCTCCAAAGCACTTCAATTCTTAAGCAAGTACATGCAAGAATTTCACTAATTTATGCATAATTTAACATGCACGTGAAACGTTTAATTCAATCTATACCTAACTTGTTGTGACCATGTGCAAGTCGGAATCTCAGTGATTATGCAGTAAACTTGCACTCCAGCATAATGCATAATCTACCTATAGGTGATAGTATGGTCATCTATAGAGGAATTATTTTTGAAATATTAAAGCTAAATTTATAGTACCATTAGGAGGGAATCTTGTGCTTCATTAAGACATTAACGAGCTGATTAATCGTATATAACACCCATTACCGCCACCCTTGTTGACACCTACTCTATTGTAAAAAAAAAAAAATCATTCGTTGCAAAAACTGTTTTTTTGTTTAATCTATCCAATAAGAGAATGTCACATTTCATTCATGCTAGGTGTACACTGGCGGACTCTGGGGGGTCCTGGGGCCACGTGCCCCCAACTTTTGAGATTTTTTTTATACAGTTATGTTTGGTATCGATTGAAATCTAAATTTTAATCTTAATCAAACTTAACAATAAATTTTAATATTAACATTTATTATTTTTTGTGATACAAATTTCTCAATGTAATTTTCGTCATTTTATAAAATATGATATCAAAAATTTTCGAAATTTTACATTCAAAATAGTCATATCTCATGTAAATTTTCAGATGCAAAATTACATGGGGTATGATTTTTTTGGACGTAATTTTTCGATTGTAAAATTTCTTCAAATTTCTTTTCAATTTCAATTGTGCCCCCCTAATTTTAATGTTCTGCGTCCGTCCATAGTGGTGTACATCTCGTTTTACACCTATAAGCAGGTTAATAGTTTTAAAACTTGGAAGTGTATATTTAATCATGTCAGGTTTGAAGTGATTCCGAATTTCTTGATTAAAGCGATTGATCGAATTCCATTTTTATAACATTGCTTTTCTAACAACAATTATATTATCGTGGTTGTATCCAAAACTACTGTATTAACTTATAAACAAACTCGTCTTTAAAACTGTATAAAATCTTGAGTGAAGATACGTATAGAGTAATTAATATATATCAATCACCAGAGATTAATTATTTAATTAATTTAATTGACTAATAAAATCTAAATTAACACGGGAAGTGGTGGAAGAGTATAAAAATATATAATTAAGAAAACGAATGGAAATTGGTGCATTTAGTTAATGTCTTACGGTTGACAATTTCTTGATCAGATCCCAAAGCTCTTGAATTTCGTGGAGGACTCACATTTTGTAAGGAATTGACATATGTATACAAAGTCAAAAGACCAGAATAACCCTCAGATTTTAGCATGAAAATTATTATTATTATTATTATTATTATTATTTAAGGAAATAATAAATCTTAATTTTCCAATTTTTATTCAACTAATAAAACAATGATTGGAGGGGAGTTCTAAATTCAACTCATCACTTGATAAATTTGACGAACAACCAATTGGTCAATTTATGACCATATGCAATCTCGTCCACAGTGTAATAAGTTTGAAAATTAGGTCTTAAATGATTCTTAACAATGAGAAGTACTCTTAGGAGTGCCCTTCGACTCTCAAATCACGGTAGTTCGCTATTTGAAGTAGCAGAAATGCATGAAAAAATAATTAACACTTCAAAACTCGAATACTGGGAATTGCGGAAATTAAATACGGAGAAATACTCTCGACATTTTCCCTTGTTTCTTAATAACCAAAATATAGTAACTAAATAAAATTAAGCACACGTTTGGCACACAGTAAAATATTCATTCTCATTCTTCTATTCATTTTCAATCGCACATTTTTTAATAAAATAATATTTTCCATCACATGAATAACTTTTCTTTCTTTTTCAACCACACATTCCCCATCAATCTACTATTTTAGAATGCATTCATCCAAAATAATGTGACTCAAATACACCCTAAAAGGAAATCTACGAGTCCTGGTCTTCGATTGATGCGCCCTTTGAGTTCTTTGATTCACATGCCAAACCAGGGTTACAACTGCATCAATCAAGGAAGGGAGAGAGAGAAAGAGGCAATTTTAGGTTGCCTTAGCTAAAAGTTTGAGGGGGCACTCTAGTGATTTCACAATTACAAGAAAATATTAAAGATCGCACCAAAAAGCACTGTTATTGTCTCACACACACACACACACATTATTCTAAGTAGCTTATGAAAGATTTGATAAGCATCAAGATTAAAGTCAAAACTTAGATGCACTCTACTTTTTGTATATTTATGACTAGCTATACTTCTTTGAGACAAGGGAATTGACTTCGGTACTATTGAGTTTTGTATTTCAATATGGAAAAACTAGAAGAAGAAACTGGTCATGAAATGGAAATTGATCTATCCCTTAAGCTGGATGCACAAGAAGAAGAAATAACCGATGACCAGCCACCTCAACCGCAAGCACAAAACAAAGAATTCCAGCCTGAAAATGATGATCATAAATCCATTGAATATTACTCACTGGAGAACTCGAAGACAGAAAAGGTAAAGAATTTGTTTGTGTGTATATATAATTATATGCATAACCTTGGTTTTAATTAAGAAATGACTAATCAAACTTGTAAATCCTGTTAGTTGTCCACTTTACAGATGCAGATGAATCGGGTGGAGGAGGAGAATAAGATATTAAGGAGGTCAATAGAACAAGCTTTGAAGGATTATTATGATCTAACACTCAAAGTTGCTACGATCCAAAAAAATAATCAAAAGAAGGTAACCCTCGATTTTGTGGAGCCTAATCATACTATACACGTACTCATCCTTTAGGATTTTCACTCTATGATATAATTCAGCTTTTGTATTTGAATTTCCTTTTTTTCCTTTTTTTTTTTTTTTTTTTTATTTAGGATACCAAAATGCTAGTTTTACTTGATGGAAATGATGAGCCGAGTGATCATCAAGAGCCAAGTAGAAGTCCAAAGATATTTGATATCAAGAATCAAACGGTGTTGTCACCATTAATACAGGAAGATGATGTGAGTGATAGTACTGAATTAGGGTTGTCGTTGACACTGAAAAGCAGTCCTCCTAGAAAAGTAGAGAGAGAATATGAGAAAAAGGAGAAAAGGGAAGATAGAGAGGGATTAATTACACAGATAGAAGGTAACCTACATGGGAGAAGCAACTTGCCTGGAATTACAAGCCATGTTACATCTCCATCCAGTAGAAGATCTAGGGTTTCAGTCAGAGCCAGATGTGAAACAGCCACAGTGAGTTTCTATTTCTCTCCCTCCATATATATGTCTGTGTATAGATTGTTAGCATTACAATCCTAATCACGTTGCACACTTACCGTGCCGACTCTAAGGTTGAGGTTGAACCAATATAAATCTGTATGTTTACTTTGCTTGTTTTCAATTTCGTTTGTATTATTGCTCTCGAAAATAAGAATTAGAGTTTAATCCATGATGTAGTGTGTGATTGTGGGTTTGTTTTCTTTGAGTTCTACAAGAAGAAAGACTTATTGAATGAACAAATTTTAGATGAACGATGGATGTCAATGGAGAAAGTATGGTCAAAAGACTGCTAAAGGAAATCCTTGCCCAAGAGCATACTATCGTTGCACCGTAGCTCCTGGATGCCCTGTAAGAAAGCAGGTAAGGAAAAGTCTTGAAAATTTTAACACCATCACTTTTTTGTTTATATTTTATCATCAACATATTTCGAACATAATTAACCTTTTATATGTTGAGTAACACAATGACATGAAAACCTAGGTCCAAAGATGTTTGGAGGACATGTCAATACTCATCACAACGTATGAAGGAACGCACAATCATCCACTACCAGTGGTTGCAACAGCGATGGCATCAACCGCATCTGCATCCTTTACATTACTCGATTCGAGCAACCCATTTTTAGATGGAATGTCAAACTCAAACCAGACACATTTCCCTTACCCTAATCCTTATAATATGATCAATATCCCATCTTCTCCATACATCCCATACCTAAGAAACATGAGCCCGAATGACCCTTCTAAAGGTATTGTTCTTGATCTCACAAACAATGCTCGTGACCGACAATTTCTCTGGACTAGCCCTTCACAGTACTGTACAGGACAACCAATGGGACAGCCAGGATATTCTTGGCTGCCTAAAGCAGGGTATTATTGTGGAACTAATCAGATTTTTCCTGGTCCTAAACTAGGAGATGGGAAGGGGCCTAAAGGTGAAGGGAAGAGTGACATTAATAAACATTTGGAGGAAAATATGAGTGCAATTGCTTCTGATCCTAAGTTTAGGGTTGCTGTTGCCGCCGCCATTTCCTCAGTACTTATTAATAATAAAGAAAGCCCTACAGCATGTCCTAGAGATGGGGAGAGTGGGGCTAACAGCCATGAAACTTGGGTTCTTGAATCCACAAATGCTTCTGCTGGTAAGTCCTTATGAAGGCTTTTTTGCATTTACCATCCTTTCAAGGTGGAAGTTGTGGGTTCGAACCTCACTGGTTGGTTTACATTCTGACTCGGCCTATAGGAGGGAATCCCGTATGAATTAGCAAGTGTTAGCTTAATTTCAAGGTTAAATATTGTGTAATATACTGTTGTGAAGCCAAATGCAATTTGAATTATTTATACTGAACATGAATTTGTATTTTTTTTTCTTTTAGCATTTGATAATTGTTTTACTTTTTGAAAGATTGGATGTTTCATGTGTTAAGAGATAAAATTTCATATCGAATAAAAATGAAAACATAGATCAATTTATAAAGATTTGGATTATTTCTCTTAATAATATTGATATTTTAAGATAGAACTCCAAATCTTAACATGATATCGAGCCCAATAAGCTCTAACGAGCAATTCGATCCGATTAAGAGCAACTCTAAGACTAAAAAAAACGAGTACTCGAATTTCAATATTGATCTATTTAAACAAACCACCATCTTGCGGGGACATCTTAAAAGATAGAATCTCACATCAAATAAAGATTAAAACATAGACCAATTTATAAATGTTTGAATTAGTCATCTTAATAAGGTTGACATTTTAAGATGAAACTCTAATCTTAACCCCAATCATTGACTGTTGTAGAACTCTAGGATTTGGAACATTTAAAAAGTTAGTTAAGAATTTCTTTCTTAATTAAACGAAATGTCTGATGCGTGCACACAAAACTGAGAGTTGGTTTGGTAAGTTAGACTCCGTAAAATTAAGCAAAATTTATGATGATAGACGCGATATAATTTATCAGTTGTTGTGTCTAATCTTGTTGAATTAAATGAACTCAACAAGCCATAATGGTCTCCATAAGATTTAAGGACAATAGACTTGTATGTAAATTCAGTGTGAGGATATTCTTCGTGTGAATATTCCATCCACAAGTTTCCTTTGAGTTCGAGACAATCCAATATAGCCTCTGTTTGGTTTAGATAAAAATTAAAATTTTAATAGATTTTGATAAAAGCTTGTGAAATTTGTGGTTGAAACTTAGTTCTAAAATTTATGAAATGTGATTAAAATTAATTATTGATTTTAATTTAAACTTTAATCAAAATTTCTAACTGAACCAAACTTGAGCTTAGAGTCATAACAGGTAATTGTTGAGACGAAATTTTCATGCTAATACAAGATCCTTTTGTTACATTTCACACGTGTCTATCATTTTTATCTACTCGATAAATAGTAAAATTGTACAGAAATACACGTTAAAGAAAAGAGTGTATTTTTAATTCTTTATATTTTCATTAATGATTGTTCCTTCTTACTAAGCACGCTATTTGTGTTTTGGTCCAATTATGCAAAACCATGTAATGTAATACACTAGCCTTGTCGAGCCGCACGGGCCGGAATGGGGCCTGGCCCGATCCTCTGCTCGATGTAACCGAGCTCGAGCCGGGCTTGGCCTCTGGCTTTTTCCGAGTCGATGAGCTTTTTTGCCACCCCTATGTTTTCCCATATGTCACTTACGTTTTTGTACAATTGTTGACAGATTCTTTGATAAATGAGAGTAGTTCATCAAAATCAGGTTAGGATGAGTTGACTATGCAATGACCTCAGAAATTGAGGCTAGAACTTTGCTTCGTGTACAGAAGCAGAAGCCACAGAAAGCCAACAGAGAAGATACACATGGTGGGGCCCGCATATTTTTTTTAAATACAAGGTGGGGCCTGACATTGTTAGTATTCTGGCGACTTTCTGACGAAACCATTTCTGTACAAATGGTTTTGCTGTTCAAGTTAAATGAACAACATCAAAGCCTAGGTAGGATTTTTAGGTCTTTCATTAATTAGACCCAATAGAGATTAGAATACTGATCCTAACACGTCTTATTGATGTGAAGTCGAAGTACATCTACGAGGGAAATGTTGAAATCTTATCTCTAGACTAGAGATACAAAGCCACACTGAGAAGGTACTACCTTCCTTAGCATAGGAAGGAAACTTGCTTCATGTACACAAGCAAAAACCACATAAATTCAACAAAACACACACAACATGTGGGTCCCGCACATTTTTATTTTTTAAATACACGGTGGGGCCCATCATTGTGAGTATTCTATTGAATTTTTGTTGAAAATTTTCTGTACAAACGATATTCTCCCATAGGAAGAAAGGAAAACCAAAATATTAGATGTGGAGCGCTTCCTTCCATTTATCCTGAAAATTTTAAAAGAATAGATGCATTGCCAGAAAATCGTCCCTTCTATCTCTTTCTGATGTAAGGAAAAGCTCCTGATTGAAGGAGTGTTGAGGTGTGACAAGATATACGGTTGACCTGCTTGAAAACTTTAGAATTATCAAAGAAATAAACTGATCAAAATAAAAAAACTATGCAAAACTCCGTGAGATAATTCAAAATAAATGTATTTAATAAGGGAACAATACATATATAAAGTAGTTATAAGATAAAATTTCAAAATTTAGAAACTTATTTTAAAGTTTTACAAATCTGGCCATAATTCAAATTTTGTTAATCTCACAGTATTATACAATTTATGGTCAGTAATAGTCACAATCACAAATCATAAGTTTTATAGGTCACGGTTAATTTATCGATCACAAAATATCAAATTAATTGGTCACGCATTATTTCTCGATCACATATTTTATATGTCACAACTTACTTCGCGGTCACAAATCATCAATTTAATTGATCGCAACTTAACACAATATGAGTCACATATTATTTATTAGTCACAATCATCCAACTAATTGGTCCCGGACACTCTTCATCTCACTCCAAACAACACAACTCCACCATTGCCGCCACCTTTACCATTTACCATTACCACTGTCATCACAACCACCACCACTATACCACAACCACCACCCTCGGACCACCTAGTCTTTCTACGGTTGTCGCCTCCAGAATCAATCTCAAATTTTCCAGAATTGCTAATATTTTCTCTTCCACAAATACTTGACTTTCTTCTCCCACCACTACCTCAGCTAGACCTTCCACCGTTTGAAGAAACTCCAACACCGTCGGTAGTCCCTATTGTTTCCCGCCACCAAAATCTACTTTGGAGTCACCTCTTTTACCAATATTCGAACCACCACAGGTCTTCCTTCTACCAACAGATGAATCTATGCCAGAGCAGGGGTGGATCTAGTACCCAGTGAGTCGGTGCGGCCGGTGGTGCTAGATACGCCGAGGAAAAAAATTAAGATTTATGAAAATAATTATATATGTGTGTGTTATTGTATAAATTTTATTGAAATGTTGTCTAGATCAATTGGGAGAGAGTACATCTTTTCATGTGAGATACTTGTATTCGATATTGATTACTAATTGTACCAATGTTTAACAAAAAGAAGGGTATCTCATATGGTAAAGGGGCCATTTTATGCATTAGAGGTTTGAGGTTCAATTCTTTGATTTTTTACTTTTTGTTTAATTTTTCATTACAATAAATAATAACTAAACAATTATGTATTATTAGTTTTCATTTTCGAAATAATTTCTTCAAAAAATTTATCGAATCAAGTTATTACTCTATGATATATATATTTTTGGGAAAATTGCAATCGCGGTCCTTAACCTTTCGTTTTATTGTAGATTACACTCAAACCTTTAATTTTTGCGGTCGAAGTCCCAAACCTTTATATGTAATTGTAGCGTTGGCCCCAAACCTTGAATTTCGTCCAAAAAACGGCAGTCAACGTTGCTACAGTAATTTTGACTCGAAAAAATTGCAGTGCCGATCCCAAACCTTTCAGTTTGTTGCAGATTATACACAAACCTTTAATTTTTGCGAACGAAGTCCCTAACCTTTACATATAATTGCAAGGTTGGTATATTTCATGCATTCCATCCATAAAACTGTCAATCAATGTTGAAACAAATTTTTTTATTCAAATGACAACTTAATTGATTAGTAAAATTGTCAAAACAAGTGATTCAAAAAAATATTTGTATTTTTCAAATACTTCAATCTTTTCACTGCCATCACATTCCCATGATCGATAACTATCCGATCAGATAACAATCTAATCCGATGTGTTATAATAATCGAATCGCTAAATTATTTTTATGGCATGTTATTTGTTACTAAAATAAATAAAAATAAATAAACTTCATTTGGTACTATAATTTGTAAATAGGTCCCATAAATGAGCATTAGAAGAAGTATAATCTTAGAAGAGATGAGGATGTTTACTAACTAGGTCCCATAAATGTGACTATATTTTTTAACATGAATGAAGAAGCTTACGGTTTTGGTTCTGTTGACACCTAAAAATGCAGCCCAGATAAATGGCCCAAGGAAGGAAGTCCAAATAGGAAGTCCGAAGGATAGGTCTAGAAGAGACTGTATGGAAGGCCTGGGACGGAGTAACGTAGTTGAGGTCCATTACCGCTACGGCCCAAATACGCAAAACGCCCAAAACCTAGGCGAGCTAATGCCGGCTATTATTCATGGCGACAACATTACCATCGCCCAAGTCTGTGGGACGCCCAAGCATTGGGCTAATACAACAACTAGTTATTTAAAGCAACAGTTCTAGAAGTAGTTAATGAGTAATCTCATCATGTCCCATGATCCAAGAATCTCAGTTGCAGACGGTTAAAACACAAGAGTAATGGAAGCAGTTAAAGCGACTACCCTTTGAAAAATCAACCATGATAGAAAACATGGGTAGTTACAGGACGATAAACAGTTTCAGATAGTTCCACAACAACAACCGCCGAAGAAGTATAAAAGAGAAGAGAATGCATAGAAGAAAGACCCCCGAATCAAACGCTCTTGAACAGAGAATATGTAATTTTCATTATCTTTACTTTCATCGCATCTTACTTTCCTTGTTCTGTGTGCTTGCGCCCCTTGGAGGCATTTCGTTTCCCTTTCATTGTACATTTTCATAAATAAAACCACCCATTTTTGGGACTTATCTCAAGAGGTTTGTTCCTTACACAAATTGTCTGAGTTTTTTTTAATTGTTAGTAAGGCCCGAATTTTCACGCGAAACAATTTGGCACGCCCGGTGGAATAATGATATGACCCAGACCAGACTTCAAGCAGGCGAAGAATCAAAGTGCTATGAGAAGAAGTCAATGTCGAGTATGTGGATGAATCGAGGTTCGAATCAAGCCAGAGAAGCTTCTCAATCAATTGGTCGAGCCACAAAGTTCACGGGGACGGAGTTGAAAAGCCAATGGACAACTTTCATTTTAGAGTTGGGGGCCGGAAAGGATTGGAAGACGTTCGAATCAAGAAGACGGAGTGGAGGTCAAGAGGTAACACTATGCGACCGCATAGTGTTGCAACCCATGCAGTTGCATGGTGTGGATCTATAAGCAGAAGGCCATTTCTTAAACGGCCTATGCTACCGCATCCAATTGGCCTATGCAGTCACATAGGCCAAATTCTGGCAAATTATTTCAATTTTCGCGAATTTCCTAATTAAACTAGAATTCCATATTTTTGGTATCTTTTGATTATTTTGGACTCTATTTCGTAATCTTTTAGTATTTTAGGGTTTCTTTTCATATTCTAGTATAAATAGGGTTTATTTCTTCATTTTAACTTAGACTTTGAATATTATTGAGATTGAATACAAACTTTGGGAGTTTATTCCTCCATGTTCTTGGTGGTTTAAAATTCTAACCTTGAACTTATCAAAAGGAGTCGCAGTCCTTTTGTGGTGTTTCCACTTCACGGTTCTTGTTCCAGATAATCAACGGGTCAAATCTCTAACTCGTGGTCTTGGTTCTTGGTATGGGTTGACCAACGGGTCGGGGTTGCTATTGTGATACGTGATTTCTAGCTTTCTTGGGTTGGTTTCAACTTGTTCGTGGGTTCCCAAGATATATTCTTGCCTGAGTCTTCATCAATTGGTATCAAAGATTGGATCTAGACTTCAGGTAATCTATTCTTTACTTCCAGTAATTTATCTTATTGTTTGACTAAAAATTCAGATTTTGTTATTATGTTTTGGGTCCTTGTTTTCATTATTGTTTTGCCTCTAGATTATTGTTTTCATTATTGTTTTGCCTTAGAATGTAAAAAAAAGAGTTAAAAAAAAAACTTGTTTCTGGAACTTGTGAACGTCTAGAGGCAAATCAAATCAAAAACAACATCAAAATTGTCGAGTTATTTGTTTATTTTCTGGAACTTGAGTCAAGTTACTACAGTCCGTACATATTTTGTTTCTTTTCTTTGAATTTGAGTCATTACCTTAGTCCGTACCCAAAATATTATTGATTATCCGAAATTTGTACTTGTGGTGGTGTTTGCTACTGGAAATGTGATCCAATTGATTGAGATCGGATATTTCTTGAGCCATTAAGGAAGGAGGACGAGCGGTAAAAGGCAGAGTGATGAGATCATTATCGGGTAAAAGCTAGTCTTGAGTAAAACATGAGTGCAAACACGTGAGGTACATTTACTTTATTTTCTGTTCTTTCTTTTCATTTAAATTCTTGTCATTTACTTTAATTGCAAATGGGAGTTATGAGTAGAGGTGATAAAGAATTGGTACCTAAGAGGTTTATTGTAGAGTTTAGGGATAGTTTGCAGGCTATTCATCATAAGTTTGATCAACTGGGTTTGGTGGTTGAACGAAATTGTGGTGATGTAGGTAGGTCTGAAACTTTGATTGGGAATCGACGACGAGGGACGCCCCAAAGGGTTCCTCATGGGGATAGAGGAGATTGGAGTGAACAAAGGAGTATACCTCTTGTTGGAGTCAGTGTAGATATGATGAATGTATGTAAATGGGGGATTAGGGAGCATCATAATGTTTGTAACGGAGTCGGGAAACCTGTAGTAGAGAAAGCTTGTGTGTTGTTGAGTTATTTCCATAAACCCATTAACGTGGATGATGTTGAGCAGTTACGGAAAACGATATTTCAAACTAGATGTCATGTTAGTAGCAATGTATGTAGTTTGATTATTGATAAGAGTAGTTGTGTAAATATTGTTAGTGATATACTTGTAGAGAAGCTTGGGTTGACTATAGTGAAACATTCCAAACCTTATAAATTGAGATGGTTAGATGAATGTGAAGAGGTTATGGTATGTGATCAGGTGTTGATAAGTTTCTCAATTGGGAGGTATCACGATGAGGTGTTGTACGATGTTGTTCCTACGTATGTCGGGCATATGCTATTGGGTAGGTCATGGCAACATGATAGGAATGTGAAACATGATGAGTGCAAAAATAGGTATAGATTTACTAAGGATGGAAAGTCTATTATTCTTGCATTGTTGACCCCACAACAGGCTTATGAAGATCGACTCAAACTAAAAAGTGAGCGAGATGAGAAAAATAACGAATGGAAAAAGGAGAGCAAGAGAAGAAAATAAGGTGGCTAAGAGTGAAAAACAAAGAGTAGAACCACAAGAGAGTGAAAAGGAAAATAGAGAGGTGGCAACAAAAATAAAAGAGCCATAAAAGAGAAGAGAAAGAGACTAAAAATGAGAGTGGAGAGGTGGCAAAAAATGAGGAGGAGCTATGAGAGTTAAAAGAGAGTGAGTTGTTAGAGGGAAAAGAATGAGAGTGAGGGTGAGAAAGCTTTAGTGATGACCAACAATCCCTCCCATGGTTTCAATTATTCTCTTTTGCAGGAATTCAAAGAGTTACTCCAAAGAGGGATAATTCATGGTGAACCATACATTGAGAATCCAACTGGAGCAATGCAAATGGAGGAGGCTTTAAAGAGTAAGGATGAAGAGGTATTGAGTGGAGTTATGGTAACTTATCAAAACTTTACACCTAAGATAGAGAATGAGCTGGCATGTAGGAATAATATTTCACATAGGGCATGTACTTTTGCAAATGTTGATGCATCCAAACATTCAGTGAGTATAATAAGTTCATTGTCCAATACATTTTTGGAAAATACCTTGCTTGTTTATGATATGCACTTATTACGCCATGAAATTCTAGCATGTCACGGGGAGTTAATCACATATGCTAGACAATTAGATTGCATTGTTTAGAGTGGTAGGCAAGCATGTTTAAATTTCTATCCTAATGTTCTTACCTTTCTTGAACTAGATTTATGACTTTTGTTAGGACTAGGATCGATGCCTAATATTTCCATTCTATGCATCAATTGAATGAGTGATTTTAATCTACTAACCATGTTCAATTTAATATCTTCATTTGTTGGTGTTAATATTGGATTTTATGAGCAACATGAGATCTTTCATGGTACATATCAATGCTGCCCCATGGGTCTTTCGGGATATAAATTGTTTGGTCAAGGTGTTGTTGCATGGATGAACATGTGTATGAAGTGGAAACGAATTCAAAGAAGGTTCAAGTTACATCCCAGGGGAGATGGACCATTCCATATCATTGCATTGATAAAAAATGAAGGCTATAGTCTGTTTGTGTTAGGTAAGTCTGTAAAAATTAATATTTGAGGATACTAATGCTGCTTCGTTTGGTACAGGTTCTGATTCGAGATCGAATCCTTTCGAAGAGAGAAGGGATGATGTGACCCAGACCAGACTTCAAGCAGGCGAAGAATCAAAGTGCAATGAGAAGAAGTTAAGGTAGAGTATGTGGACGAATCGAGGTTCGAATCAAGCTAGAGAAGCTTCTCAATCAATTGATCGAGCCACAAAGTTCACGGGGACAAAGTTGAAAAGCCAATGGACAACTTTCATGTTAGAATCGAGGGCCGGAAGGGATTGGAAGACGTTCGAATCAAGAAGACGGAGTGGAGGTCAAGAGGCAACACTATGTGACCGTGTTATATGGCGCTATACAGCAGAAGGCAGTTTCTTAAATGGCCTATGCGACCGCATCCGATTGGCCTATACAGTCGCATTAGCCAAATTCTGGCAAATTATTTCAATTTTCTCGAATTTCCTAATTAAACTAGAATTCCATATTTTTGGTATCTTTTCATATTCTAGTATAAATAGGGTTTATTTCTTCATTGTAACTTAGACTTTGATTATTATTGAGACTGAATACAAACTTTGAGAGTTTATTCATCCATGTTCTTGGTGGTTTAAAGTTCTAACCTTGAACTTATCAAAAGGAGTCGCAGTCCTTTTGTGGCGTTCCCACTTCACGGTTCTTATTTTGGGTAATCAACAGGTCAGATCTCTAACGCGTGGTCTTGGTTCTTGGTACGGGTCGAACAACGGGTCAAGTTGCTATTGCGAGACGTGATTTCTAGCTTTATTGGGTTGGTTTCAACTTGTTCGTAGGTTTCCAAGATATATTCTTGGTTGGGTCTTCATCAAACAATCTTCGTGTTTGAAGTCTGAAGATACAAAAAGAGAAGCAACATGCCTCATAAAAACTCTGATAAAGAGCCAACAAGACATGGAATAGTCCAGTCTAGAATCGAAAGATATGAGGAGCAACAAGGTACTCCAGGAACAGATGGACATAGTCAAAGTCGTTACGAACCAATGACATGATTCAGTCTGCGACCATGTGTGCATTGTTTGGTGAACTCACACAAGATGTCGTTGAACGGGTAACTTTACAAAACACTCATAATTAGAAAAGTTTATTCAAAATGGAAATGCACATTATGATAATATGGCCAAACAACTAGGTACGCTGAATGAAACTATGAATAAGCTAGTAGGCCAAATTTGTCAATCAGTTATGTCAAACATAGGAAACCACTTTCAATCCAGAACGATTGTAGGATATAATTCCCCAGTCCCAAGTCTGAATCCAGGGATATAACCACCATTTGGACCATCAACTTCAAACCAGGGGAATGGTGGAATGGCTAATTTGAATACTGGTAATGGAGCATTAAACTTTTGGGGTAGCCCGAATGTAAGAGACAATGTCCAAACTAATGGACAAAACATTGTGCATGTTAATGATGGAGGGAATGCTCAGGTTAATGGTAATAACGGTTTGAAGAACGACATCTCTGCCACAAACCCAATACCAAGTATTAGGCCCCAAGTAGTCCCACCAATGTATCAACCCATAGAAGTCCCATATGATCCCAATGCTATGTTGAGTAATCAAATCACAGAAATAGTACAAGATCAAATGGCTTTTGGAATGCGCCCTTTCACCAGGCCGACTTATATAGAGCCATACCTTGATTGGGTAAATCAAGCATATCCATGGCCTAGGAGAAGTGTCTACCCTGAAACATATAGAGAGATTCACACTACAATATGACGAAGTAACTGATTACCATAAGATGAGGCTATTCCCTAGTTCGTTAATATGAGGCAAATTCTGTTCAAACATGGCAATAACTGGAGCAATTGTTCCACGCTCAGTTTTACAAAACTGAGTCTAAAGTTACTCTGGCAGACTTGTCGAATTTACGTCAATTACCGAATGAATGGGCAGAAAGCTTCCTCTAGAGGTTCAAGATAGTTAGGAGTAAGTGCTTCGTACCATTGCCAGAAAAGGAGTTTGTTAGGATCGCCTAAAGTTGTCTAAGCTTTGACTTAAAAAAGAAATTTTCGGACAAGGAATTCCCTGATCTCTTCTAGTTGAGTGCTAACGTGATTATGTATCAACGTCTGATGAGAGAAGTGGAACAAAAGAAAAATTCTAGTAAATGGACTTATTATAGAGACCCAAACTTTGATGTTCATACTGTTAGTGACGAACATTACGATCAGACTGAAATATGCATGGCCGAATTGGTTAAAGGAGACGCGTATACTTGTCATTTGATGGCCAAATTTAAGGCATCGAAGAGAAATGAGCCTATAAAAGGTGAAAATAAAAAGGCTAGAGTGTTCTCGTTTGACGTAACTAAAGTTGACCTTATATTTGACAAGTTGTTTAAGGATAAACAGATAAAGTTGAGCGATAAACATAAATTGCCAGACCCTGAGCAAATTAAGGGTAAAAAAATATTGTCAATGGCACAATGCATGGTCACATATGACTAATAATTGTCTGATTTTCTGTCATGTATTGCCGGACGCCTTTGAATAAGGACGAATCACATTCAAATCTAAGAAGAAAATGACAGTGGATGAAAATCCTTTCCCACAGCCACTTGGGGTGAACATGGTGACATCTGTCCTAAAAAATAAGTTGTCAAAGTTCAAATTAGTCATAGATGATGGGGAGGAAGATTCTGGATCACATTCCAGCGTCTTTGAATGAATCAAGAAAAAAGAGTCTAGAAGAGATGAATGTGCATTATGTGTTAGATGCAATAGAGAAATAAAATAGGATATGGAAAAATCAGGAGTGCGATAATATTATCATCACCCTAACATGACTCCAAGTTTTCACCTTGGTGGGGACTAGGGCATGCCATTCTATGGGAAATGGCCTTTTGAGGGACAATTGAGGTCGATAAGCAGTGGGAACGTTCAGGCCACAACCTCGTCAACCGAATGTATGACATTATTTCCAGTACAATGCAGGGAGGGTTATACCCTTCAATGAAATGACCAGAATCCAACAAATGCATTTCCAATGAAATTATGGATGAATGATAAGGCAACAGTAGGGATCATCACGTCCTAAGGCACCTAAGCTGTTTAAGATGGCTGACCAAAACGTCCCTAAGAATAATAAAGAGGCTAGCATGAATGAATCAATGGAAGAGTTGTCGGAAAGCTCTTCTGGGAGATCAAAGTTTGAACGTGGAAAGAAAACTGAAGATGAAGAGGTCCAATTTGGCACACTGTCTCCTGTTATAGCTAATAATTATTTATTGGCTAATGAATTCAAGAGTAAAGAGAATGAAGAGGAGGAAATGGAGGCAAATGAGGAAGAAACATGTGTCCTGGAATGCGAAAAAGGTCAAACATCTCAGGTAGTACATGATGAGGAAGAAGATGATAGTATGACCGATGTAGAAGAAGCAATTGACCTAGAAGAAGAGAAGAAAAGAAGAGGAGTGTCGCACAACACTTTGTTGAAGTAGATGTATCAAGAAGGTGTCCGTGAGGTGGATTTGCTGGGCGAACCATCTGGGCATTCTTTTGACTTCTATGTACTATTTGGGATGCCAAAAAGAAAGGTAAGGGTGCCTCACGCTGAGAAACATGAGTCTCTTCCAAGAATATTGCCTCCTTCTACAGGTTGGGTAACTAAAGAGGAAAACTGGAGAAAAATAAGGAGGAAGCCCAAGAAGCAGATGCTTAGAATGAAGTATTACACATAGATTCATCGCGCACAAACAAACCAATTGAGGATAAACAAGAGGTAGAAATAGATGCGGATGAGAAGGTCATTTTCAAAAGACCAAACGTGAAATTAACCAAACACTTGAGACCATTGTAAGTAAAAGCCTTGGTCAATGGTATTCCGGTAGTAAAGGTACTAATTGATAATGGGGCAGCCATCAATACTATCCCGTCCAGGATGATGAGGAAGTCCGCAAAGACATAAAGTGACATGATACCAACATAAGTTATCCTCACAAGCTTCAACGGAGGAGCAACTGCAACTAAGGGGTTAATGCCTTTAGACCTAACTGTGGGAACAACTACCAGAACCACGGTTTTCTTTGTGATGGACGGTCGTACCAGTTACAATGTGCTACTAGAAAGAGATTGGATTCATGGAAGTCACTGCATACCCTCATCGTTCCATTAATGCTTGGTGTTCTAGAATGACAAAGGCAAAGTAGAAGTGGTACGGCGGACTATATACCCTTTGTTGCAGAAGCAAACTTGGTGGAAAGGTTCATGCATGAAGGAAACTATGGACATGTCAGGGTAGTTCAAGATGGGGAAGAAACCCAGATTTTTGCGTAGAACGAAGAACCATTTCAGTATACGCACTTACTGAAATGTTCAATCAAATGAGGCCAAACATAGTGGCCCTAGAGGAGCTAGTAATTGGCAAAAAGTCAATCAAGGAACTCCGATGAGTTGTCAGCACTGAGGTAACATAGCCGATATACAGGTCTTCAAAGCCAAGTTGATGGCTTTCAATAAAGAATGTAAGGGGAATTGGAGAAAAACGAAGCACTTGAGACATTAAGGAATAAAATAACATTGTTTGAGTTGGAGCAAAACATTGATCGAGAAGTTAACAAGGTGGATTGTTTGGAGGAGGAATCATCTCCAAGGAACTCAAACGAAGAGATGATTGGAATTGCAAAGCTTGGGCATGCTCAAGTACAAGATCCTTTGGTAAAGGTGAACATTGGCGATGGAGGGAAAGATCGTCCAACTTTTGTCAGCCAAATGCTCAGTCAAGAGGTAAGTACCAAATTGATTGCTTTATTGAAAGAGTATAAAGATTGCTTTGCTTGGGAGTATCAACACATGTCTGGTTTAGATAAAGGTTTAGAGGAACATAGGTTGCCAACTAAACTGAATTTTAAGCATCATAAACAACCCCCTAGGCGTTTTGCCCCTAATGTATTGCCTAAAGTAAATAAATAAATAGAGCGATTGTTAAAGGCAGGCTTTATTAGAACAGCCAGGTATGTTGAATAGTTGTCCAATATCGTGCTAGTACTAAAAAAGAATGGTAGCATTAGGGTGTGCATAGACTTTAGAAATTTGAACTTAGCAACGCTAAAAAACGAATATCCAATGCCTACGGTAGACTCTCTAATAGATTCAACTGTCAGTCATGTAATGTATTCTTTCATGGATGGGTACTCAGGGTATAACCAAATCTACATAGCTGAAGAAGACATACATAAAACCTCATTTAGATGTCCTGGATCTCTGGGTGCTTTGAATGGGTAGTTATGCCTTTTGGCTTAAAAAATGCAGGGGTAACCTATCAAAGGGCAATTAATTTGATGTTTCGTGACATGATATGTCAATTTGTTGAAGTTTACGTAGATGACATAGTAGTCAAATCTGTTAAAAAAGAAGATCAGTTTGAATAATTAAGACGCTCTTTTGAACGAATGAGATAATACAAGCTAAAATTGAACCCCTTCAAATGTGCGTTTAGTGTTAACGCATGGAATTCTCTTGGGTTTTTAGCACACAAAAGAGGGATTGAACTTGACAAAAATAAGGCAAAGGCCATTCTAGAGGCTAAACCACCTAGTAACGTAAAGGAACTGCAAAGATTCCTAGGCCAAATAAACTTCTTGAGACGCTTTATCTCTAATTGTGCAGGGCGAACTAAAGTATTTTCGCCTCTCCTAAAGCTGAAAAAACAGGACGAGTTCGTTTGGAAAGAAGAACATCAAAAGGCTTTTGAAAGCCTGAAGACATATCTGTCAAGTCCACTGGTTTTAGTATCACCTATCTAGGGACGACCAATGAAGATGTACATATCGACTGAACAAGAGTCAATAGCCGGGATGGTCGCACAAGAAGATCAATTTGGCGAAGAAATGGCAATCTATTATTTGAGTAGACAATTAACAAGATGTGAATGTAATTATTCTGATGTTGAAAAGTTATGTCTTGCTTTATATTTCACATGTACAAAGCTAGGGCTTATCTACGGCATGTGACTGTTTACTTGATTTCTAATGTCAATCTAGTTAAGTATATGTTTTCTCGTCCTATTTTACACCAAAGGATATGCCTTTGGACTTTGGCATTGTCAGAATTCGAGATACAATATATACCCCAAAAGGCAGTTAAAAATCAAGCATTGGCTAACTTTCTGGTTGACCATTCGTGTCTTGATTTGCCCAAAGAAATTGAATTGGAAGTAGACTCATTCGAGTTAAAACCTTGGGTTTTGTATTTTGATGGATCCAAGACTTCTGAAAGGGTAGGGGTAAGAATAGTTATGATAAATCCTCTAGGAGTTTATTATAAATTTGCTTGCACTTTGGATAGAATGTGTACTAACAATCAAGCCGAATACAAAGCCTTGATTGTGGGACTAGAGCTGTTAATAAAATTGGGAGTAAAGAATGTAATCGTTAGAGGCGATTCCCAATTAGTAATTTACCAACTGACTGGTGATTTCAAATGTCAAAGTGTTCTGTTATAAACCAATATGATATCGCCCAAAAATTATTAGAAGAATTTGATCAAGTGGAACTACAATACGTTAGCAGAATGTACAACGATGTGGCAAATGAACTAGCCTAAATGGCTTCGGGCTATTCAAGGATGCCAAACTTAGAATCCACTTGTGAGTACGGGGTGATTTTGCCCACAGTACAACGAAGGGCGAAAAAGATCAATGTCCATTGCATACAAGACGGGGATGCAATAGATTAGAGGGAGAAGATAAAAATATTCTTGAAGGAACCTAGTAAAGAAAATAACAGAAAGATGAGGTTACGCTCGTTGAATTACGTGTTGATAGACAAAGAGTTGTATAAGAAACGTCCAGACGGTGTGTTGTTGAAGTGTGTGAGTCTGCAAGAAGCCAATGTAATCATGACTGAAGTGCATGAAGGGATGTGTGGAGCTCATTAGGCTGACCAAAGAATAAGGTGGTTGGTTATTAGGAATGGATATTTTTGGCCTAAGATGGGAGAATCCTCTGTCCAGTATACAAGAAGTTGTCTAGCATGACAGAAGCACGACCCAATACAAAGAGCACCAGCAAAGGAAATGACATCTATTATCAAACATTGTCCATTTAAAGGCTGGGCGGGAAAATTTATCCTCCATCGTGCAAGCAACATACGTTCATAATAGTTGCAACGGATTTCTTCATTAAATGGGTAGAAGAAATACGGCCAATACCTCTAAAGGAAATTTCTCAGAGAAGTATTATAGACTTCATTCGTGACCATATCATCTATAGGTTTGGAATACCTCAGACGTTAATGATGCGCTACGATACATCTTTAAATGGAGATCAAGTGAAGGAATTCTTGAGCAAATTTGGAGTCAAGTTAGTAAACTCTACGCCTTATTACGCTCAATCTAACGGGCAGGCAGAATCTTCTAATAAGATTTTGAAAAATGTCATAAGGAAAATGATAGACGGAAATGCCAGGAATTGGCACGAATGCCTAAATAAAGCTTTATGGGCATATAGGACGTCACCATGCTCAAGTACCAAGGTAACCCCCGCTTTTCAACTTACCTATGGGCAAGAAGCGGTGTTGCCTATGAAAATCAACGCGCAGTCAATTAGAGTAAGCATGCAAAATAATTTAAGTGATGGAGATTATGCAGAATTGTTAGTCCAAATTTTATTAGAATTGGACGAGTTAAAGTTGGACGTCCTAGACAGGTTGCAGGCTCAAAAATGAAAAATGGTTAAGTTCTACAACCAAAAAATGATAGCCAAGTCCTCTATCCTGAACGATTTGGTGTGAAAAACAATACTCCATTTGGATAGCAAAGATCAAAAGTATGGCAAATGGTCGCCCAACTGGGAAGGACCATATAGAGTGTGAAGCATATTGCCTAATGGAGCTTACCACTTGGAGGATTTAGATGGCACTAGGCATATATAATTCATTAATGGTAAGTATCTAAAAAAGTATGTGTCTTCCATATGGGAAAGTGAACAAATATAAGCATGCAACATATCATCAGAATGAAGTAAATTGGGCGATTGCATTCAAAGTAAACAAAGAGCGAAATACGTTCGAAATAGGATATCTTATTATCAAATGTTTCTTACAAATTAAAAGAGATAAAACAAGCAAAAGTATTACATAAGCCGCAATATAAAGCAGGCTATTATTTTTCTTCTATCAATACAACAGGAAAATGTAAATCGGCCATCCTCACACTCCTAGACACTCTGATATAACGTTCCTTACAATTCCAGAGAGACAAAATAATCAAAATACGATTAGCCGCAATTGGAAGCAGGCTATGGTCGTCTTTCCTATCAACTGTAACAGAAAGACAGAAACCGAATTTCTTCGCCTTCCTAAATGTATCGCTGCAGTGACAGGCAGAGAGGCTGAGAAGCACTCTCAACAAGCAATATGGGCCGAAAGATGTCATCAGCAGACCATTGTTTTCACATCCAGATCTCCCATTGGAAATCATAAATGGAAAAGGCGCTGAGAAGACCTTTATTGACTCGAGAACATTTCCTATACATCTCACACCAAAACGCATATCAACAACAGATAGCAAACTCAGAAGAAGAAAGAGTTATCTCAAAAGAAAGCAGCCGATCTCCTGGATACAGAAGATCCATCATCATGGATATTGCAAAGAGTAGTAAGATAGTGATTTGCTGGAGAATAAGGGCGAAGATGGTAAACACATGACAAATACACAGTCTTATAGAGGTAAGAATGCGAAGAGGCAGAATACGAATAGCCAGATGTGCAGTAATCGAAGTTGAAGGAAAACAAATTCCAACGAGATGCCAGAAAGTCAAAGGTCTTACTTTACATAAAAGTGCACTAAAAGAAATGCACAAAGACGGGGTAAGAGGTTAGTAATTAAACTATGGGAAATGTTAGCGACTACAGGATACAGTAATTATGTTGTTACGAAAATTGTTATACAGAAAACATAGCATGCAAACGAATAATAAGTTACTCCATCGATGTTGCCAGCCATAAACATAAGGACAAGTTTCATAACGAAATCGTCCTACAAAAGATTATTAAATGTCGGTGTCGTAACTACAACTTTCCCCACATAGAGCGCATCTGCTCCCTAAGCTTTCTCCACTCGTCGTCCTGTTTATCGGAGGCGTTGGACAGCCCGATCCCGTAATCCTCATCAACCTCCAGTTTGGTGTAACGCTCAAGCAAGGGATGGTGTTGCTCAATCTCTTAAGCAGCAGCATGCTTCTTTACAGCCAGCCTGGCCCTGTAGTCATCCATTTTGGCTTGGAGCTCCTTCATTTCTGCAGCCAACTTTATCATCAAGGAATCTTCAACCTTAACCTCATAAGATAGTTCATTTAATTGGACCTCGGCCTTCTCAAGCTCTTGGAACAAAGATACCTTTTCGTGGGAAGCACGAAGATAATGAGTCTGTTCGGCCTTCAAGTCAGCGTTTCTGGCCAGCAAAGAACCGATTTCCGAACGGATAATCTTTAGCATCAGCTTGAAGTCAGTCGAAATAGTGAGAGAAGGACGCTCAAGTGCTTGGACTATATTTGCACTTAACTGCTCAAATTTATCTCTTTGGCCAGGAGCATTTGCTCTGTGGACATCCATGTCCATGAAGACAACGTATTCAAACAATGATTGCCAGAAAACACCCATGTTTTCTTTTGAGGAGGTGGTAGAGGGAGCAATAGGACGATTAGATGAAGAGGAGCAAGAAGTGGCACTCGTTTTAGCCTATTCCCAAGAGGTAAGCAGATTCCGGATGGAGCATAAAATAGAGTCAGCTTCCTGTAAAGAAAGGGCAATCAGTCAACAATCCCATTACAATGAACAAAGTGGAGGTAAAAGGCGAAGCAAAAGATACCACATCAGCAGCATGAGAAACTTGGGGCACATCATCAGGCACTCCAACCATTTGAGGAGCTTTCCCTTTACCTGAGCTAGCAGCTTCTCCCACGATGGGCAAATTTACAAAAATCCTTGTTAAATATCAAGCCATGGTAAGTTACAGTTCAACAACGCAAATAAAGAAAAGACCATATATTCTGTACTACCTTCTGGTCCAACGAATGGGGGGTCAACACCCCGGGGAAGTGGAAGTTCTCCAACTCGACTTGTATCTAAAGTTCCTTCTCCAAATGATTGGGACGAAGAAACCTTAGTAGGAATTGGGGGAGCAAAGTCCAACGATGGCAAAGCCTTCAAAGATGAAGTTGAACTTTTCTGAAAGGTCTAGGCCACACATTAACATATGAAAGATTCTTCACAAGTAAACAAGTCCTGCATTTAAAAGAGTTAAGTACCTTTCTCTTGACGATGAGAGAAACATCATCATCAAGCAAAACAGGCGAAAATGAAACTGGCTGTTTACGGCTGGAGGTATCCTTGGTTGTGTCAGATGGAACAGAGGAAGAACCAGATGGGGTAAGGTTTGTTGCAGAACGTTTGACGCTAACAGACCTTGAAGGAGAGATATGACTCTTTGAGGATGGATGAACAACAAAAGTGGGAGAAACAGAAGAAGTCTCTGAACTTTCCAACAAGTGAAATGCACGGTTGACATCAGTTGCAAACAATCTATGCTTCACTGATGGCCAAAGGCGATAAAAAACAGGATGAGTAACAAATGTGGAGTTGAAAGGAGCCATATAGAAGCCTTAGGTTAAAGTGGCATTACGTTTATCAATGTCATGTGCTTCTATTTTGGCAATGGTATGGAAACGGTCTGTCAAACTCTTGGAGAAGCATAGAGGAACAGGCCAAGTTTGGCCAAAACCCAGTTGACGAGCAAAAAACTGAGGGGCATATATCTCGACCCCAGCCTTGGTATTGGTCCCAGTCACAATATCATGTAACAGTTCTTTCCCAATTAAGAATTAAACCCAGATGGGCAAAACAAAGCTCACATTATTCATGGTAGAAAGGATTTGTACGTAGATGGGAATTTGGTGAGTAGGAAAAGGAAAAAAAAGAATGAATAGAATTCAAAGTGTAAAAGAATGTGAAAATCTCCCTACTAGACATTCTCACAGGGCTCAGTTAATTGACAAACAGCTCGTAGCAGCTAACTGATGTAGGAGGGGTTTGGAGAGCACCAAGCTGTGGAAAGTATGCTCTCAACCACAATTAAGCAAGCCAAAGAGGTCCACTGCCAATGGGAGATGCACTATTTCGCAGCCAAGATTGAAAAGAAGTCATGCCTCTATAAATGGCAGCTAGGAAGAATGAACAAAGATTCAAGGGCCTACCACGTGCTAGCTCATTTGCTATGGGCAAATACGACATGGAGGGCTTCATACTGGTCACACAGAGGACATATCTACAAAGCCAGAGTTGGAGAAAGGCCACACGCTCAAAATGAGTGGGTTCGGCGCTAGTGTTGTTGTAAAGTGTTTGCATGACCGAATAAGAATCGGTAAGTTTCTTGTCAAATTTTGGATCAGTGCTAGTAACTAACATGGTAGTGGAGATGGATTCGCCCATAGGCGAAAGATTAACTAAAGTACCAACATCCCTTAAAGTAACAGACATTGGGCCCAGAGGGAAGATAAAAGTATTATACTCAAAAGATCAGAAACTCAAAGCAATAGGGAAAAGCACGGGATCATAAGTTGGAGGACAAAGCGCAATTTCTAATAAATCAAAAATGTTAGCACGATCAAAAATTGCCTTAGTAGGGCTATTCTTTACCATACGTGCATGCCAACAACGAAAAACAGTATCAGATTTAGGCCAAGTACGAATACCTCGCTCCCGGAGTGGTTTTAATGGAAAGGGATTCAGAAAAGGAGGATCTTGAGTGCATGAAAACAACTGACTTCGGCTTCACCTACAGAATCGGCATCATTGAATGATGGGCCCAGATAAAACTCGTTGAGGTCAGGGTTAGCTGATGAAAGGCAGCTACGTACGGTCTGGTGAGAAGCTCTTGATAGTCTGCGAAGCTAAAGGAGTTCTCCGATGTCGCCATTCGCTAAGAGTTTCAACCTTCTTCCAAAGGAGTAGAAATGCAAATGTTGAGCAAGAAGCCAAGAAGATGCACAGAATTTTCTTTAAAGACGAAAAACTACGAACGTGGGTATAATGGCGCGAAGGAATGGCGTGTTCTTAGGTTTATAAGAGTAGTGTATTATTTCACCTTTTGAAATATAGAAGGTCACCGCCAAGTAAGAGTAATAATTAAGGTTCAGACCCCTTTTTAGGATCTCAAGTGTTGCAAACAGATACTAAGGATGAATATGGCATAAGATTAATAATCGATATTAATTTTGCCATATTGGGGGTAATTGTTGACACCTAAAAATGCAGCCCCAGATAAATGGCTCAAGGAAGGAAGCCCAAATAGGAAGTCCGAAGGATATGCCTAGAAGAGACTGTATGGAAGGCCTAAGATAGAGTAACGTAGTGGAGGCCCATTACCGCTAGGGCCCAAATACGCAAAATGCCCAAGACCTGGGCGAACGTAATGCCTGGCTATTATTCAGGGTGACAGCATCACCATCGCCCAAACCTGTGAGACACCCAAGCCTGGGGCGAATACAGCAACTGGTTATTTAAAGTAACAGTTCTAGAAGTAGTTAATGAGTAATCTCATCATGTCCCATGATCCAAGAATCTCAGATCGTCTGAGTTTTCTTTAATTGTTAGCGAGACCCGACTTTCCTCGCGAAACATGTTCCTTAATTTGTAGAAATTTCATTTTTTCCCCTATATTTGTGGACTTAATATAGAGAAGTAATAAAATATGTAAGATAAATTAAATGTTAATAAATCATAAAACTCAATAATTCTTAAATAGTGGATATATGTATTAGTACGGTTTTAAAGAACAATATATTTCAATAAATACAAATTACATCTACCCACGTTTTTCTACTTCACAATACAAAAATAAGATTTATAAGTTTTTTTATTCAAAAATCAGATAATAATTCAAAATTGTAATATTAATAATTATATTGTAAAATTAAATTAATATACATTTAAAACCATCCAAGCCAACCACCCACTTAAACCATAATCATTCTCCTATGGATTAATCTTCTTGTACATAGGGGGATACATAAATGTGTCCACAATGGACACCCAGCACCCCCTATTGCATGGAGTGCTGGTGGGGCGTGCCGGGTGTCCATTATGGACACCCTTATGTATCCCCCTATGTACAAGAAGATTAATCCATAGGAGAATGATTATGGTTTAGGTTGGTGGTTGGCTTGGATGGTTTTAAATGTGGCACTCCATCCAATAGGGAGGTGTCGGGTGTCCATTATGGACACCCTATGTATCCCTAGTAAAGCCCTTCTCCTATTCTCCTCTTTCTATCCTCTATAATATCTTCTCTCTCTCCAACCTCTTCTCTTTTCCATCTATTTATCGCAACTATTGAAAAATTTCATCGAAGACCATCGCAACGGCACTCATCACTACTACTACGATGACGATGTCATCGCTACGCGCGGCATGAGCAGTGCCACAACAATGGCATCTTGGCAATGCTATTGCAAGCGGTGAATGATTGGGGATTTGATAAAATATGGCTGCGATCTGGTGCCGAAGTTTTTGGAGTGGTTTCTATTGGTTGTGTGTGGTGGAGGTGGTAGTGACGACGATGCTGGTTTATTTTTGGGTAGTGCTAAACTTCGTTAATTGGATGGCATGGCAAAATACAACCATAGTTTCCTTTTCTCTATCGACAATGAGTATTACATAGTCGACTTCACTAGACTAACCAAACGTTGCCAATTTGACTCGTTCACGTCTATTCTATTCGTGTAGAAATATATTATTAGGTAAGTGAATGATTGTTCAAATGGAGGTTTACTTCATTAATTCGACTGAAGTAAAGAATTTTAGAGACGTTTAGAAACTGTGCATGTTTGGCAAAGCTTAAAAAATTGATGTGAACATGTTTTCTACCATAAGTTACAAATTTGTTCAAATAACTTTTAAACTTAGCCTAGCCATACTGCTAGTTCTAAGATAGAAGCACCTTACTGTATCCCAGCAGGTGTGGCGACGACCCTGAAAAGCACGATGTTCGAGGATTTTCGACATTGGTGGCGCAGGTTGAGCATAGCAGTAGCTTATCTGCTTCAGTCTTAGGACTGGGCCTTCAAGTTCGCGGATAGAAAATTCAAATTTCGTGATGCCTAGGAACAGATTGACCTGTAACGCATCTGCAGAGAAAGGAAAGGTAATCGATGGCATTCAGTTCATTGACTCATCGGCTAAGATAACTGCACCATGATCAAAGAAACAAGAGTTTAAATGAGTCCTTCCTCATTCGTACCTTTTCATTTGAAAAGGCAAACAAATAATACCCCATCCCCTTTCGTCTTTCCAATCAACAATATGTAATTTCATCTCCTTCCCCGCCTGCAATAGTGAGAGGGGGAGATGGTGTCCTCGCAAACTTTGGAGTCACGGGCAGGGAAGAAAAGGAGGGACGTCTCATGTAAACCAGGCATGCAATGGACGAACCAACAAGAGTATAATATTATCAACTTTCATTTCTGGGATGCATGAATGCACGAGGATCCTAAAAGTCCCAGAAATTATCAAAGCGCTTGTTGAATCCATTGAGATTGAACAAATTCGTACCTGCCTGAAGAAAATCACAGGATCAATACACAGATTAAATATGAAGTATGATTTACCAGATAGTAAGTCATGACGTAGATAGACAACAGAAAAGGTTGTCGTTGCATTTGCGACCAATCACGACTAAAATGATGCAAAATATTGACCTTCAGAAGGGCCCTCCAACAACCAATACATTAGAAGAATTGGACAACAATCTATGCAATAGCAGCACAAGCATGTTTGGCTAAGCCTTAAGAAAAAGTAAATGTAATTAAAAGTAACTTATAAGTTTAGCCAAACACATGTCTCTAAGCTTAAAAGTCACTTTTAAATAATTTCTTTTTACCAAAGAAGTCTTAAGTAACTTCTGTTAAAACTTACTGTTCGAAAAGTAAACCTTTACTTGCTTTCGATAAAAGTACTATTACGCTTTTTAAAGCTTCACCAAACTAGCTGTTCTGTCATCATTCATCAGCATACGTGTTCAGGATACATCTGTCAAATTTAAATTTACAATTGCAATAAAGAACCCAAAAAAAAAAAAAAAAAAAAAAATTTAAAGAACGTCTAATATAGCCAATATTTCCACTAGTTTATTAGCACCTACAGAACTGAACCTCGAGCGTCATGAACCAATTAAAGCAATGGAAAACACAAATAACAATATCTTTCCATCTAAAAGAGTAGAATACTTGAATAAAGGTGAAACCAATTCAAGCAACATTACAATATTACTGTGTAAGTGTGTATAACACAGTATTTAGTTTACACAAGTGAAAAATGCCACAGTTAATCTAGCACTTTTGACCAGATTAACAGGGCCGATGGATTGATGGAACATGTTGAAAATCAGACCTTTAAACTTATTAAATGGCCGTACCCTTACTATAATCACGATCTTCCAATCATGGGAATCCAGTTAGAAGTTGTTACCGTTATTTGAGTTCCTCATATCCTAGAAATTTCCCTTGGAAGTGTGTGTGGAAATCTAAGGTCCCTCCTTGAGTGGCCTTCTTCTCGTGGACTGCAGCATTGGGGAAGATCTTGACTATTGATAATCTTCGAAAACGTGGCCTTTTCTTGGTTGATTGGTGCTGTTTATGTAGGGAGAGTGGGGAGAGTCCTAACCATATTCTTCTGCACTATAAGCTTGCTCGGGAGTTGTGGGATTTGGTGTTTGCTTTGTTTGGTGTCCAGTGGGTCATGACGAGAACGGTTTTTGATCCTCTCTCATGTTGGAAGGGACCTTGGGGCAATAGTAGGACTACCTTGGTGTGGAGGGTTGTTCCTCACTGTGTCTTTTGGTGTGTTTGGAGGGAAAGAAATGCTCGACATTTCGAGGACACTGAGACGTCCATCCCAGAGTTGAAGAGTAGTTTCTTTCATTTATTGTTCGAGTGGGTTAAGGGTTTGGGTATTCAATCCATCAGATCTCTTGTGGAGTTGTTGGACCATTGTAATCTGTGACTCTTTTGTCATTTTGTATACTTCTAGTATACTGGGACCTTTTTAATAAATGTTTAATTACTTATCAAAAAAAAATGGGAACCCAGTAATTACGTCATTAACTATAAAAAGACCTTGGCACCCAATGCAACGATGTCGACGAGCAATTGAAATAGCCAGGCAAATAGAAGTACGAAAAGGGAACAAAAATTTAAATCTAAGGAAAAATGTCTCATCTCAAGGTATGCGTGCAAGCACAAAGCCAAAGGCAAAGCAACACCGGGGCGACAGATAATTTCGTGAAGCTACAAATGCAAGAAACTTGTACAATTCTGAATTCTGAATATGGCACATCATGTCACAGACATAATATTCAACATAATGTGGTTTATAATGAATAAACTGCCTGAGGGGAGTAGATAGATGCACACTTACCTAGCCCATAAAGAACATACAATTACAAATGCAGGTTTTAAGCATCTAGTGCATGCAGGGGCATGTATATGTCCAAAAAAACTAGCCCACCCATGGCTTCAGTCCTGAGTGTGTGCGACGATAAAAAAAAAATTCAAAAGAAATAGAGATAGATTGAATAGATATCAATACTACCTAACTATCTAGATTTGCAATAATATTGCTTTATAACAAATCCCAGTGATTCAAACCACAAACATGATGACAGTGATTGATTTAAAAATATAGTGATACAAAAGAATATAAAACCAGAAAAATGCAATCCGTACCTCTGTAAAACAAAAGTCACTGAATGAATAAACCATCAGCCACACAGCGTTAACACGGAGATGGCTATTGAAGAAAACCTCAAGGCAAATTATTTCTCCCCATGTCCAGTAGAGATATGAATCACCAAATTCAGCTTTGAGATACAATATAGAAAATTAGAACCCCTGAATCAAAAGGTCAACAACTACATATGTTCAGATAAAATACATTTCTGGAGTGTTCATCATATTTGCACTGGATGATGACACATTCTACAGCCTGCTGCAGAGGTGTATGAAGTCTAATAATCATGCCTCAAAAGTCAAGCAGTTTGGTGAGAACAATCAATGAAAATATTAAATGCAAATGGCAAACAGCTGCAAGCAGATACACTAAGTAAAACAGTTTAGATAGAGCTGTGGATTATATTCTTTTAAATAATCTGGATAAGCTTCGGCTCGTTAGGAACTAATCAGATGTAAGGTTTCAATATCCAATATGCCAAGCACATTGTTTTTTCTTAAGAAGGTATGCCCATGCATACATCATTAAACTTCTTATAGAACATATGCTGTTTTATGGATAATCCTCAGAACCTTAAACCATAATAAGTGTACATTTGGCAAAGTTTTCAAGTGCTTATAAGCAAGTCAAATATCATTTTTAACCACACATTTCCTAAAACCCACAAGTTTTAGTTACTTTTTAATCCTACATTCCTTGGGACTTGCTACTTATAAGCACTTAAAATCTTAGCCAAGCAAGCATTAATTATTTCTGGAAACATTGATGCGCGTACATACAAGATATTGAAATACCATGTGCAAAGATAGATTTCTGCAGCTGCACCATTAAACTTACAAAACTTTTTGGCCCCCCAATATAAGAAGCTGAAAAGCAGGCACCACCAAGAAGCTTAGATATGAGATCCAAAGCAATAGAACAGACGAGCATATTGAAATTCACAAGAAGAATCAGCTTTTAATAAGATGAATGCCTTTGCTCAAACAGTGGTTACGCAAGAGTTTTAGAATTGGAGAAAACATCATAAGTCAATAATACCAAATAAATTGGACAGAATAAGGGATCAGCTCTTCTAGTATGCTAATGCTCCAACTCTTGTGCTAAATATTTCAATCTTAACTCATAAAATGGAGCTGAAAAATCCAAAATAAAAATTTTAATTTGTCTTCACAGGAAGTAAATGACTACTAGTGATGGGCAATCACAATTATTTTTACTATTTTCCACTACCAAGTTATTTATTACCAGGAAGACCGAAAAAAGCAACTCAAAAAACTAATCCTAAAGGTTGGAAGAAGATGGCCACAAGTCCATCTAAATGCTTGAACCCTTTTCTCCATAATGCAAATCTTCAACATAGAGGTCTCCCAAGGACTAATATCTATGATGCTTGGACCCGGGTATGAGTACGTACCTAAGTGTCGGATCTTTTACTTTTTAAAATGTAGGATATAGGAACATGGCTAAAAAGAGTCCAAATTTCGAACACAGTACGTGGGTACACATACATATTTCAAACTTCAAATTTTTTCCCCAAAAATTTACATGTAAAAACTTAAATAATAATCAAGGGCCACCCCACCCAACTAAATTAAGCCCAAAACAGCCCCAATTACATACCAATTACATATAACCAAAATTAGCCCATATAACCAAAGCCCACTATCTAAAATTTATTTTACCCCAGCCCAACCCATACAATTAACCCATCATTACATACAAAACCTAACCTGGTCCATAAATCCCTTCGTCTTTTCCAGATCTGCTTCTTCACTTGGCCACTTATTCTGCCTCCATCCCACATCTAGAGAACTTGGGCCATAAATCCTCCAACTTCGTATTCTGCAACATTGTTATTGCTTCTTCCCGTTGCCGCCTTCAATGCCACTGGTTCTGCCTCCACCCTACATCCAGAAGCTACCGTGTGGACTTGAAAATTGAAGAACACACCCCGTATTTCATACCAATACTCGTGTCGTGTCGTATCCCGACCATTTCGAGGAGTCGGAGCATCACAGATATTGATAAATGGCTGTTGCACATAGGTCAAAGTGCTACATGGACCCAATTCAATAACTTGAGCATTCTAGTAGGCCTAGCTCTTACTAGTTAGACTCCAAAAGAAATGGAAGATTGGGGCGAAGGCCATGTAGGGTGTATTTGCATGTGTACTGTCTTCTGAGTAGGTTCAAGAAATATGAACTTCTGGTTATCCCAAGTAAGTGATCCTCAATCATTTACTTCACCTACCATGAGTTCAAACCAAGAATGTGGACAAGAGCTAGTTCAAAGAAAATGTTGGTGTTGAGAATGAGAGGCTTCAGTTCCCTAAATCAGAAAGGGTATCCATTGACAGCATCCCACATATCTTTTGCTGCTGACAAAAGGAGATAAATTTGTCCAGTTTCAGGCCCCTTCAAGTTCACAAGCCAGGCCATCACTGTTGAGTTTTCTGTCTCCCAAATCTGGAATGCATATTCTTCTCTCTCGGCAGAAATTTTGCAGCACCAGCAAGATAACCAAACTTACCCTTCCTGCGAAAATTTTCTTCACGGATTGAGACCAATAAAGTTCTATTCATTCAGTTTGGGATACGTTATATGTTGCTTGAAGGACTTGTGAAGTAGAATTCCATGGTGAAACATCTTCACTAACTCCAAACATGATGAACAAATGATTAAAGGTAGTGGGAAAGACGAAGGTAATTAAGTGAAAGACCGAGGCTAATTAGAAAGAGACATGAAGGTCAGCTCTAATACCATGAAAATGGGTTTGATGAAATCTGTATATTTTCAGAATACAAAAAGAGGTATATAAAGAGTGAAGTGAGGAGGGAAAGGCAATATACAGAATTCCCCAACCCTAAGAAACAAAAATGCCAATTTCTAAACTAAAACTGAGAGCTCCTAAGTTAATGGCAGAAACTGATTACCAAAATGGCTCTTAAGAATTAGGGGTTCGTTTTTCTACAAACCCTTGCTTAATTTTTTATGCTATTTACTGAGGCACACACCTCAGCTTAATGAGGATGCCCGGAGGCGCAAGCCTTAAGGCCTGTGCCTCAATATTGTTGTTAATATGTAAAAGAAACATCAAAAACTTTATTTATAAGTGGGCCCAACAGTTATTTTTACTTGTTTAACCTAAACTAGTTAATATTACACCCCACCCAAGATAAACAAACCAAAAAGCTTTTTCATCCTACTCCACGCCTCTACCCAATTCCCACAATATTCTGGCAGCGTCTGTCTACAAAATTCCGGCAGTTTGCAGCATGTTATTTTTCTGTTAATTTTTTTAATTTTGTTTCTGAGATTTTTGTTTTCTTTGCTTTTATTCGGACACCCAAGTTACCAACCACAATTTTTCTTTGAACTTGGCAGCTCCAGAGACTTTTAAACTTTTTTCAACTGGACTATTGATTATTTGCTACTTTATTATTTAATTTTGGTGTTGTTTTGTTGAGAGTTTTGAAGATTGTTTATGGTTTATTACATGTTTATTTTTGTATTATTTTATAATTTTTTTACTCCATTTTTTGGTTTTTTGGTTTGTGATGAGACTTGCGTCTCAAACTGAGGTTTTTTGACTTAATTTTGGTGTTGTTTTGTTGAGAATTTTGAAGATTGTTTATCGTTTATTACATGTTTATTTTTTGGTTTGTGATGAGACTTGGGTACCTTTTCACATCTTTTTAAAAATTGATTAAAGAAGAGCAATCTTATTATATTCCGAGGATTTTAAAAATCATCCAGAATTGCTCTGACCAATACATCTCTTGATCATAAGCTTGATCCTGGATTAATGCATCAGCGAGATAAAAATAAAATAGCAAAGAATAAGAATATTTATTACTATCATGACGTCTTCCCTTTGCTTTCCTTTAATCTAACTTATCGCTGAAATACAATCCCTTAATGCGCAAAACTAAGTTCAAAGTTCAGGCATCTAGGCCAGTGCTTCAGCTAAATTTACTCGTTCTAGATGCTTAGTAGCCAGACCTCTAATATACTAAGTAGCTTCCCCCGCAATTTTTGTCCACTTATTTCTTCCAATACAAATTCATGTCTGATATCTTTTTGATTTAATTGTATTATGGTTAATAACTTACTCATCAACAAGTATGATCAAACAAGAAAGACAAACGCAACAAATCTACCAATAAGAAAAGCATAAAAGTATCTACTTTAAAATGAAAGAATGGGAAGATAGTAGCAATAAATTCGATAGAGAAAACAAGGAAGTGAACTTACTGCCACTGATGAGTACATAGAACGGGCTGAAATGCTTATTTCTCGAACAGAAGTGTAATCAAGTGAGGCCTTGCACAAATGCTAAGCCCAAAGCAAGATAATGATTTCAACTAAACAGCCACAATAATATCCATGTTACTCCTGAATGGTTTGTTTCTCTCTGAAGTTGATAAACCTGAGTGTGTATCATTTGATATACATTGCTCTATTTTATAGGCTTCATTTGCCATCCCTGCCTTTCTGAGGCAAGATACTAAAGAGGTTGTGGTAATACTATCTGGGGCACAACCCAATGTCAACATCTTATCAAAAATGCTTATTGCTTCAGACATTCTTCCTTTCATACAATGCCCCATAATAAGAATGGTGAATGTCAGCTTATCAGGGCTGCATCCTTTCACCTCCATTTCTGCAACAATAGCATTTGCCTCATCCACATTACCAGCCTTAGAAAATCCATCAATTACAGGATTGTATATAAATGGTTGGGGAATGATATCTTCCCTCAATTGCAGCTGCCTTAATAAATCACGAGCTTCATTTAGTCTATTCTCCTTGCACAGAGCATTAATGAGAACAGAGAAAGTAAATAAATTTGGAGACACTTTCCTCTCATTCATTTCATCCCAGAGCTTCAAGCCTTGCTCTAACCCACCGGCCCGACAATGACCATCAATGAGAGAGGTGAAGGAGAAAACATCAGGATGATATCCACCACCAACCATCCTTTCATATATCTTGGATGCTGAAACCATTTCTCCCTTTTTGCCAAAACCATCAATAAGAACATTAAAAGTAATTAAGTTTGGCCTAATCGCGTGATTACTCATCTCATCAAAAAGATCAGCAGCCTCCTCCATCTTACCCAATTTGCAGTATCCAGAAATAATTGATGTATACGTCACAATATCTGGCAAAAACTCACCTTGTGATTGAACTTCTCTCAATAACTTCCGTGCTCTATCCGCGTTACCAATCCTACAGAGCCCATTAATGAGCGTATTGTATGTAATAAGATCCGGCAAACAATTAAAACTCGTCATAATATCAAAAAACTCAAAAGCCTTATCTACCTTCGCCACTTTGCACAATCCCCTCATAATTATATTAAAACTACATGTATCTGGGCAGAACCCCCGTAATCTCAAAATATGATCTCTAAAAAAACTAACTGCCTCATCAACCTGATTTCCTTTACATAACAAGCTCAACAAATTGTTGCATACAAAAGAACTTACAACTTCCTCTTTCTCAATATACAACTCAGCTTGTGAAATCAAAATTTCTTTGGCAGTCCTAAATCTGCCGGCATTCACAAAGGACGAAATTGCATAATCTAAAACCAAACTATTGGGGAAGAATCCATCTGTTTTCATGTATTCATATGCTAAATTAGCCAAATCGTGCAGGCCAACTTGGCAGAGTGACCTCAGAAGCAACTCAAAAGTAGGAATCGAATGAATGAGATTTAAATTAAGCCTTGTATATTGAAAGAAGCTAAATGCCAACCTGGGGTTATTTAGTCTGCTATTCACATATTGAATAACGCTGAAAGCTATAAAAGGGTTCAAATTTTTGCGGAAATAATCAGAACTAAAAACAGTGAGAAACTGGGAGTCACTAACACAGAGAGTACATACTACTTTTACGAACCACGGAGTGGAGGAGTGAGAGAGGCGTGACTCTTTCTGCGCTTGACCATGGAGAAAAGCTGTAGAGAAAATCTTGGATATGGAAACTCTTTGAGCCCACAATGGCATCGTTATAAAACGCTTCACGGCTTATTGATTTTCTATCAATATACAAAAAAAATTGATGGGTTTTTGCTGAAACATTTCGGATTATGGAATCAAATCTAATGTGGGATTGAAAATGCTGTTTCAAGTTTAGGGTTTAAGAGAGTGTGAATTTGAGAGAGGTTGTAGAGTGTTTTAGGGTTGACACGCTCCGGGACGGAACGAATCTAGCCAACTGCAGTTTCGGCGTTGGGTTGTAGTTTGCTGTTTGTGAACAAAATCATGAGGGCATACTAGGAACATAGTTTTTGGGACTTTTTGCCCAACATTTTGGTTATATTCATTCCACACTTTTCTATAAATGCACTAAAAACTTGATAAAAATTGAAAATTTTGGGTGTGTTTGAACCACATTATTTTGAAAGAATGTATTTTGGAATAGTAGATTGATAAACAATGTGTAATTAAAAAAGAAGGAAAAATTATTAATGTGGTGAAAAATATTATTTTATTGAACAATATGTGATTAAAAATGAGTAGAAAAATGATAATAAAAATTTTAATGTATACCAAATAGGGGCTTTCCTTACAAGCTTAGTCAATTATAATGTTTGATAAAAAGGCCTAAACTCGATACTTTTTCATCAATTAGCCTTTAATATGTTTTTATTAGGTTTAATTTTACAAATAGTCACTGAAGTTACATCAAAATAACAAAATGGTCACTGAAGTTCGAAACTTGCATTAACGGTCACTCAACTTTCAGGCACTTTCAAAAATGGTCACTGAGATAAATTTTTGGACTTATTTGTTCTAATTGAAACCTAAATTAACAAAACACGGTCCCTTCAAAATTGGAGGACCTGGAGTGCAATTCATTTTTTTGTATAAAACACCATCCCTTCCATACCGAAGATTCTTAAGCCAATCCCCTCTATCTTTTCCCTCTATAAATCATTTGTAGAACCTCGTTGCATTGTGAGTAGGCTCACCATCACCATACTTACAACCAGCAAACCACTACCAAAACGTAAATTGCATATTAACTCGCTTACTCTCTAATTTGGCAGATGCAGATATGCATCTATTGATGAAACTTTAAATTAGATGCACACAAATAACTAATTACCATACAATTGGCATGTGCATATACACAAATTTGTGTTTTTATTCAGAGACAGCTAAAAGTTAGAGTTGATGAATTTACGTGGCGAGAAAGAAGAGTTTCAATTATTAATTAACTTGGTCGTTCTTGTCAACTTCTACATGTTGCCTTCAAGTAAATATACTTAAAAGCTAGATAGTAAACTACTGTGAAAATAAGAAAGTTACACCAAGTGCGGAGACAAAGAGTTTTACTTCTGTTTTAGGCACTAATTTCAGAACTCCGATGATTCACTTTTCTTGGGAAAATTCTAAAGCCATTTTTCTTTCTTCGCTTTTGTTGGAAGATTCATCACAGAGATAAATTTAACATTTTACCTTAGCAAAGCCTTCAACGGTACCAGTCTGGGTCCCATAAAAGATGGCGACTTTCTTCTTTCCATTGTCCACTTCCTTCGGATCCACCACGACTTTGCGCACCACCGGTTTCGGTGGCGGCACCATCTCCTTCTTGGATGATACCGCGGCACGGCACCACATAATAATCATAAAGCACCCAATCAGCACAGCCACGAAGGTCATCAGCACCATCATCAAGTCTCCGTTCTCCATCAATATCGCCACCACTAAAGTCGACACGACCTTCGAGGACCCATTAGAATTTGAAAATGTTTGTCAATCCACCACACTCTGAAACGGTGGTGATAGTTTTCCATTTATAGAGATAAATGTACATGTACAGCTATACAACAAGAAAGGAAAACAATTATGAAATTAAATACAACATCTCTACAATCATGGGCTACTATAATTACGACAATGACTGGGCTGCTACAATTACGGTAATAACTGAGAATCAGAGGAGGATTCTCTGGAATCCTCAACACCCCCCCCCACGCGCCCGCGCGCAAGCTAAGCGTGGGATTTGAGTAGACGCGAAGCTTGGAGCGAAAAAACACAAAGAGAGACTGAGAGACACTCTTGGTGAAAACATTTGCAATTTGGAGATTTGATGGGACATGTTGAGTGTTGATAGTGCTAGCCACCACAAGTTCCCGAAGAAAATGGTAGTCAAGATCAATGTGTTTGGAACGCTTGTGAGAGACTGGATTAGAGCTCAAGAAGACGGCACTTTTATTATCACACAGAAGAAGAGGGTGATGGGTAGTAGGAACATGGAGATCACATAGGAGATGTGTTAACCAAAGAACTTCGGCAGCAGTGAGGGCAAGAGCAAGGGTACTCAGACTCACAACTGGAGCGAGAGACAATGGGTTGCTTCTTAGCACTCCAAGAGATAAGATTGTCACCAAGGTAAATAGAATAGCCTGAAGTGGAGCGACGAGTGTCAGGACAACCCGCCCAGTCAGCATCGGAATAAGCAACAATACCAGTGGAGGATGAGTAGTAAATGTCAAGCCAAAATGAAGTGTTCATTTGACATAGCAAGTGATACGTTTGACAGTTTGAAAATGGTCATCAGTGGGTGCATGCAAATATTGACTAACTGTATTAACAGAATGAGTAATGTCAGGCCGAGTGATAGTTAAATATTGTAAGGCACCGACAAGAGAGCGATAGAGAGATATCAGCAAAAGCAGAGCCATCGAAAGAGAGCCGCTGAGCTACGACCATAGGGGGCAATAGGTTCACAATCAAGGAGTTGGGCTCGGACAAGAATATTACGAGCATACTTGGTCTAACTGAGGAAAAAACCACGAGAAGTAGGAGTCACTTCGAGACCAAGAAAATAGCTAAGCGAGCCCAAATCTTTAGTAGCAAACTCGGAGTGAAGCTAGTGAACAAAGCTGCTGAGGATAGAGGGATTGTTGTTGGTGATGATAATATCATCCACATAAAGGAGTAAATATATAAGATTCTTATGACGAAGAAGACAAATAGAGAAGTGTCGGCACGACTGCAAGAGAAACCAAGCTTCAAAAGAAATGAGCTAAATCGGTGAAACCAGGCGCGAGAGGCTTGCTTTAAGCTATAGAGCGCCTTTTTGAGTTTGCAGACATGGGTAGGGAAGCGAGGATCAACATAGCCAGGAGGCTGCTCCATATAGACATGTTCGTAGAAAAGGCCGTTGAGGAATGCATTCTTGACATCAAGTTAACGCAGAGGCCATCCATTGGTGACAGCAATAGAGAAAACAACACGAATAGTGGATGCCTTGACAACAGGACTGAAAGTGTCTATATAATCAAGACCAGGGAGCTGAATATATCCTTTAGCAACAAGACGAGCTTTGAGACGGTTGATGAAGCCATCCGATAGGTATTTAGTGCGGAAAACCCATTTGGAACCCACAATATTTGTGTTAGGAAGACATGGAACAAGATCCCAAGTATGGTTGGCACAGAGAGCTTGAATTTCTTCATCCATAGCTGCAAGCCAAGCAGGACTTTTAGCAGTAGACTTGAAGCCTTTGAGCTCAGAGGAGGTGAGCAGAGCATGGAGAAGACCAGAGGTATGATGGCTGAGACAGGCTGGATGACGAGGCCGAAAAACACCTGCTTTGGCTCTGGTGATCATAGAATGAGAAGGAATGGACTGGAGCTGGACCGAAGAATCATCATGGGCCGGAGCAGAAGGTTCAGATCCAGCTGTTAGCGCAAAAGGCTGCATAGAGGAAGGGTGCTGAGCTGAAGGCACTAAGATAGCAGGAACGGGCTCGGTTGGAACCTGCATAGACTTAGAAAAATTATCAAGGCATAAGTGACATGTGGTGGTGCTAGTTCGAGAACTAGATGGATCGGATAGTGGCATTGAGGGCATAGTAGGTTGGGTAGGTGTATGGGAGGAAAAGTTTTCTGGTTCAAAAAAAATGGAAAAAATCAAGAGAGAACATGGGCTTGGCTTGGGAGGTATGTAAGTGAGGAAAATAAGTCTCATCAAATTTTGCATGTTTAGTGATGTAAATCCTAGAGGTAAGCGGGTCAAGGCAGCGAAAACCTTTATAGGAGGGACTAAAGCCGAGAAAGATACAAGGAATACTACGGGGAGAAAATTTATGAGGCGAATAGTCACGTAAACATGGATAGACACGACAACCAAAAGGATGAAAATTAAGATAATTAGGAGCCTTACCATGCAAAATTTCAAAGGGGGAAATACCCCAATGAGAGGTGCAGGCAACCGGTTGAATAGGTGGCCATACAGAAGGAGTCAACCCAAAACCGAGTAGGAACGTGTGAATGAAAGAAAAGGGCAAGACCCATTTTCAGTCACATGGCGATGTTTGCATTCAGTGCGGCCATTTTGTGAAAGGGTGTAGGGGCAAGACATTTGATGATGAATGCCCGAAGAACGGAGTTGAGATTGAAAGCGAGTGCTACAAAATTCAGCACCACCATCACTTTGAAAAATTTTAATCTTGCAAGAGTATTGATTTTCCACAAATGTTTGAAATTGATTAAAGATGGCAAAAAAATCAGATTTTAATTTCATAGGATAAAGCCATGTAAATCGTGAGTGATCGTCAATAAATAAAACATAATAAGCAAAACCCATATTAGATTTCACGGGGAATGGGCCCCAAATGTCACAATGAACACGACCCAAAATAGAAGAGGCCCGACTATCACTTGTGGAAAAAGGGAGTCTATGACTCTTAGCAAGTTGGCAAGTAGAGCAAATAGACGGAGTAGGCAATAAAGAAGTAAGGGAAATCTGTCCTTTTTTATTTAATAAAGAAATAATAGATGGGTTTACATGACCAAGGCATGTATGCCATAACTCATATGAAGCACGTAGAGAGGAATTATTAAGGACAGAAACAAAAGTTGTAGAGCCATGATCCAGTACATAAAGACCACCATCACGTCGTCTGGTTGCCACCACCTTTCCTGTTGCTTTGTCCTAAATGGTAAAACAGGAATCAGTAAAGGTAACAGAGATGGAATAATCTGAAGTCAACTTGCTGATGGACATAAGATTTTTAGTTAGACGTGGGAACACTAAAACATCAAGTAATTGAATGTTGGGAGAAGGAGAGAGGGTACCCGTGTGGGTAATAGACAGAGAAGCCACATTGCCTACAATAACACTATCCTTACCAACATAAGGCTCGGAGGAGTCAAGGGCAGTCGAGTCTGGCGTCATGTGGGCAGAGGCACCGGTGTCAAGGTACTAGTCAGACATGGAGCTTTCAAAAAAAGAACATCCAATCTGAAAAGCTTCAGCAAGCTGTGAGGATGGCTCACTGCAATCATATCGGTTGCGGCATTTGTCAGCCGTATGGCCTTCAGCTTTGTGGATTTGACACCGTGGGGTATAGGAACGATGACCACGCCCCGCTCCTGTGGGTTAACCATTATGGTGACCGTTTAAATGTCCTTGAGAACGACGGTTTCCATTGTTGTGAAAATGGCCATTACCACGTCCACGAGTTACTGTAAAAGTTGCAGAAGACATAGGAGGAGATTCAAGTGATTTTTGAAATAAATCATAACTTTCAGCTTTGGGAATAAGATCATGGAAGGAGGGCAGCGGTGTGAGGGCCATTTGTGTATAAGAGAAAGCAGAGAACTCAGTGCTGAGACCACATAAGAACCAGTGAGATTTGTCGACGTCATCGACTGGGCGACCGATAGCCATTAGCTGATCCCAAAGAGCTTTGAATGCCCGAGAATATTCAGCAATAGTTCTGGTTCCTTTTTTCATCAACTGAAGTTCATCCTTGATCCGTATTTCTCGAGTTTTGGAAGCGTGACTGAAAGCACGTTCCAATGCAACCCAGACATCCTGAGAAGTTTTGAGACCAACAGCTTCTTCCATGGCTTCTTCAGAGAGAGAAGAGAGAAGAAAGCTGAGGATGCGTTGGTCTTTGAGTTTCCATTCAAGAAACTCGGGGTTAGGAGTGGAAGAACCATCAGTGGTGGTGGAAGAAGGTTGAGGAAGAGAACCATCCACAAAACCAAGACAGTCTTGACATTCAAGCAACGGAACCAACTGGCTCTTCCAAAGTAAGTAGTTGTTGGATGAAAGTTTGATAGTTACCATGTGGACTATGGTATTGAACGAAAGAGATTCAGCCATGAGGAGAAAGGAAAAAAAATGAGTATTAGATGTTAATCCAGAGAGGCTCTTGATACCATGAAAATGTTTGTCAATCCACTACACTGTTAAACGGTGGTGATAGTTTTCCATTTATAGAGATAAATGTACATGTACAGCTATACAACAAGAAAAGAAAACAATTATGAAATTAAATACAGCATCTCTACAATCATGGGCTACTACAATTACGGCAATGACTGGGCTGCTACAATTACGACAATGACTGAGAATCAGAAGAGGATTCTTTGGAATCCTCAACAGAATTATCTAATTTCACACCCTTTAGAATAGACGGCATCAAATCGAACGGGAGCTTCTCTGAGGTGGAATCCATGAGTTCTCAGTTGGGTCAGAGCTAGAATTTTGGTGCATTCTCTCATTGGTACAATACAATATTGCACCGAGTTACTAAAAGGGACATTGGTCCCTCGAAAGAGCCAAAGATGGAAGAATCGAAGGCTCGCAGTTGTAAGGCAAAAGGCCTAATGTACATTGATGTGAAGATCAATGGAAAGCCAATCAGGACTATGGTAGATACGGGTGCTATCCACAACTACCTCGCAAGTGCCGAAGTGGATCGACTCGGACTTGTTCTGGAAAAGAGTAATGGAAAGGTCAAAGTCATCAACTCCAATGCTCAACCATGTGTTAGATGGATGACTTCAAGCTTACTTTGGGATTGGAATTTCTTTAAGATACGAAGACAGTGGTGTTGCTATATCTCAATTCACTAATGATGATAGGGAGCAAACCGTATGTCATCCCCACACAAGTTGGGAAGAGAGGTAAGAAGAGTATCTCGGCCATGCAATCTCGCAAGGGTTTCAAGAGGAATGAACCCTCAGTTTTATGCACTCTTCGATTAGAGGAGATCGAAGAGACAACTGATCATATTCCAAAGTCTGTCGGAAGGCTTATTAAAGAATTTGATGAAAGCATGCCGGATGAGTTACCAAAGAAATTGCCACAAGGAGGGCAATTGATTGTGAGATTAAACTTATTACGGGTGCCAAACCTCCCACCAAGGTACCATATCGTATGGCTCAGCCAAAACTTGAAGAGTTTCGGAAACAAGTGGGAAGGGTGTTAGGAAGTGGGACTATCGTGGAGTGCACTTCCACACTACTACAACGTGTATACTACTAGCCTCAAAGGCAAAACGACATTGCAAGTTATGTGAAAACTTGACTTGTTCGTCAGCAAGATATTGCAGATCATCAGAAAAAGACAGACTTACTAGAGCCTCATTCCGTCCTGAACAGACCAATCGAGAGTGGATCGAAGGACTACATTGGTGGATTGCCAAAAGTTGGAGAATTTGGAACTATCATCGTCAGGGTGGACAGTTATTCTAAATATGCAACTCTCACAGCAGCACCCAAGTATGTATCAGCCGAAGAGATAGCTCAACTCTTCTTCAAACATATTGTCAAATACTGGAACTGCCTAAGTACTTCGTCAGTGATCGGGATTCTCGATTTACTGGCATACATTGGACCGAGTTGTTCAAATATCTTGGTTCAACTTTGAGCATGAATTCTAGTTTTTACCCACAATCCGACGGACAGACGAAGCACTTCAATTCTATGCTGGAAGACTATTTCAGCACTCTATCTCTGCTTCGTATGAAATTTAGGTAAAACATCCGGATGTGGCTCAAATGTGTTTCAACACTCAAGAGAGCTCTTCTCCCAATAAGAGTCCTTTTGAGATTACTACTGGCCAGCAGCCGTTACTCTCTCATACTGTGGACATTGATTAGAAACTGTACAAAAAAGTTTGCAGATATGAAGCTGCATGCTTTCAAATTGAAAAGATCAGAAAGGAAGGTCGCCGAAAAGATACTTAGCTATCAAACTACTCGAGCTTCCAAGAAATATCTTCAAGAGTACTTGATCAAATGGAGCGGATGCAACAGCGAGAAGAATAAACAATGGCTCCAAGGACGTCGCCAAAGCTAATGGGGGAGAAGGTCACAGGCTACAACTTTACTTAAGCCCCGTGTTGTAAATAATCTATTTTATTCAGAAAATAGATAGAAAATAGAAAAAGTTTAGTATGATTCTTCGGCCAAAAGACGTCTACTTTCTTCATTGGGTTTTTATTCCGAAGTCTATTAACATTTTCAAGTTTTCTAGTGTTCGCCCCTGCACTAGCCATTGTAATTTCCTGCTTTTGTCTATTGTAATTTCTAGTTTTCAAGCAATCAATGAACAAATTATTTCAGTTGTGTTCAAACTTCATGTTGCAAGCTTCTTTAATTTGTAATCAAATTGTCTTTCGTCCCGACGCGATCGAGAAAAGACGGAAGGTAATCTAGCGGAACAGACTACTGCCACACGGTGTCCCTTTCTTAGCTAAGAAGAAATGCATCCCGTGAAATCGAGTACATGACAATTTTAAAATAAATGAAGACCGAACATTGACTCCATTCGGCATATAAGATTATATCAATCATATAATTTTAAAAAGCATAGAATTTTGAAATCTAATCCTTTTTTGTAGGGATTTAAATCGAATATTTAGTAAATCTTGATAAAAGTCAACGAAATTAAGAAACGTAGAGATAAAAATAGGGTTGGGCCATAAACCGGAAACTGCGAATCCGACCCAACCCGACTAACATCGGGTCAGGTCTGGTCGATTTTGATTTAAAAATAAGTTAGGTCGGTTCGGGTCATGGAAAAGTTCAAAATCGAATCTGTCGGGTCAGGTCAGGTTCGGCCCAAACACGACCCGACCCGACCCATCGCCCACCTCTAGTTAAAAAGTTATAGATTTATGTTACTCATTTCATTAAACCCTAACAAATTGCGTATATAATATACACATCCCATCTTCTCCTAAAACCCTGATTTTAAGAACAAAACCTTTTGACTCTGTAGCTCCAACACCCTCCCGGGTGCGAGACAATTTTAAAATAAATGAAGACCGAACATTAACTCAATTCAGCATATACGATTATATCAACCATATAATTTTAAAAAGCATAAAAATGTGAAATGTAATCCTTTTTTGTAGGGATTTAAATCGAATATTTAGTAAATTTTGATAAAAGTCAACGAAATTATAAAATATAGAGTTAAAAATACGGCTGGGCCCATAAACCCGAAACTGTGAATCCGACCCTACTCGACTCGCATCGGGTTAGGTCAGGTCGATTTTGATTTAAAAATAAGTTGGGTCGGTTCGGGTCATGGAAGAGTCCAAAACCAAGTCTGTTGGGTCAGGTCGGGTCGGGTTTGGCCCAAACACGACCTGACCCATCGCCCACCCCTAGTTAAAAAGTTATAGATCTGTGAAATATACTATCAAAATTAATTTTGATTTAGTCTGGTACTAAAATAAATATATTACTCATTTCATTAAACCTTAACAACTTGCATTTATAATATACACATCCCTTTTTCCCTTAAAACCCTGATTTTAAGAACAAAACCTTCGGACTCTACAGCTCCAACAGCCTTTCAGGTGTGGGACAATTTTAAAATAAATGAAGACCGAACATTGACTACATTCGGCATATACTATTATATCAACCATATAATTTTAAAAAGTATAAAAAATTGAAGTGTAATCCTTTTTTGTAGGGATTTAAATCGAATATATAGTAAATCTTGATAAAAGTGAATGAAATTAAGAAACGTAGAGATAAAAATAGGGCAAGACCCATAAACCCGAAACCGCAAATCCGACCCAACCCGACTCGCATCGGGTCATTTTAATTTAAAAATGAGTTGGGTCGATTCGGGTCATGGAAGAGTCCAAAATTGAGTCTGCCGAGTCGGGTCAGGTTTGCTCAACCCCGACCTAACCCATCGCCCAACCCTAGTTAAAAGTTATAGATTTGTGAAATATACTATCATAATTAATTTTGATTTAGTCTGGAACTAAAATAAATATATTACTCATTTCATTAAACCCGAACAAATTGCGTTTATAATATACACATCCATTCTTCCCCTAAAACCTTGATTTTAAGATCAAAACCTTCGGACTCTCCAGCTCCAACGCCCTTCCGGGTGTGGGACGATTTTAAAATAAATGAAGACCAAACATTGACTCCATTCGGCATATACGATTATATAAACCATATAATTTTAAAAAGCATAAAAATTTGAAGTGTAATCCTTTTTTGTAGGGATTTAAATCAAATATATAGTAAATCTAGATAAAAGTGAATGACATTAAAAAAACGTAGAGATAAAAATAAGGCTGGACCCATAAACCCGAAAACCGCGAATCTGACCTAACCCGATTCGCATCATGTCGATCGTGTCGATTTTGATTTAAAAATGAGTTGGGTCGGTTCAGATTGTGGAAGAGTCCAAAATCGAGTTTGTCGGGTCGGGTCGGGTTGGGTTTGCTCAACCCCGACTCGACCCGACCCATCGCCCACCCCTAGTTAAAAGTTATAGATTTATGAAATATATTATCAAAATTAATTTTGATTTAGTCTGGAACTAAAATAAATATATTACTCATTTCATTAAACCTTAAAAAATTACGTTTATAATATACACATCCCCTATACCCCTAAAACCCTGATTTTAAGAACAAAACCTTCGGACTCTGCAGCTCCAACACTCTTCCGGGAGTGGGACAATTTTAAAATAAATGAAGACCGGACATTGACTAATGTGATCCAGGATGCCGTTGCAATGAATACAAGTCCAAACACAAGCTCGAAGAAAGATCCATTGATCGTGGAAGCTGGTCCGATGACCCGAGCGAGGGCAAGGCAAGTAAAAGAGGCGATGACATCATTGGTTCAAGCTACGGTGGATGATATGACATTCATAATGAAGAATGAAGCAAGTTTCATGTTGGGGTCAATGTCGAAATTGGATGGGAAGAGCTCAATTCAAGCAATGGAAAACGGAGGCCAAACTTCCTTCTATGCGGTCGCATAGAAGGAACCTGCTTGTTGTCGCATTGGAGCTACTCGAGAATAAAATGGCTCAAACACTTTTGCCTATGCTATCGCATAGGTTAACCCTTTGCAGTCGCATAGGGTAACTTTCAGCCGAAATTTCCTTTTTCCATTTTTTAGTAGAATCCTATTAGAACTCGAATATTACTAGTTTTGGCAAGTTAATTTCGTTTTTACCTAGTTTCTAGGGTTTGGTATAAATAACTTATTCCATTCATTGTAAACTTTAGACCATTATTATTATTGAATTAATTGTGAGGCTTATTGCTTTCAAACCCTTTGTTTTTCATTAAACAATTTCGAATTCATCAAGAATCGGTGTTCTTATGGCATTCAACATCCGGGCTAGATTCATCAAGCGTGTGATCAAGTGGTCTTCATATCGTCGACGATTGAGTTGGTTGCTTGGTTCACAATTCTTGAGTCGAATCCAAAACCTCGATTCATTGGGTTTCTTGGGTTGGTTCTAATCTAGTTGTTGGGTTGCGTAGTTACTATTGCTACGTGGTTCACATCATTGACTCCATTCAGCATATACGATTATATCAACCATATAATTTTAAAAAGCATAAAAATTTGAAATGTAATCATTTATTGTAGGGATTTAAATCGAATATTTAGTAAATCTTGATAAAAGTGAATGAAATTATGAAATGTAGAGATAAAAATAGGACTGGACCCAAAAACCCGAAAATCGCGAATTCAACCCAACCCAACTCGCATCGGGTCGGGTTCGGGTTCGGGTCGGGTCGATTTTTTATTTAAAAATGAGTTGGGTCGGTTCGGGTCATGAAAGAGTCCAAAACCGAGTCTGTCGGGTCGGGTTTGGCCCAAACACGACCCAACCCGACCCTTCACCCACCCCTAGTTAAAAGTTATAGATTTATGAAATATACTATCAAAATTAATTTGAATTTAGTCGGGAACTAAAATAAATATATTACTCATTTAATTAAACCTTAACAAATTGCGTTTATAATATAGACATTCTCCTTGCCCCCCTGATTTTAAGAACACAACCTTCGGTCTCTACAGCTCCAACACCCTCCTAATTGCGGGACAATTTTAAAATAAATGAAGATCGAATATTCACTCCATTCGGCATATACGATTATATAAACCATATAATTTAAAAAAGCATAAAAATTTGAAATGTAATCCTTTTTTGTAGGAATTTAAATCGAGTATTTAGTAAATCTTGGTAAAAGTCAACGAAATTATGAAACGTAGGGGTAAAAATTGGGTTGGGCCCATAAACCCGAAACCACAAATCCGCCCAACTGACTCGCATCGGGTCGGGTCTATTTTGATTTAAAAATGAGTTGGGTCGATTCAGGTCATGGAAGAGTCCAAAATAGAGTTTGTCGGGTCGGGTCGAGATTGGCCCAAAAACGACCCGACCTGACCCATCGCCCACCCCTATTTAAAAAGTTATAGATTTATGTTACTCATTTCATTAAATCCTAACAAATTGCGTTTATAATATACACGTCCCCTTTTCCCCTAAACCCCTTATTTTAAGTACAAAACATTCGGACTCTGCAAGTCCAACACTCTCCCGGGTGCGGGACAATTTTAAAATAAATGAAGATTTAACATTGACTCAATTCGGCATATACGATTATATCAACCATATAATTTTAAAAAGCATAAAAATTTGAAATGTAATCCTTTTTTGTATGGATTTAAATCGAATATTTAGTAAGCCCCTGTTTGAGCCACCTTTTTTGAAAATGAGAATGAAAAATATAGCCGTTATTGGGGCCCACACAAGAGATAGAGAATTTGAATTTAAATGTTGATGTGATGGATAACGGTCATATTTTTCATTTTAGTAAGGAAAAAAGGTGGCTCAAACAGGGCCTAAATCTTGATAAAAGTTAATGAAATTATGAAATGTAGAGATAAAAAAGGACCGGGCCCATAAAGTCGAAACTGCGAATCCGACCCAACCCGACTCACATCGGGTCGAGTCGATTTTGATTTAAAAATGAGTGGGTCGGTTCGGATCATAGAAGAGTCCAAAACCGAGTCTATTGGGTCGGGTAGAGTTCTGCCCAAACGCAACCCGACTCGACCCATCGCCCACCCCTAGTTAAAAAGTTATAGATTTATGAAATATACTATCAAAATTAATTTTGATTTAGTCGGGAACTAAAATAAATATATTACTCATTTCATTAAACCCTAACAAATTGCGTTTATAACACATCTCCTCTTCCCCTAAAATCGTGATTTTAAGAACAAAACATTTGGACTATGCATCTCCAACACCCTCCTGGGTGCATGACAATTTGAAAATAAATGAAGACCGAACATTTACTCCATTGACATATACGATTATATCAACCATATAATTTTAAGAAGAATAAAAGTTTGAAATGTAATCCTTCTTTGTGGGGATTTAAATCGAATATTTAGTAAAATTTGATAAAAGTTAATGAAATTATGGAATGTAAAGTTAAAAATAGGGATGGGCCCATAAACGCGAAACCGCGAATCCAACCTAACCCGACCCGCATCGGGCCGAGTTGATTTTGATTTAAAAATGAGTTGGGTCGGGTCGGTTCCTGATTTAAACATTTTCAAACGAACCCAACCCGTTATTTGTAACCCTATTTCCAAACAGTGAAATTCTCCCAACTTTAAAACCTCATCCCTCTCCGGTGATTCCTCCTGATGAGAAATCAATGGCTGCTCTTGGACGTCAACTTAAGCGAGCTCGAGAAGAATACTACCACTAAGAAAGGTAACAACGATTCAAAGCAAGCTCGAGAAGAATACTATCGCCGATCTTTCTCTCTTTCTCTGTGCTTGCTGTAAATAGTTGGCTGCCATTGGGCTCCCCAGAACGCTTAGTTCACTGCAAGGAAGAGACCCAAAATCTTCTTTTGGGGTGTGTTTTTGAGGTGATATGAACGCTCTATCAAACCCATGTGAGTTGAAGCTTTTGTTCATTTGTCCAAATTTGAGTACTTTGGTGTATCTTAAATATGCGTGGGAATGCTGGTTACGAATATAAATGCAAGCATTTATTGTGTAGTGTATTTTCCGTGGTCCATTATATATTCATTTGCAGTGAAATAACCCATGTTCCAAAAAGCCGCAAAAAGCGCCTTAAGCGCGCCTAGGCGCAGCGCGGCGTAAACACGCCGCTTTTGGGGTACTCGCGTAAAAAAATGGTCAACAAAAAAAGTTGACCGCTTAAGTGAGGATAAGCGCGCTTAGGCGCGCCTAATCCCCGCCTAATCTCGCTTTTTTTTCATAAAAAAAATATTTTTTTATATCAAAATATATTTAATGTCTTAAAAATACGAAACACATTATGGCGCTTATTCTCCGCATTGACACGCTTAAACTTGTGATTCTTGATTCTCGACATCGATACTTCACAACGCATTACGCTTTTTCAGATATTAGAAAAAACTGGCAGAATATTATTCACATTAGAGAATATGTCCAATAATAAAGATAAGGAGGGAAGCAAATTAGGATGAGAAGAGTGGAAAAAGGGTTGAATGAGAAGGGTATGGTGGTGGTGTGTTGGGTAAAGCATTGAATTGGGTAATTGGGTTTCTGCTTATTATTTAATTGAACATGATCTGAATCGGGTCGAATCGGGTCGGTTGGGGTCATGGAAGAGTCCAAAATAGAGTCTGTCGAGTCGGATCAGGTTTGGCATAAACACGACTCGACCACCCCTAATTAAAAAGATTTATAGAATATACTATCAAAATTAATTTTGATCGAGTAGGGAAGTAAAATAAATATTTTACTCATTTCAATAAACCCTAACAAAATTGCGTTTATTATATAAACGTCTCTCTTCCCCTAAAACCTTGAGTTTAAAAACAAAACCTCCAGACTCTGCAGCTCCAACACCCTCCAGGGTGCCGGACAATTGAGTACCGCCTGTGGGCTGTGAGAAATGGCGGTGGACAAAAACCGGCTTGAAGAAGAAGCCTGCGTTCTCCGCTTCTACAAAATTGTCCTTAGCTGGGATTACCTTCGTCTACTCAAGGAATCCAGTGTACTATGTTCAATTTCTTATTTTTTAGGTTTATACTATATACACTAACATATTAGGACTAATATTAGGGTATATGTGTTAAGACTCTAATGTAGCAGTTATAAAAATATATATACGGTTGTTTTTGCATGTGTTGTGCACTCTTTGTGATTTTTATTCTATTGAATTATTTAGAAGAAGAATTTCAATAAAAAGATTGGGGACGGAAGTGCTCTGGGATTGAAGGAAGTGAAGAGTTCGTACAAAGATGTTGATGATTATCTCTCAACGTTTGAGCCCCTGCTTTTCGAAGAAGTCAAAGCTCAGATTGTCCAGGGAAAAGAGGAGGAAGACGGTATTTTTTCAGATGTTTTCAATTTATATAGTTGTTTTCCTGGATTTTCCAGTTGACCCACGATAAATTTATGATTTTCGGCGTCTTAAGTGAAATTGATTTTGAATGTGAGTGTATCAGTGTATTTAGTTTAATATATACAAGTTCAAAGAATAATTTTAATAAATATCAAATTGATGTTTTTGGATCAATTTTTTTTTCTTTTTCTTTTTCTTTTTGTGTATAAAATAGACATGTATATGTAATAGGTGCTTTTTGACTATACAGAAACCGAATGGCAACAAGCAATTATAGCAGAATGCAGTGAAATCAATGGTTTTTATTTACCTATGGTTATATGTTCAGACTCAAAATCCATATCACAGAATGATCTCTTGCTGCTTTCTAATAAGAAGGTAGGAGTTGGCTGTGTATCAATTTCTGTTTTCATATAGTGATTTGGAATTTAGTAGATTAGACTGACATTCAGTTCTATGCTTTCTGTTCATTGGTGAAACTTCTATAGTTCTGTTGAGCCGTTGTTTGGTGTTAGCTTAAAAATCAAAATCGAAGTCACAATTAATTTTAAATGCACATTTCATGGTACCAACAACTTTTCAACCACACATTTCATCAACTTCTATCAAAATCTATTAAAAATCTGATTTTTAGCTACATCAAATAGGGCTAAGTATTTATCCCTAATCTAATAATATATGCTCATTGTGAACGGGAGATTTTAATAGTTTGATTAGATAAGTCAAAATATTCATTTTTGAGTAAGTATGTGTTGAAAGCTTTATTGATTTTGCAGCTTGGTGAGGGTAAAGCACTCCCGACTGCATATGCTTTTGCACTAGTTGAGCACTGTCAACATGATAAAATAAAACTTCGGCTGAATTTATGTGGAGAACTCAAAGGATTAAGTACAGATGATGTTCAAACTTCTTCAAGGCTGTTGAACATGCGCCCTCTTGTGAGTGAAGTTCAGAAATACTTGTACATTCTGAAGGTGAATATTCCAAATTCATTTGGTACTCTTTAAGTTACAAAAATGAGTTCTATGTGCAAGTAATTCTATTTCATTGTTGTCTTACTGTTAAACCATTAGTTGCACAGTGTGTTCTCCATTACAGCTTGTGGCAAATGATTTGCGAAAATGCAAGAAATTTTTGATGTATCTCCACTAAAGATCTTGTGAATTTAAAGCTACTTGTGACCTGAATATGAGACCTCTCTTATGTTAAAAATAGGAGCTCATACTGATGTTAGCTTTTTTCATTTATCACGTTGCCATGTTCTGTATGTATAATTTGTGCCAGTTTCACATCAACATTTAAGTAGATGTTGTGCCAGCGTTCAATTGACTATATGAAATAATATCTTCATGGGCAAAGCTTCGTGAAGTTGAGTCAAATTTACTCCCTTTAATATTCGAAAGTAGTTTATTTGGCAATTCCCTCTAGAAAAGACTGCAGAAATTAACCAATTATGATCAGCCCGGGAACATAAAGGAGAATTTATTTTCCAATTAGTTAAGTTAGTCTTTAGAGAAGTAGTTTTATCAGTGCTGCTGTAAAAGTTTTCCCTGGAACTTGAGATTCAATCTTACAAATAATTTTCCCTTTGATGGACAAATATAATGTGTAGGCTCATGTTCATGAGAAACTGTGTCCCCTCGAGTTTGTCAAGAAATTTTTATCAGGTTTGCTTTTGTTATGGATTGACTGCAACATCTTTCTTAGTTTCATGGGAAACTGTGTCCCAGTGGCTTTGTAAGATGACTGAGTTTCTTTCTCATTTTCAGCAGTGCATTCCTTTCCTTGGTGAAGTGTTTATCTACTTGCTATTAGGAAAAATAGATACTTTTATGCTCTATTATTTACTTTTGTAATGGTGATTTAGCTTTTTTTCATTCTGTATGGACCAGAATACAACGTAGGCATTCAAAGACATGCAAAATTGAATTCCTAATGCTATTTCTTTTTCTTCATCTTGTAACTCGATGCACAGATTTGCAGCTTATCAACTATAGTCCGTGAATATGTTGCTATGCGGTCAGTTAGCTCCCTCCCATTTAAGGATTTGATTTTAACTGCTGCTGAGAGCAATTATACTACTGAAGATCAAGCCTGGAAAATATCTAAACCCCTAACAGCATTTATTGAAGGCAATCACAACAAATCGCAGCTAGAGGCCATACAGGTGAGTGCTTAGCAACTCACCCTAAAGTTGATTTCTTGCCCTCTCGGCGAGGTTGAGTTCCTTTTGTCAATTCAAGATGAAGTGGAGCTGTCATCAATAAGTCCATATAGTTAAATATTGTTGTAGTTACTTGCCTTTTTTATTCTTTAAATTGGTAGCGTATTTACAATTGACAGCTTAGCTCCTCTCCCCTCTGAATTTGTTGCAGGCAGGTCTTTCACGTAAAACCTTTGTTTTGATACAGGTTTGACTTGTAACCTTCTGCTTCTAATTTTGACTTTTAGTTTCATTTTTCATTTAATTATCCCATCACTCCAGTAGACAACACTATTGTAATCACATTGATTTGAAGATGCGTTCTGAAACAGCCATAGATTATTTCAGAGATAAAAAAAATTGTGCCTAACAAATGAATACGGATGCTTTGGAACAACTACCTTTCAGTATGTCTTTTAACAGCATGCTACCTTTTAGGGCCCCCCAGGAACGGGAAAAACACAAACTATCCTTGGGCTCCTCAGTGCCATTTTGCATGCTACTCCAGCTAGAGTATCAAACAAGTAAGCATCTTTTTTTAGTTTTGGTTTCTGTTTTGATTGATTAAGTGGATTGTTGTTGAACTTCTAACTGTGTTACTGAGATTTGTTCGTGGAAGAGAGCAACTGCTGAGTACATTTAGCTTAATGTGGTAATGGATTAGTCTATTTCTTATTTGGTAATGAATTAGTTTTTTTTTTTTTTTTAAATGTGTGCAGGGGCAAAATGACTGAAGTAAAACGTGTGCCAGAATTACCTATCCGTGAAAAGTATGTTTATGCTGCTAGTCACTTATTTGATTGTTATTCAATGCCTGTACTTCTCATGAATACGTGTCCCTGGCTTCTATCATGCATCTTGTTACCCATGATTCACTGGTTATTTCCCACAAATAAAAGAATGTGGGAAGGGAAATAGCCCTATGAAAGTGTTAATCTTGATTCTTGTGAAGATAATAACCATTATCAGGCAATTTTTTCTTCTAAATGAAGCATAAATTTATCAAGTTAGTTTGTCTTGTTTAAATACATGAGTTCAAACGAAATTCAGGATAAGAGGATCATATATGAACCGCATAAGTTGGAGGTTATGCATGCCACTAGTTGCTTCTTTTTGCCTTTCCTTGTTGCATCAATGAAAAAGAGTTGATCCCAACATGCTCATAAATTTAATGTCATCATTCTATTCCCAACATCCTCATAAAAGGTTGAGGTGAAACTTGCTTTGGAGAACAATGTATTATTAGCTTTATGCCACGTTTATTCTATTGTTAGATATTTGCATGGGGTTTGAACCATTTAAAAATGAACTTCAACCCTATCTTCTGAAATGACAAATATCAAAATATTTCAATATCATATCAAAGATGACTTGTGGTTTCTTGCTCAATTTCTTTTTTCTTTATATTTTGTGAGAAATTACATATCTCAACTGATTGGCATTTGAATTCTCAAAGCTGTACAGCGAGTTGACAGTTCAATTTTTGTTTGTTTTTCCTCTATTTCTTACGTGTTTATTCTACTTTAGCTGCAGTAAAAAAAAATTCCCAGTCAAAATACATTGACATTGTCAAGGATATTGAATAAGATTCCAAAGATCGTTAAAGATTGCAATTATAATATTTCCTTTTAGTGTAGGATTACTTTCCTTAGTAGTAGATTGCATGATATTTCCTTTTATATTTATTTCCTTTTACAGTTATTTGTAACCCTATAAATAGGGTCTTTTACTTTGTAATAGAAACAAGTTTATTATATACAATTTATAATATTCTTCACAGACATGTTAACTACTTTCCAAGGGGAACAATTCGTAAGATATAATATTTTGATATTTGCAGATACAATCACTGGGGAAGAGCTTCTCCATGGTTGATTGGTACGAATCCTCGAGACGCAATGATGCCTATAAATGGTGATGATGGATTCTTCCCAACATCGGGCAATGACTTGGTATGTCCATTTCATTTCTGAAACTGGTGATTCAGGATAATTTTGGATATTGACATTAACATTTAAACTCCTATATAGAAACCAGAAGTGGTTAACTCCAGTCGGAAATATCGCGTTCGTGTTCTAGTATGTGCCCCATCAAACTCTGCTCTCGACGAGATCGTGCTGCGTCTCCTAAACACTGGTCAGAGTTTAATCTATTTTCAAATATTTACCTTATGTAATGCATTCTAATTTGCTCTGGAATGTGAATAGATACAATCTTGTTTGCTGACTCTTAAATCTGTATCATAATTGGGAGCTCTCTCTTTGCCTCAATCAACCGTTACGTGATTCCAAGTTTTTTAGGAGAAAAAATGTAAAAATCTGAGAACTATTGTAACATAGAGAAACTCCGAGGGGAAAGTTCCCAATGAATGGTGAAGGATTGCATTCTTTAGTCAACAAGAGGATACCTCCTTTCCTTCTATGTTAGTTGGAAGAAGTGGGGCGTGGGGGTGGAAGGGACAGATGTTCTTACGAAGAAAATAGAATGCTTTGAGATTTGGCATGAGTTAGCAAATAAAAGAGGGTCAGTGAGGTAAACACTCAATGTGAAAGTGTGACTGAGAATGTAAGAAATCTGGTTGAAAAGGTTGACTTTAGCCACTTTCCCAAAGAAAGCCACTTTGTGAAAATGACACTTAAAAGAAAGTGGAACTGCCTTTCATGGAAATGGCTCTTTTGAAAGATGTGGTTAATATCAAAGGAAGGGCATCCCCCATATATCATGTGAAAACTGAATACTGGTTTGGTATTTAATATGAACTGACTAGTTGATTCATGTAGTTTTACCTAACTGTGCACACCCTGAATCAAACACAGTTTCCTCACTAAGAAATAAAGATTTTTTGTGTGTAATTAGAGCCGCTTCTTTGTTTATGTTGCAGGCATTCGTGATGAAAATGATCATGCATACAATCCTAAAATAGTGCGTATTGGTCTCAAACCTCACCATTCTGTCCAAGCGGTCTCCATGGATTACTTGGTATGTTACCTTTCCACTAACAAGCTATATAATCACCTGATTATTTCTTCACAGCATTTCAACAGTCCAATAAAGTTTAGCACAAATGATATGTTTTTAGGTAGAACAAAAACTTGCTGGTATGGACTCTCAAACTGGTGACAAGCAAAAGCAAGGGGGTGCAGCGAAGGATAAAGACAGTATTCGTGCTTCTATACTGGATGAAGCAGTGATTGTATGTAGTTTGAGCCTCTTTTCAGATTACACCTTTGAAACTTTGGTTCAATTGAAGCTTATAGTTAAAAGTAACTTGGGTATAAGTTCATTGACAGGTGTTCTCCACACTTAGCTTTAGTGGTTCAGCTCTCTTCAGTAAATTAAATCGCAGTTTTGATGTGGTCATAATCGATGAAGCTGCTCAAGCTGTAAGATACATTATTGATCGTAAAATATGGATTTTAGTTTCTTTCACCTTCATACAGTTGATGTTGCTGTTAGTAGATATATTGTTGCTCTCGTGTTTTCTATTCTTCATTTGATGTTATCCATATATGTTTGTAATTAGTTTGATCAAATTTAACCAATTGGATAAATGTTACTTGAGCTTTCACTTTTTGACTTATTATATAATGCTTTCTTGACATTTCCGGAATATTGTTCTTTGTGCTATTACATTTGCCGTCTCATCACTGCTCTTCTAATTTTGTTATTCTTTGCTCTTTTGTTTATAACAGGTGGAACCAGCAACACTCATTCCTTTGGCCAATGGATGCAAACAAGTATTCCTGGTATATACAATTGATTCATCATTGAATAACTAGTATATACCATGAGTTGATCTTAATAAACAGTATATGTCTAATGCTCGGATCTTTAAGATACAACAATTTGATGCATGTTAGTGCTTCATTAACTCCAAAGATCTTAAAGTCATGCAAGTTATGCCGAATAAATGTAACAATAACGATGGCCTAAACATGTTTGGTTTGTTGTGAAAGGTTAATTTCGATTTTTTGGAACTATTTATATGTGCATTAAATGGCTTTGGAAGCCTCAAATGATTCATGAGGAAAGTGAGGACCACTTTATAAAAATGACATCTCTTGTTGAATTTAAGTAGCTAAATTATTTGACTAATTTAAGATTGTAAACATGATTTATACATGTATAGTGATATAGGTGTTTAGGTTACTTTGTACTGTTTTTCATTCATACGGGTGCGTCAATGCAATTTATGTCAAAGGAACAAATATCTTACACTTTTGCCCGAAGGATTGCCACAACCACTTGCCATACCTCATAAAGTTTAGGAAGACAATATCATGGATTTCATTGAAGGGATGCTCTAAAGTTGGAAGGAGTGGATACTATCTTGGTAGTGGTTGATTGGTTAAGTAACGTTTGTTTACAGCGCATTCAGACTTCAGTGGCAAATGTGTTTGTGAGGGAAATAGTGCAACTACATGGTATTCTTAAGTCAATTGTTTTTGACAAAGACAAGGTTTTTGTGAGTCATTTTTTGTCAGACTTGTTCCAATTGCAAGGAACAGTGTGGAAATGATCTACGGCCTACTACCCTCAAATAAATGACCAGTAAAAAATGCTCAATCGTAGCATGGGTTCTTATTTTTGCTGTTTCGCACGATCGCATCTAATAGGCCAAAATGGTGGGTGGCAACGGCTAGAATTTTTGTACAATTCATCTTATCACTCCTCATCTCAGTTTACTTCATTCCAAATTGTCTATGGTCACGAACTACCTCCTCTACTACAATTGGAGAAGGGGTCGATGGTGAACTTCGAGGTGGAGCAACAATTTGCGCAACGAGATGGGCGCTTAAAGTACATTTTCGTCGTGCACAACAAAAGGATGAAATTGACTAATATTAATGATTGTAAGAACGTAAAATTGGAGGTTGGCAATATGGTGTATCTTGAGACCGTATCGTATACAGTATTTAGTATCACAACCCAACTGCTCCTGGATATTATAGCCAGTCCTCTTCAGATTTTATCATGCATTGATCATGTAGCTTATAAATTGTAACTATCCCTAGAGTCATATATCTATCCGGTATTTCACGTCGTATTACTACGCAAAGCCATTGGAAACATGCCATTGGGTACACCTCTTCCTTGGCAGCTTAGTGATGAATTAGAATTGTTAGTAGAACCCGAGGTTATAGTGGGTGTGCGACACGATTCTAACAACCAGTTTCAAGGTCCAAAGACATTGATCTAGTGGAAGGTAATGAGGTGACTTGGGAATCTTATCAGTTGATTCAGCGACAGTACCCCTCATTTCATCTTGAGGACAGGATGATTGTTTACGAGGGAAGTATTGATAGACTCCCTAATCATTATACATATGCACATTGGGGAAAGAAGAATGATGTTGTAGACGCGGGAAGGGATTGAGCGAACTCCTCTAGTCACTCAATTCCACTAGTTAGTTATATGAAGCTGATGGTTACATGAAGTTAGTTTGGTAATTCAGTTAGGAAATAATTGGTGCCAGAAAATAAGAGATGATATGCCAAGATGGGGCAAGAAGAGTTTTGTAGTAGAAAATGTTGGGTTTTGAAGGGACCGGTGGCTTTGGTGTTGTGGCAGAATGTTGAAATAAGTTTAATTACAACATTTATGCAGTGAATACAATTTCGTTGAAGGCTACAGAATTAAAATCTCGAGTGGTAGGTTTCAAACACAAAATCTTAGAGTTGCTTGTTCTATTTAATAACTATTTTTGACAAAGATCGTTAATAGAACTAAGCACCTCACTGGATTCTTACAACAAATGATGTAGGATAATCTATTAAGGATAATTTTATTAGTTATTTTATGTCTATCATTCCTGAACATTTCATGAAAACAAGGATGTAAAAAGTTGAAATTATAAAGGTAACGTCGGTATAGCTTGTATAGAAAATGTATCGAAGTGTAACAACAATTTTAATAGATAAGTGACATCCTAAGCAACACGGTGTAACGGATGTGACCATTCTAAGTTATAGGGTGACATTTGGGTTCTCAAATATTTCACCTTGTTGTCTAAGTTAAATCAACCTCCAACAATTGGTGGCGCTATGGTGTGCAATAGTTGGTGCACCACTTAACCAATAAGACAACATGGTGCAATAGTAGGTGCAACCACTTTACCAATAAGACAAGAAAGGGAAAACTAACAAGTGCTCAAAGATGGACAAGAGAGTTAAGTAAATACTCACTTTGTATTACAATTCTCAAAAGGCTTCTTTATGACTCGCTTACTTAAGATCTCACTTCATTTCTTTATGTCCAACTTGGTTACAAATAAGGCTACCTTGGCCTCTATTTATAGTTGCACCCTCTGTTTTATGGAGGGCAGATATAAGATCCTAAAGTGGAGAGTGGTTATATAGACTTTTCCATCAAGATATTATATTAAATTCTCCTAGAAAGGTTGTATATTCAACCTTCTATGTACTCTCTACAATCTTCCTACACAATATTCTAGAATTTTGTCTCCACATTATTTCTAAATTTCCTTGCAACATTCTAGAAGATTCTTGTATGGAACATTCTAGCATTAGGAACGATTCTATAATGCCTTGGAATCCCACCTCATAACTTAAGTTGTGCAGGCTGTTTGACTGCTTTCAAGCAGTATGGCTGCAACTGCCTGTCTATGTCCTTGTCTGTTAAGCGCCCAGCCTTTTTCTGTCTCTGTTTGTGCCCAATTGTCAGCTGCGTCTGCGTCTGCATGTGCAAGCTTTTGCACTTGCCTTCGACTTGCAGTAATTTGCCTTCAATTGCTTTGGCACCCTGCCTTCTCACTCTCGTCTCCAGCAATTTCCCACCCTTTGGTCCCTTGCATGCAGCTCTTCGAACTCTCCGTTTTCTCTCCTATAGTTTGCGTCTCGGTCCTGCCCTTGAGCTGCCGGAATGTGACAACAGGCTGCAACAGCGGTTGCACAGGATATTGACATTAGTAGGTTAGCCTCCACTGGCAAGAGGATCACAATGTACATGGAACTGCAAGTTTAACGTGTGTAAGATATGTAAGACATGATTAGTCTAATCAAAACATTGATGAGCTAAGTTTGGAAATTTGTTATCCTGATGTTTCTTAGAAATTATTTGTCTGCTCTACTTAAGTATTCAGGTTGTTATTCAATTGACTGTTAGATATTTTATGTACACGACAAATGTTTGTTAAAGATCCTACACGGAAAACAGCTATCCAAATCAGTATTCCAATTTTTGGCCACATTACCAGCAGAAACACTTCGAGATGTAAAATTTGTACATACTAATTACCCAATGTAACACCTGCTAAATGGTTAAACTGTTATTTTCGGATATTTTGGCATGTAGACTTCGTATTATTCCATACAAGTTTACTTTGATAACTTGTCCATGTCATTTTTAACCTGATCCAGGTGGGGGATCCAGTGCAGTTGCCAGCTACTGTAATCTCCCCCATTGCAGAAAAATTTGGGTAAGAGCAGCATCATGTTAAGAGAAACTCGTATTTTCTAAACATCCTGTATTTTCTAATTATATATTTCCAATTTCTTGAAACTCTGTTGTAGATATGGCATGAGCTTATTTAAAAGATTCCAGAAAGCTGGCTATCCAGTACAGATGCTGAAGACCCAATATCGCATGCATCCAGAGGTAACATATTATATCTTAAGATTTTGAAACCTCATCAATAACATGTATACATTTTCATTCTACAGGTTAACATGTGGTCTTCTGTTTGCTACAAGTTTCCAATTCATAATTGCACAAACTCAGTTCTAATCCAATTATTATGCCAGATTAGAAGCTTTCCTTCGAGGGAATTTTATGATGAGGCACTGGAAGATGGACCTGACATCCAAGACCAGACAAAGCGCTTATGGCATGAATTTCGATGCTTTGGACCTTTTTGCTTTTTTGACATTCATGATGGAAACGAGTCCCAACCGTCCGGACATGGCTCTTGGGTAAACGTTGACGAGGTTGAGTTTGTCCTCTCTTTATATAGTAAATTGGTGAGCAGATATCCAGAACTAAAGTCAAGTTCCCGACTCGCAATAATATCCCCATATAGACATCAAGTCAAGCTTCTCAGAGAACATTTTCGTAACACTTTCGGCGTGGAGTCGGATAAAGTCGTAGATATCAACACTGTTGATGGATTTCAGGGACGTGAAAAAGATGTTGCTATCTTTTCGTGTGTTCGGGCTAGTAAAGATAAAGGCATTGGATTTGTTGCTGATTTTCGCCGAATGAATGTTGGTATAACTAGAGCCAGATCATCTGTCCTGGTATAGCTTTATCAAATATAAATGATTGGCTCTCATATTCACAGAATTTGTCCCTTGATTTCAAGAAAGCTTTTATTACTATACTAGGTAGTGGGTTCTGCATCCACATTGAAAAGAGACGACCATTGGAAGAACCTGGTTGAAAGTGCAGAACAGAGAAATGTACTGATCAAGGTAGAGTATCCACTTAAGTGGCAAATTATCACAGAGCATGATATCCATGCATAGTACATGCTTGTGAAGCGACAACGCTTGTTCTTCCCATATGCACCAAGTTTGATTTTATTGTTTGTTTCGAATCCTACTTTTGACTGTGAGACGAAGGATCGTATGAGTAGTACGAATCTCCTAATGCTTCTGTTCTGATCTTGAACTCCTTCATTACAGCACTTTGATCTCAGTTGCATGACTGTCTAGAAATTCCTGTGCCTGAAAATTTTCATTTTTCTCAATAACACTCAGGTTGCAAAGCCCTACAGTGAATTTTTCAGTGAGTCGAATCTCAAATCAATGGAAGTAAAGGAATCCATGGAAGAGGGACCCGAGGCCCCTCATGATGATATGGAAGTGGATGTGCCCGTTGATGGATTTGCTATCAATGCTGACCAGGCACTACCAGAGGATAATGACTGGGGAGATGCCGGAGAAGGAGAGGGTTTTGATGTTGGCTTTGACGAGGACTAAGATCAACTAATTGTTTCAGTAGCCATCTGGTAAGTTGGCATTTATTTTCAGCGCAAAATGGCTTATAGAGCTATCTCACTTCACATAATTGGTTATGATTATTGGTATAACCAAAATCCAATATGCAGAATTAGGCACTTGACGATTTGCACCATTATTCTGAAAACTCCTTATGTTCCAACTAACGGTTCATGTAAAATATTCAAAATTGTCAAGTAAACATAGTGCCAAACAACTCTCTGACAAAATGAGAGATTTAAATGGATTTATTTATAGTTATTGACATTTATTAGCAAGTACATGTTTGTCCCTAAACATGCTTGTTATTTAGCTCAGGTTAGACAACCATTATTTGAAAAACATTTTTTTTCTACATATTCATTATCAACAAAATATTCACACAATAAAATATTCTGCGGATAAATTCCCAACTTTTATTCACTATTTAACCATACATTTGTCTATAAAATACCATTCAAAACTTCGTTCTCTCTAAATTATGGTTGTCAAATGGGGGTCTATCAAGCAAACTTGTCGGTACTTTTTGTTACTTCTGGTTATTATTGTTTTCATTATTTGCATATTGAAACTCGATTATTACAAAATAATGTGAAAGGTCCTTCAAGCACATGGTTTAAGGCATAAATTTCATGAATTTTTGAATATTTTTACTTGTACAAAATAAAGCACTAAATGACATTCCATAAATGATAAAGTTGTACATAATTGTTTCTTCATTGATGATGCAACAGTTGGACCACTTTAGTGAAGCAACCATTCAAATACATATCATATTAATGCTCACTACATTTCAAATAACTAAAAGTTTACTCAACTCTTTTCGATATTTATTACGAAGATATTATACATAAACTTTATTTGATATGTATATGAATAATGATATTCGCACCACAATTTTTATTACTTGTACGATACATTTTAGCTACAATAGAAGTCCTCAATGTTTGTTCATTTTTGCACTTATATCTTCAACTTTTTATCTTCGCATTTTTTCTCCAACCTTTTATTATTTTTCACATCTTGTATGATGATTTTAAAACCAAAAATATTGTTAGAAACAAGTAAAAAGACTCGTTTGCCTCGTACATTTTTAAATAAGAAAAAAATAAAAAATAAATTTCCCAAAATATTTGTTTCTCATTTCAGTACACCATAGTAGAGGACCAAAATCGTAATTAGAGATAAGATGTACTGATTAACTAACTGTTACGAATAAGAATGTGATGCAAAAAGTTCAGGAGATGAGTGCAAAAATAAATAAAAATTTATGACTTTCATCATAATAAAAAGGGTAATACCCCTTGTACCTAGCCTGGTACGTACCGGGCTCCGAGCTGGTGATTGGTGGGGGCTGACATCACCGTACGTACCGACCCGGTACAAATAGGACTGTACTAATAAAAATGTGGATATAATTACCGTGTGTGTGTGTATTGTCATCAAATGCTTGAAAATATTGATGTCATGTTACATGTGTGTTTTTTGGTGCTTCATAATCTTTACATAATTGTTATTAGAGCCTAACCATCAAGGTGGATTTTTCAGTGACGTTTCAATTAAATGACTCAAATCTCTTTCTGGACTCTTCATGAATCTTCAAAATCAGCGTCGGATGATTTTCATCTTCGTTGCGAAATTTTGACTTCTTGATTTCATCCTTCAAATCGTCTTGCAAGTGGAGCCTAGCTCTTACCCATATCAACTTCATTAATAATGTGCTTAACGCACGTCTCATAACTGTTGCACATTAATGATGAATCGATTGTAATACTCAGTGAAAACGTTTGAAAATAATATATCTTTTGAATGTCATACTATCCTATAAATCTAAATGAATAAGATTTTCTACTTGTTTAGAAGTCACTTAAGTGTCTGTTTGATTGCAATAGTGAAATTTGAGTGGAAAGAAAATGAATTCTAGGGAATTGAATTGTCTAGAATTTTTTTTTTTTTTTTTTAGAATTGTCGATTAATTAGGTTTGATTTGTATAATTTTCCACCTGAAAAATGTTGAAATTTTGGATCTTTTGTTGTTCATTAGACTTTGTTTTTTTATGAAAATTGTCCATTAAAGGAATTTTTTTTTTCACAATTGTTCATAAAATTTATTTCCATTGCCCAATTTTTTTTTTTAAAAAAAGTAAGTGGCTGTTTGTTTCTGATTTTTTGTTCAAAAAATTGATTTCTTGACCGTCATTGTGCAACCAATGCGAGGAAAAAATCAAAAAAGGGGGCTGCCAATGGTTTAAAAAAAAAAAAGACACATAAAATCTTGCTTACAATTTCTCCCAGTCAGACCCTTAAAAAAAATAACATGTTTCCCACCGAATGGTTTTCCTCAATTGCCAAGAAAATCCACCGCATGAGCACCAAGCAAGAAATTCAAATGCCGAGAAAATATTGTGCATCAAAAAAGGCATTTGTGGAAGATGGAATTTGTTTTCTATTTTTCATGACGAATCAAACATGCGCTGCGCCTTAGAATCAATTGGTGTAGGCAAACTTTTCAAAGTCCACTTATTATTATCGTTAGTAGACTTTTGTTTAATGGTCTATTAAATAAGGAGAGAAAACAATTACTCGATGACATTCATTTTTATTTTTTTTTATTCACATTTTGTTCGGTCAAAATTAATTATTTAAATAAGGAGACAATAGTAATTTTGTCTTCGATTGTTATTTTTTGGATCGAACCGGCTAGTCTCCGGCCGGCATGAATTAATTATTAATATTCATGTAATTTTAAATTAATAAAGTCAACGGAGTGCCCATTCACGCGTTCACTATCGTTAATACCATTTGGCGGTGGGACAGGTAGGTAGGCGCAGTTTGCCTACACTCGTTTCCTAACCGATAGGGGCAGCCCGATTATCCAGAAGCTTTTAACATTCCCGGAACAATTAGGGGCATGTTTGGCTCGGATTAAAATTTAATTTTAATCTAAGTTAAAATCAAACAATCAATATTAACTACGTCTTTTATGGGTCCCACAACTTTCCAGTCACATATTTCAAAAACTTTTATCACAATCTACTAAAAACTTAATTTTAATCCCTACCAAATTTCCTCCAGGATTGAGTTCTTCAAACTTTGAATTTTCATTTTTGCTTTTAGCCCTTTTTGGCCTATTGGAAAAAAAAAAATGTGTTTTACGGTTTAGTAATTTTTTGAAGAATGTGATTAAAAAATAAGATTTTTTTTTTCGATTTACGTTTGAAATTAATTTATTCAATAATGTGTAATTGAAAATGAATTTTGAAAAAAAAAATGATTTTTTCATAAAATGAGCTCAAACAAGGGCCAAGTAATTAGTTTCATATTTATCGAATAGCTTACGTTGAGATTTAGAATTTATTTTGAAATATACCGAGACGACGAGACGAAATATTAGAAAAAAATTAAATTGAGTTAAAATGTATTAATAAATTGATCAATACCTTTTATTATGCAATTATCAAGAGTCACAATCGTTACTTTGGTGACACGAATAATATATGAACATTGGTATAAGAGATACGAGTAAAAGATTTAGAGTTTAGAGTACATGAGGTATATGAATATTACGTTCCCTCGTACATATTCTAATGTTGAAAAGAGAAATAGTAAAACAGGTATTAAGATTTTCCAATTTATATTACTCTATGATACATAATTGATTTTTTTAAAATTTAAATTTATAATATATGTTTATTTACTCTTGTGAAAAGTAAAAATTATGAGTGATTTTTCAAATTTAATGTAAAATTCTTATTAATTTATTAAATATTTTAACTAACAAGGTTTTTAATGGTGGATTCAGACTTTTTTATTGTAAGATTAAGTAGCAAGTTATAATTTTTATTTATTTATTTATTGAAACATTCTAATATTAATAAATGAGTCGAGACTTGATATGAGAAAATTGGTGGTTTGATGAATAAATATTTGCGACCCTCGCTGGCGAACACGAGCTTAGTAGTGACGGATATTATATTTTGATTAACTGACAATCTTTAGATACTAGGGAGGAATGCGAAATTACTAGTAGTCTTTTATGTCTGATATCGTCTGGTAACGCTTTTTCTGTACACATAACATGTTAGGAATTAAAATTTAAGCCTTCGATTGACAATTTTTTTGATGGTTTATAAAGAGAAATAATGGTGGGGTCTTATAAAATGTATAACAATTACTAGTAGTTATGAATGTGTAATTAAACTTAGACATCGTTTGATTCTCATTGTTCACTGCCTTCTTTTCAACCACATATTATTTAATAAAATAATATTACACACAATTTAATAATTTTTTCTTCATTTTTAATTACACATTCTCCGTTAATCAACCACTTAAAAATGTATTATATACAAAAAAAAAAAAAAAAAAAAATGAGGTTCACATGCTCTTAATGTTAAATTTTAACTGAATTTATAAATTGTTTATCCAAGCGAATGCTAACATCTGGAGAAATGTGTTGTCCTCGAAAAATAGAAATTGTTTTTTAAGGCAGCAGTATAATTTTCTGGAATTCGAGCAGGATTTTTCTCTTTTTGAGATTTTTGGGTGTGTTTTGGTTGAACTTTCTCTTCTAGGAAGCATGAGTTGTGTTTTAAAAGTTACGTTAGTGTCGAAATTAATGGGTAGATTAACTATTTAGATTGGAAGATATTGTGGCTCCAATACATGTTTTCGATGTGTTGATGCCTTATTAAAGAAATAATGAAATTCAATCAGGCCCTCATTTTCTACCTATTCAGATAAGGCATCATGTCTCATTCATCTCGTGCTCATAGAATCTTCAATTACATGTATCAGTTGCACAAATATTTAATTTCTTTACAAAGACACTATGCAAGACGTATGCAGTCAAGACTAATTAATTAATGATAATACAGTGCAGAATTTATGACAAATCAATGGTCTTTATCAGTATTAAAACTACAACAGAACAAAAACCTCCATCATAGAGGTAAAAAAAATGACTAACGATCACCTAACTTTAGAAATTACGTCGAATATCTTTTCGGCATGTTCTAGAGGTACCATACATTAAATCATTTTTTTTAAAAAAAATATATCCAATCATTGTTTGTCACACCGTATGTCACCTCTATTTCTATCATTAGAGGTGACAATCGAGCAGAGTAGCTCGTCGGCTCGCCTGCTCGGCTCGTACTGTAGCGACCCACGAGCCGCTCGGGCTGGTAAAAAAACGAGCCCGAGCACGAGCCGAGCATGCCCGCTCGGTAGGCGAGCCAAGCCTGCTCGGCTCGTTTTAGACGAGCGGCTCGTCCAATTTTATTTATTTTATTTTTTTACCCTTACAGTTACAAAAAAAAAAAAACAAACCAAATCTCACGAGCCGAGCCGAGCCGCTCGGCTCGTGGCTCGTGATAGACGAGCTCGCCCAAGCTCGGCTCGTTTAGTAACGAGCCACGAGCTCGGCTCGTGGGGCAACGAGCCGAGCCGGCTCGGCTCGGCTCATTGCCACCTCTAACTATCATTGAACTTGTCCGAGGAACATTATTCGTAAAATAAAAGGGAGTGTCGTGTGCCTATATCATTTCTCATTTTCCCATAAAACATAGACTACTATTATTTAACAAAAAAACAAACATGACATTAAGCCCTTTTTTCCCTTTCATTTTTTTCTAAATTCATTTTAACTCTTATTCTTTTAATAAAATATTTTTACATGTAAAATCATAACTTTTTCGTTACTAGTCACAATACATTTCTTATCAAAAAAATAATTTTCACAACATTTATCGAACAGGAGCTAAGCCCTATTCTGCTTTGCTAAAGATTTTGGTAAAAGTTGACAAAATTTGTAATTGAAAGTTAATAATAGTCATGTATTTCATAAAAAATTATGATTAAAATTAATTAATAATTTTGTTAGGTAAACCAAAATAAGGGTAATCTCTTGTTTGATATAGATTTTGTAGAACTCATTTCCCTTAATTCATTTTTAACATCACATTCTTCTAATAAAATAATTTTATACATGAACCATAATTTTTAACTTCTGAAAATATTTTTTACAGAATTTATTCTAAAATAATCTATATCAAACGTTCCTTACAAAGACGACCTCTCTTTTCTACATTTTTTTTTTTTTTTTTTGTATTATAAATTTTGAGAATATTCCATTCTTCTTGTAATAACTTTAAGGACAATGCTACATGTACATAATTTTTTTTATCTAATCTTTTACCTACACTCATATGAGAACCACATATTTGAGAGTTTCGGGTCCCACTTGCATGTGAGAGGGTGACACATTTTCGGTAACCCCTATTCGATACAAATAGAATTAACCTAACTTCAATATATCCTCGTCATTTTCTTCTTCTTTACACCAACCTGAATCACTTCCTTGACCGAAAATATAAGTGCCAAATGAAGTCGCTGCATTCGTTTTCATTTGTGAAATAAGGAAAAAGTATAGAAGCCTCAGTTGCTTTTTTGCTTTTAAAATAAGTAGAAATGAGACAAAGCCTGTTTGAACCACCAATTTTTTAAAATTCACTTTTTTTTCAAAATTTATTGTGAATCACATATTTTTGCAATAAAATTTTTTAAAACATAAATTCAATTTTTTTATATAATTTTTAATTACGGACTCTCTAAAAAATTATTATTATAAAATCCGGAATATGTAACTAAATCACATTATTGTTGTATTATTCTATTTTTTAACCACATTCTATAAATATATTTTTTGCAAAATTTATTTAAAAAATATTTAAAGTATGTTTGATAGAGTTTAAAATCGAATTAAAATTGAAAAATTAATCGTTATTGTTAATTTTTATTAGACTAGTGTGATCCAAAATAATAATAATAATAATAAAAATAAAAGCTATTCTAGTCGGACTAATTTTCACTTCACGATTTTAATTTTTTTTAAAAAGGAGAAATTTCAAAGAAACAATGTCGTAAAATTACAAATATACCCTTGACCACGCTTGTCCAAAGAAAGCGTGTTGGAAACTCCCTTTGGCCTTATCCACTACTCCCGCAAACAGCCATTTGTTTGGGACTTTCCTCTCTCTAATTCGAACTGTCCTGAAGACTCTCTCTCTCTCTCTAGAAATTCAGAGTCTTGAAGTTGGGAATTGCTCAACGATAACAAGGTTTGATTTTCGATTCAGTAGCAGAAAAATTCTCCGAGAAAAATCTGAGTGAATTCCGATAAAATCGGCTCGAATGGCGTCGTCGAAGGTGATGGCGTCAACATCACCACCCAATCCGGATCGGCCACGTCAAACTTCGCCTTCTTCTTCTTCTTTACTTTCAGTTACTGATCAGACTCGGAATTTAGGGTCTATGAGTATGGAGGAAATATTGAAGAATATTTATTCTGATTCCGATTCGTTTGCCGTGGAGAATAACGGCATCGGAGGTGGCGATGCCGTTGTGGACGGTGGTGGTGCTGGTGGAGGAATGAGAAATGGTAGTGGGGATGGGAATAGGACGGTGGATGAAGTGTGGAGGGAGATTGTAATTGGAGGTGGAAATGGGGGTGGGGAGCCGGCGATGACTTTGGAGGATTTTCTGACGAAGGCAGGGGCGGTGAGTGAGGAGGATTTAAGGGTTCCAGCGGTGACGATGGCACCTATTCCTCCTGCCACTGCGGCGTTTAGTGTGGATGCGACGGTGAATTCCGTGGTGGATGTGGAGGCTTCAGGGCAGTTTGCTCCGGCGGTGTGCATGCAGAATGGATCAACAGGCGGAGGGTATGGGATGGAGTTTGGAAGTGGAATGGTGGTTGTGGGTCGGAGTGGCGGTGGTAGAGGGAAACGTAGGGCCCTGGAAGAGGTTGTGCTCGATAAGGCCACTCAGCAGAAGCAGAGGAGAATGATAAAAAACAGAGAGTCTGCTGCCAGGTCCAGGGAACGGAAGCAGGTTTTTTCTTCATTTAATTTTTGTTTCTCTTGATTGTTTCGATCGTTCTGAAGGTTTTTGAGTTAATCTGATGTGGTTTTACAGGCTTATACTGTGGAGTTGGAGACGTTAGTGACACAACTAGAGGAGGAAAATGCAAGGCTTTTGAGAGAAGAGGTATGATTTTAAGGTCTCTTCATGTATTCATTATGTGCATTTTGTAGCTCTTTTGATGACAAGACAACTTTTGATTAAAAATAATTGATTCTTAACACTCAAGAGGCTGGAGTGTCAATGAATTGTGAAAGAACGAGCAATTAGATGGTTCGATTGTGTTGTAAATTGCTGCTAAATACTGAATCTTGAAGGGCATAATCTGGCCAAATTCTACTCAGGATCTTATTACATCCCATAAATAAAAAGGACCGGCAAATCCTGTTGATATAATTAAAATTTAAATGAGAAAGAAACACATTCTAAATTTTTACACAAAGTTTTGATCAGTATAGTTTTTACCCCAATTGTTTCCATTTTTTGGTTTAAAGGCTTTTGAGGGGTGATAACTTTTTGTTTGCTTATTGGATTTTGCAATTTAAAAAGATAAGGAGAAAGGAGGAAGGAGCAGTCTTGCAATCTTTGCTTCTTTTTCTATTTGTTGTGTCCTCTACTATCTCGCTTTCATCTTCACATAGGGCACATAAAACCCCTTGCCTCTTTTAATGTGCTTTTAAGCTTAGCCAAACATGCTATATGCTAGATGATTCTACGCATATAGATGGTATCTTGCTTATAGGAATCTCATGTTATCTTACTTACAGCTCCCCGACAAAGACCAACTGGCTTTTTTTCTTCTTTTCGTTTGACTTACTGAATCAGTATTTGTTACATTTTAAGTCTCAAGTGTGTTCATCTTGATTTCTAGTATTTGGAAGTTCTTAAAATTATTTTTCCATTGCAGGCTGAGCAGAACAGGAAGAGGTATAAACAGGTAGAGTTTTGACCCTTTTCAGCGTAATGTGCCGTATCTTTTTCCTTGTCTTAATTTTTCAGGATATAAAAGTTGAAAGGTTATTTAGTTTTATCTCTTTCACAACTGTCCTTGACTGATTACTTTTGCCTATCTGGAATTTTGCAATACATGCCCGTTTAATTGTAAATAATCTTCTCAAGGGAAATTTGCAGGAAATTAAAATATCTTTTTATTTGCATACACCATGCCTTGAATGTTAATGAATGTCATCCGGTATATTCATATTTTTATACTGCTGATGGAGCAACTGATTGTTTTTCTTGGAGTATATTAAAAAAACTACATCTTGAATTGTATCATGTGTATCTGGTGATCTAGCCGTGAGATCGTAACAAGAATATGGCATACATGTGAATTTACATATTATAGATGAATTCTTTACAAACTTGTTTTTGTACACAATTTATAGCAATGTCTTTTTCCTTACTTTAATCAATAAAAAGTACTCCCGTTGCTGATGTTTTAGCATTTTGTTGGATGTCTCTACCTTTTGTGCCTCATTATTGGGAGTTAAACTAAAATAATTTCATTTGGCCTTTCACTAGTAGTTGTTGTAGATAAAATATCTAAGTTCATTCCACAGATCATTATATTTGTAGTGCTGATTGTTTTGATCTGTATCTGGCAGGAGGATGTGATATCATTAATTATGTCTATTATTAATCATATTTACCACAAATATTCACTCTGGCTTTACTTTAGCCTGCATGAGCATTTATTCTTGTCAAGCTATATGCATGAACTAATTGTTGAAAATAATTATAGATGATAACTAGCGTCCCATGATATCTGGAGAAAGTGAAGAATGCGTGTAACTGAATTTATCTCTCCATTTCTTATGTTTTATTTTAAATATCGCGGTATTCAGTTGTTTTTCTTTAGTTACTTAATTGAGTGATTGAGGTACAGAAAAATTAATGTAGAAGTTCTCAGAAACTTATTTATAATTGTTAGCATGAATGTGTATAAGATGATTTTATAGTGCTGTCGTAAAAGTTCGGAGTAGCCAGAACTATAATTTTAGGATGGGTATTATAACTTTGAATAGAATTGGAGCTATGATAGAGATCTTACAGTAGTACTAAATTGTGAACAATTCGTGGGTGGTGGTATCTCTTGAAAAGTAACAAGTTTAAATTATAAATAAGATTATGCTATATAGTTTTTGAAAATATCTATCTTTAATCAGTTCTGCTATGGTGTGCTGCATTCTCCTGGCTAATAGCCGATGTACTTCGATGACATACTACATTTGTATCAGGCCAACACCGCTAGGTGCTATCTAAAGTTGAGTTTTTAGTTGAACTTCTTAGTGTTTGATTTGTAGTCTGTATAGGAAATTAGACCAGTAATGCTTTAGTTTTTAGCTTGTACTCACAATTCTCCTCTTTGGCTCTCTTCCATCGAATTTTGTACTCTTTCTAGTGCTGTTATGAGATATTTTATTCGTGTTGGTTGCGGGATTTCAATGTTTATACCTGATTATATATACAACACTATCTGCAAGAGAGAATTAATATCGTTTACTAATGAAAATATTTGATCTGGTAATACTAATTCATCTTGTAAACTTGTCGCATGTCAAAATATTCGAAATAGCTCATGTAGATTCTCATGAACACATTGCCAGTAGGGTGATTGGTTCTAAGATAGTGCACTGTATCAATTCTGTTATAGCATGCTTTTAAACCCATCGTAACAATGGATCTGAAGTTGTGACTCTTAGAAAAAATTTGCTAGGATGTCAAATTTTATTTATCTGGCCTTCATGGTCGAGCCTATTTTTGAATTTTGTCTTGACGGACGAGATGTCAATATCTCCCGATTTCACATGTCCATTCTTTGGGTACTCATTACCATTCTGTGTACATATGCCATTCTATTTCTATTTATTTCAACCACCATATATAGAATTCTTTACAGCAGCTCTAACTTTTTTCCCTTTTTTTTTTTTTTTTTTTTCAAGTGCAGCTCATGGAGAACCTGATTCCAGTGGTAGAGGGGAAGAGACCTCCAAGGGTTCTGCGGAGAGTGCGTTCCATGAACTTGTAGGTAGTCTCAAAATTGCGATTGATAATAAATACAGAAGAACCTAGTTCAATGTCGATGGTTGGAGTTTTAGTAATGTCGCTGGAAGACATTCTGATGCGGGGAAAAGATCTGATTGGATACTTATTTGATAGCGAACTTTCTACTGGGATAAAGCTGAATGTAGCTGTTGTAAGTGATCTAAGCAGATTTTTAGATGGACATGTTTTGTGGGCGTCAACTGCAATATGTGCAGTTAATTTGCATAGTTAGGTGTTGTAGATAAAGAAACCTTTTACAGAACTAAAGCTTTACTGCATAGCAGCGGCCGGACGACTCCAGAAATAGGCTAATTTATACCGATAACATGTTTATATACTCAGTATCCTGAATCAGAAGCACATGTTATGGTTGCACTCTCATTTTTTACTGCATAAACAACAATGTATTGGTGCGCTTGAAAGTTATATTATTGTTGCAGATTTGTTTGCTCTTCTGTTTGCATGTTTAGGCTTCACTGGGGAAATTTCTTGTCAAAGGTAAAGTCCTGATGTTGTCTCCTAAGGTTACTGGTAACCAGAAGTGTAATCGGTATCGACCTCGACTATAGGTGGGATAGGCGATCACTCGAGCCTCTCACCTTGAGTGCCCCCCCCCCCCCCCCCAAATTCTTATATATTATATTTATAGATAATAAGAAAAAATACATTTATATTTTTCGAAGTGCAATTTTTTATTTTTTGAAAAACGTCCGTGACTTTTCATTTTGTTTCTTTTCCTTTTCTTGTTTTTTCCTCTCATTTTGAGGCTGACTCTGTGTTTTCTCTCCTTTTTTCGTCCCCCCCCCCCCCCCCCCCCCCTCTACTTTTTATAAAAATGATGGACTAGTGTTTTCCAAATGTGTGAATTGTTTATAGTATATTATTGACTATATTAGTTACAATTACATCTGTTGAGAAGAGTTTACGAAAACTGAAGTTGATAAAATCTTACGCTCAGTCAATAATGTTACTAAAAAAATGTTGAATGGATTTGTCTTATTGTCTATTTTAAAAGTTCTATGATTATTACACATTTGAAAGTTTTTAGATTAAAATTTTAGTAACTTTGAATGTTCTTATTTAATTAAAAATATTATTTTTTATCATTAAATATATTTTAAAAATATTTATAGGGTCCCATATTTGAAGTGTAATGTTAATTGCGTTTGACATTGTTTAGTTGAGACTTGATTTGTGGATTATAAACTTACACGCATTTCCTTTATGAGTTTGTTTTGAAAGTTATCTTCCTTGTAGAAGGTTAGTCGCATGAAATCATTCAAATGAGAATATGGGACATTGCGGACCTCAGTTTTATAATGAGGGGTGAATTGCAATTATTATATTTTCTTACATTGTCGAGTTAAGACTTCGTTTGTGAGCTTATAACTACGTATTTGCTTTTTGAGTTTTAAGTTTGGATCTTACTACATATATTAAGATATATATAATTGATTATGTAATACGACATGCCACTCTACAATTTGTCAGTTTAGAACACAATCAACTTTTCCATCTAATCATATTATGTACATTTAAAAAAAAAAAAAAAAAAAAAAACCTATCATTCCCGAATGCTATTTCTTAAAAATAATTGAATTTACAATGAGTTACAATAGCCCTCTGTATAGGCTAGATAATGAATTAGTATCAACATCCAATTTAAATAAAAAAAAAATTGAACTTAAAGTCCGTTTGAAATGACTTTTTCTTTTGCTTTCCGTAGAGGAGCTATTAGAGAATGTTTGCTTAATTTTTGTTTGGAAATTAAATTTTAAAAGAACTTCCTATTTCGGAAGTACTTTTAGAAGAAGTCACATTGGACTTTCTTTAAAAGCTCCTCTAACTAGGTTTTTTTAAAATATAAAATTAGTCAAACGGATCCAAAAGTAGCTTTTGTGTCTCAAAAGCTCATTTTGACTTTTAAAAAATCATGCCAAATGGGCCTTAAAATCTTTTCTAGAGATATTCATTTTTCTGGAGAGATGATAGCAGTCGGGAAAACACGTTTGGACCTCATTAACAACTTATATGTCACATCAAAATTCCACAATTTAAGTCAAGTCAATTTAGTATGAAAAAAAAAAAAAAAAAACTTTTGGTTATAGTCTACGAATTCCTTTGATCGTTGGAGAAGATGATTATAGATAAGAATTTACTACATAAATTATGATATGATAAAGTGAGAGAAACAACGTAAGACGGTAAAATAAATGAGACTAGATTAGGTCCCTGAAGATAGGGAAATCGGTTAGGATATTGTAATTTAATTGAGATAATTTGTAGTATATTGTTTTTTTTTTTTTTTTTTTTTTAAAAAGAAGTGAATATGCAGCACTATTAATTAGTAATTTTGAAGCATTCATAAAAATCTAGTAATAATGAAAATTCGATTAAAAAAAGTAGGTACAAGACTTAGCCCCTGTTTGACAACTATTAAAAAGAGATTTTTTTGGAGAAAATGATTTTGTTGAGGCTCGAACTGAAGATATATGATGTGCTCCCATAAATTGGCTAAAATCGTGTTTTACTAAATGACGTTTTTATAAGTATTGCACTTTTCTTCTATGGCAACACGTGGACTTCTATTGGCCGTTCGATCTGTGGTTTGTTGGCGTTTGATATATATACCACTTCAATAGATATTTTATTCACTTGGTCTTTGGCCTTTGGGCTGCATCGTTCTTTTAGGATTTTCTGAGATACTTCTATTTTATGTAAATATAGGGTTTGAGTACTTTGTGTTTTTCATCCCTCATGACGAACCTATAAACCGAGATCTATAGTGTTTTTGCCTCTGTAAATTGTTGTATGAGTGTTAGATGCGAGAATAAAGGGTTTCTTATAATTTTGTAGCACAATAGGCTATTGAAGGCTATCTTATTGTGATTCCTTCGTTCGATCTGCAGTTTGGTTATTTTGGAGATAAATCCTTTGTGTTTTTCTTTTGTATTTGAAGAACGGTCTGTAATCTTGTTACTAATTTAGGTTTGATAGTGCAACTGAGCTGATATCCATTTTTGGATGTTCAATGGGGGATGTAGGCGTTAAATTTGGTCGTCGAACCTCCGGGGCTTAGGCCGAAAGAAATTTTGTGTCCAATCTTTTAATTTCTACACTTTACTTTCTGTTTGAGTTTGATTCTTTTAGATCTTGTTTTAATATCGTGTGACTTGGGCCTTTTCAGATTTTTTGGAGAATGTGAAATTAAAAAGTTGAAAAAAGTTTCTAGTTTACATAAAAATATATTTTATTGTGAGAATATGTGGTTGAAAATGAGTTTGTGAATTTGTTTTTATTATTTATTTGTTTTTTGGTAGAAATGGCTTGTCAAACAGGGGCTCAATTACCACTTGAGGTGATGATCTGACTTGTTAGGCCGGATAGGAATTGGCCCATCATATCGCAGAGCCCAATATATATTAAGTCATACCCAGCCCAAATGTTATGGGTCCGAATAGTCAACCAAAATTCACATTCGAAATTTGGCCACAAATACTTTTATCAGGATTCAACACGATCCTGTAAATTTTAGTACTGAAATCGGTGGAATATTTATTTTTAGCATTCTTGTAGGTTTATATTTTTAACACTTTTTGGTGACATATGCTAGTGAAAGAGACTATATGAAATGAAAGTCACAACTTGTGGTTGTATCGACTCAAGTTTACCAGATGACTTTTCACCCGAAATATATTAAAAATGTTATTTCTCGAAAACCCACTTTCAATCACATTATTTCATAAAATAATATTACACGTAAATCCCAGACATTTTCCTATTTTTAACAACATTCTCCAAAAAATTCACTATTCCAATATTCCCGCAAAATTTCATGTTAATGGAGCCAAACAGGAGCTTAATGCCCAGCACGTGCAAAGTTAGAAGCATTGGTCCACCAATTGACCCCATTAACTAAAGGGGAGTCGTTACTCGTTATCCTATGGTTGAGCCAAAGAGGCGAGAAATTGTACTAAACAACACTGTGTGCACCAAACATGTCGGATTCAATCCCTTTTGATGGCTGGCTATTCAGAACAAGAATTATCATGTGTGGGGGCTTATGATTCATTTTGTTGTCTTTTCCCAGGTTGAGTAATACTGTGTTTTGATACAAAATATTTGTGGACTGTATTTTTTGTTGCAAATTTGTACAGTCTGTTTGCACATGCCAATTTCATCACCTATCAAGCAACAATTGGGGCCAACATAACTGTCTAATAAATGGCAACCCTACTTATTAATTGTCATGCAAGAATGTGAGGCTGGCCATGGAATTATTAAGGAACAATGCGTCCCGGTAAGGGAGTGGAGGGTGGCCATACATGTAGACAACAACAGCACCAGCTCGACCCATGTATCGAATCTTTCTGTTTGCTTACCCAATTAGTCGTGAGGTGTGCAACAAGTGCTTCTAACGGCTCTGCCCTTCAATGACTGACACGGATGCCAGGTGCAATAAATGCAAGTTTGGTGAAAGTATCAAAACACGATAAGATTAGACAGTACAATCCATCTTAGCAAATGAACCATATATATTTGAGGATAAGATGCATTTCACTATCTTGCAAACACACATACAGGTCACAACGAATGAATAAACATGTTTACTTCTGAATTGTAACTGGAGAATTTGTTGCTTACTTCATCTTAAGAGGTCCACACTTGAAACTCATGAAACCACCTGCAAAACAAACATATCAATATCACATTTAGAACCAATCACCGAAAGCATGCTAATGCATTGCAAGTTCACAATTTTTTCTCGCATCAATAAGAAATACAACATTATGCAATAACCGCAGTGTGCAAGGCAAAACCAGTATTTGAGGGGTGCCAGGTGCAGAGATCATGCTTGCTGCCACCATAGAAACCAAGTGCATGTTGTGTACACAATATTGGGGGCATTATAACGAACTAGTTTTTAGCTCTTTTTTTCTTTAATACTATCATATCATCATCTACTGATCATGCCATAAAAGTTCAGTTTTAGAATAATACAGAAGGCGTCACAAAACTTCTACAACTTGATAGGGAGAGGAATTTAAAGAAATCACACATGTAAAATATGTAATTGCAATTTACCATGCAAATTATTCTTTTTCTTTCATTTCTTTGTTCCCTTTTCCTACCAAGTATTTCGCGTGCATGTTCTTCAAATGAAGCAATTTATCTCTAATTCCTCGATTTTAATTAGTAAAATAGCAGCTAAAAATGTAGAAGGTACTATGACTTACCTTAGAGACTAAATATACCAGGTAAACAAGCATCTATTGAAAAGGACAGCATGATTAGAAAATCCCAAACTAAGAACTGAAGGAGCATTCAGAAAGTTCTAGAAGTGAACACAAATTTGATGAGAAAAATAGTATTTTCTCTAGTTGACAAATTTGATGCCAAAGAGAAAAGTAAATAAGAATGACAGTGTCATTAAAAAAATTCTTAAGTATGAAATAAACAAATGTGGAAAAGAAATTGAAACATTACTTAAAGAATTATATTGATCTGGTGATATAGAGTACAAGAAACTCAATGATTTACTATCCACAAATGATAAGGTATCTAGTGCATATATGGCATGCAGTATTCAAAAGAATTGCTTCTTAGTACTGTCCAATCCAATCAAATCATCCCCACCAAACAGGCTACTCAAGCTTCCTAAGGACTCAGGCTTTGCTTCGGCATCCTAAAATCATTGAAAGAGCAATGTTTGAAAAATATGACAATTTGGACACTTTCATCTGGGTAAGCCTTATATAGAGAGAAATCCAAAGGGATCCACGGATAGATTCATCTATACCCAGTGGCTGGCAGAGATATCAGAGCTCTGCTCGTATGAACTCCAGCGAATGGCTAGTTTGTTTGGCAGGGCATGCAAATTCCTCGAATGAGTACCAGGCTTATTGACTTGGAATTGATGACAATTGAGAGGCTAGTCATCAGGAAAAGAAACTCACAATATCCTTGCAATCAATGTGTTAAGCCCCCTAATGTACACGATGGAATATCACAAATCATACAACTTAATTGAGCATAATTTTTAACACTTAAGTTTTCCTCCACCACAACATAAGAAGTTAATAGCTGGGATATCGAATTGTACATCAATTCTCGTTTGGAACTTTGGTGCTCATCCTACAAATAGCTCGATTTTAACTCTATCCAGTAACCATGGAGACTGTCAAAAACAGTGATATGGCACACAACTTTGGGATATTCAACAAGACATGTTAAATGATAGGCTATAACGAAACTAATAAATATCTGCCTCGTCCTTTTGTGCTTACGCATATCACCTGAATAAACATGCAAACTGAAACGAGCACCTGCAAACGCCCGTACACACAAACAACCACGGAGACTTTCTAGACCTGGGAATCCAATTAACCAAGTAAATGTCTTGAAGAAAGCATATAACCAGCAAGAGTTTACAAAAGTACCATACCCTTTGAAATCAATATCAGATGAACACTTCATATAAAAAATTGCAAACGAGAGCGTATCTGATGAGAAAACCTTGATACAGGATGACAGAACATGGATACTATGTATTTGTTTTACAAAACATATATTGACAAGTACAAAAAGCTACCTGCTAAAATTATTCTTGTTGATCACAATCTGACTTCTTCCCTTGAAATATGCCGGTGTAAACTAAGATTATATTGCGTTTTCAATTTCACTTCATGCCACACAGATCAAGGCTCAACATACTAAGGTTGGGTTGTCTTGCCTAAGAACTCGAGACCCTCTGTACGACAACTCATAATCTTCCGAAAGACCTCCCTTAACTGGCGTTCAAGTGGATCCAATCCACTCTTACAAACTTCACAAACTAACGATAACTCGCGTGCACAATCTTTCACGTCTTCCTTCTGTTCCTCTGTTAGTGGAAACTGAGCAGAATCAACCAAGTCTGTTATCTGATGCACACACTTCTCTATTTGACAAATTTCCTTCAATAATCCACTAGAATTTCGGTGTTCTCGTTTCTTAGACTCGTCCATAATCCGGCCATGAAGCAAGAAAAATGGTGCACTCCACGAGAATTGTCGTGGGATTGCAAAAGGAATTTGGATACTACGGTCTTGACAAGGGATTACTGCAACAAGAGCCCATAAAAGGAACATAAGAACAAAGCTCATAGTATAGATTATCATTGCCAAACCATTAGTAGCTGCAAGTTCATTTCCACGGGGTAGAGCCAGATTGTTTGCAATTGACTGGAGTTGCTTCGATGCCGACCAAGAATGAGACACACTCCAAGATAGTGATCTTGAGTGCCCTGATGAACGGTGATGACGATCCTTACCCTTATGGCGTCCAAACGACCGATTTCGATTTGAAAAAACACCTCCTGTATCTTTCTCGTCTAGCATCACAAGTGCCAAATCCATCAAGGCTTTTCTTGCTCGACGAAATTGACCTTCACCTGTCATCCTTTGTCGATCATCCAAAGCACATGTAATGATATCTAAATGCTTCTGCCACAGTCGAATCTTCTCAATACCATCACGACTTGCATTGCAAATATCTAGAGCCTTAATTGCCCGGTCAAAGAATTCAGTAACAAGCCTATCTGCAGGCGGTTTTGAGAGCTGAGCTTTGTTGTTTGCCAATATAACTTTAAACTCCTCCTGACAGCTAATGAATGCATCCAAAAGCTTCTGAATCCATGATATGGAGAGAAGTTCCTCAGGACTAACTGCAGACAGATCCTTGAACTGGGAGAAAACATGTCTCTGAAAAGAATCCACCTCTTGAGCACTAGAATCATGGATTGCTTCCATGGAGTGAATATGATCATCTCTAATACCCAAAATTGGGCGACGAAAAGAAACGAAAGACATAGAATTTTGATTAGCCGATGAAGGCATTTTCAGATAAATAAGCCTTTGAACTCCTCGAGGAAGTGTTTTTAATTAAGAGAAATATTGTAACCCCAGTTGTATTTAAGCCAGATAAACCTCAATTCAGTATCAGGGAAACACCTTCAAAATCCAATAACCAACAGCTAGAAATTTACAAGCACCACTTTCTTCTCAACTGAATTCCAAGATTAAAATCTGCAAAAAAATCACAAATTTCTCTATAAAAAACCTCAAAGTATCAAATTTTCAACGAAATCCCAGATTATAAGAATTTATAACACCCCTTCAAACCGAATCTTTCCTTCATGAACATAACATCCAATAATAATTAAATAGGTAGCTCGAGCAAACAAATATTCAATAACATCCACTAAAATCAACCAAATACAATCAGAATAATCACAGAATCTTAAAATTCAAGATTGTTGAAAAGCCTCAAAATCCAAAAATATTAGACAACATGCAAAACCCACATCAAGAATTATCTCAAGAACAGATCTCTTGCAAAGGAATCCAAAAATTTAAAGAAATCAAGGGTCGGATCCAAATGGAAATCATATATTTAAGAACTGCAATAACGTGAAAAAAATTAAAGAAAGATTGTACCTTGATGAGTAATTTGTGTATTATATGTACATATATAAATTTTAAAGGGAAAAAATGGAAGATTTGAAGGGAGAAAAGAGGAAAGAAAAGGAAACCCAGCGAACCCCTCGCCTTTGGTCTGACAAAAGTTGAAGAGGTTCACAAAAAGAGGAAGCGCATACAAGGAAGAGGGTTATTCCATTCTGCCAGGGGGCCAGCTGGCAGTGTAGCGCTGTCCCAAGGAAGAAATGTTGGAAAGAAGAGAGAGAATCACCTGTGCATAACAAAATGTTTATTTTGCCCTTCTCACTTTTCTTTTATTATTTTCCTTTTGATATATATACTTTGTCTTTGCTTCCATTTGCACCCTCTTACTTTATTTATTTATTATTATTTTTTTCAAATTCATCTTTTTTAATATATCTAGAACATTTCTAGTTTGTTGATAACATTTTTCAAGGAAATGCAGAATGACAAGAATGTTTAAAAATTATAATTCTCAAATAAATCATAGAAACCTGCTCTTCAAAAAAAAAAAAAAAAATCATTTTCTTGTCTTCATTAGCTGTTTCTTTCTTTTTAGTTAACATTAAGAGCGTGTTTGGTAGAACTCAAAATCTAATTAAAATTGAAAATATAGTCGTTATTGGGTCTTACTCGTCTAATAAAGTCAACAATAACGACTAATTTTTCAATTTTAATTTGATTTTTATCTCTACCAAAAACCCTTTAAAGCAACTCTTTATTAGGAGTAGTACGTTGATAAGAATTGGACTAATATCAATGAAAATCGTACATATAATTTGGGTTGGTTTTGATACTTTTTACACTTCAAAAAATAATAATAAAAAAATTGAGACTTTAAATTATTGTGTAAATTTTTAAATTTCATTTTTATATTGTTAGCAGGATGAAGAAAGAATTAAGAAAAATTTGATGGAAAACATGGACCTTTCACATTCCAAGGGAGGGTTAAAAATAATATTTTAATTTTAAAAGTTAAAAGCATAATTTGAAAAGTTAGTCCATTTGGATTGTGTTTCAATTTTCAATTTGAGTTCTTTGTTTTGGGGGGTATGTTTTAACATTTTTGAAATATTAAGAAACTATTTCTCAAAATAGGAAAATTGAAAAACACGTTTGATTTGAAAATTTGAAAAATTATTTTATCACAATTTTTCTATTTATTTGATTATTTAATAAAATAGAACATTTTTATGCTAATATATTTTAAAGTAATATATACATTTTAAGATTTTTAAATCATATAATATTTTTTTTTCGCTATAAAAAGTAAAATGCAAACAAATAATAAATTGAATTGACAAAATATAGGAAATAAAAAAAATAAAAATTAACAAGGTGGATAGAGAATTCTTATCGATTTTCATTTAAATTTTTATTTTAGAATTATTATTTAAATTGACAATAAAAGATTTTTTAGTATTATATATATAATTTTTAACTTTTAGAATATGTTTTTTTAGAATTTTTTATTTTTTATTTTTTTCATTTATTTTTTAAAACTTTTATTTTGAATAAATATTGATTTTTTTTATATTTTTTAATATATTTTTTAAACGCTTATTGTTATTAATGCATTAAAATGGGAATTAATAACAATATTGTTATTAAAATAATTTAGGAACATTTATATTTTATTATTTTTGACTGAACAAAAATGTGCCAAAGAGCATACTTTTATTAGTTTGGTAAACCACCCCTAACTTATCGGTGGTTAGCTATGCATTTTAATATAAATCAGTAGCATGTAGTGTATATTTCTATGATACAATATAAGGACTAAATTATAAATGACATATTTATGGTGTGTTCGGTAGAAATTAAAATTGAAAATATAGCCGTTATTGAATCTCACTTGTCAAATAAAAGTCAACAATAACGGTTCATTTTTCAATTTTAATTCGATTTTAATCTCTACCAAACACACTCTAAGTTTGTAAAAGTGTACTATATAAAATGTGCACTAGTAACTAGACGAATCTCTTTTGCTGTAAACTGCAACGAAAGCATTCATTCCCTAATTCTTCCACTTCTTAAAGTTGAAAGGATCTTTCGAGTAATCTTTTAAATAAGAATTATTGAAGTAGGATAATGACTTGGGAGGATTTGAAAGACCATCAAGATACGACATCTGAACGTATGCGAACTTTAATCTGCTCGAGAGTTCAATGACATGACTGAAATCTGACGTACAAGAAATTATTCAAGATCTTTGATCTCTACTACGGCCTACAAATCAGGAATTTCTCATATAAAGGATATGTATTGATTTTGGTCCCTCGACCCTACTAGCCATTTGCTTTTTGGGAGTATGTAGAAACGTGAATTTGAAGAAACTTTTTTCTAGCAAAAAGAAGACAGTGTTAATAGAGTTGGAATTGAAGATAGAAGAGTCAATGGTTTTCATTTTTAATTTTCAGTTTTTTACAAAGGTAGAAACCTTGCGATGAGTACAAGGTTGAAATTATAATCTAGTTCTACAGTACCATAAAGAAATTAAGAACAATTTCCATTCCTTGTGCAGAGGAGAATAAAATGCAATCATGAAAATAAAGGCACTGAATTTAGACATTCAAGCATTTTGGTTAACAGACACTGAGACGTACATTTTCTCTATTCACAAGCCAATTTGGTGTCGAAGCTGCTTAAGCAGATAGCGAAAGCCTGAAAAGCAGATAGGGGATATCTGTAATCCATCGTGAACATATCTTTACCGACCTTGCCAAATTGGAGGATGATTTTGTCGTGGTCAGGTTGGGTTGGCTGAGAGGCCGGTACATTAGTGGTGGCAGCCGGAGGTTGTGTGGAGGAGATCAGCTGAAAGTTCTTCACAGATGCAACTGTTACCCGTCCTCTAAAATTGAGGCACCAACATTGCAATTGTTCGTGCCATCTTGGTGCCTTGTTCTTGAGAATCAAGGGTCTTCCTTTACCATCATCATCCCCATTGCACACGCCAGCAATATCAGAAAATCGTGAGCTATTGAACTCGTTCGAGTGATCCAGAGATTTTGAGAAAGAAATGCTCCGGAAAGAGTCCTCAAGGGAGCTTGGCATGAGCTCAGGTTGACTGGGTACCACACCTCCGGGGTCAAGTGCCGAGGCAGGTATTGAGCGCATGATGCAGTTCATCTTGCGCGGTCCCCGCGTCCCAAGCACGTTCAGTTCATAAGTGATTTGGGCTATGTTGTAAGTGCCTGTAGGCACTTTGGGAGACACTCTCTTGGAGTTGAATCTACGACTAGTTTTCCCAGGTGGAGGTACGTGCGAACAAGCATGAGGAGGCTGTGTATCATACATTATGAACTTCGTGCCGAGAAAATTTGATCTGCAACAAGCAGCAAGATTTATACGCCATATATTTAGCAGCAAGTACTTGGGAAGATCGTATCTAAGGGCCAGGTTACATAAATATGCAAGTAGAATCAATACCCTATTTGTACTTAAAAAAAATGATAAGAAAGATGACCCACTATCAAGTTCACTTCCATGAAAACTTTTATGTATCTTGCTCTTGCCATTGACTCATTAGCTACATAATTCAAGATAGATAAACTTTCGAAGACATTATATTATAATAACCATCTTTGAAAAGTTGCTTCAATATGGATTCTCATCCACCTAAAATTGCCAATAATCACCTTTAGCAAATAAGCCAAGAAAGCATGATAATTCCCATTGTCTTCTTGTTGCCTTCTAATGTTACTCTTGTGCATCCTTTGCTCTGGTTCTCTGTTTAATAAGTTCTTGTTTGATTAACTTAGCTAAAATTTTATCAAACTTTTCAACATGTCACAATTCAATTTTAACCATACATTTCATGAGATCCGTAACTTTTACAACTTTTCAACCTAACATTTCAATGACTTTTTTTCAAAATCTACTAAAATATTAATCAAAAGCTTGGTCAAACAACCCCTAAATCTCATTCATCCTCTATGTGACATTAATTGATTATTTGTAACTAATTTATGTTTCTTCATGCCAGTCGATATCCCAAAAAGCAATCAAGGAGTGTAAAATACAATCTCAAATCACGGCGTACAAGAGGAGGGTGGATGTGGGAGGTTGTGCACCTCTGGAGTTCAAGTTTTGATGTGTTTGGGCATGTACACAACAAATTCATGGAAGTGTAATCACGCTACGAATTATTTTTTTAAACACACTTTATTTTTTTTTATTTTTTTATTTTTTGCATTTGACTACTATAAAGTTTCATGATATTTGTATGAATTCTCAAAAATATGTAACATTGCTAACAAAAGTACAAGAAAAACAATCATTATTTTTTCAAATTAGATATTGACATAATTTAGTGGTATAACACATAAGAAATTCCTACAAGTAGAATATCAATTTTTAACTATTTGAGCATGTATCCCCATAATAAATTTGTTTCTCCAGAAAATGTTCTCAAGACAAATAAATATTTGATCTAACATGGGAGAAAATAATCACATGAAGGTATAGATATATAACGGAATAAAGAAATTAATATTCAATGTACCTTAGTTTTCCAATATATTTGCTGCTTGATTTGCAAATATTATCAGCACCCATTGAGATAATATACTCTGTCCAAGTAGTTCGTCGAGTTCTTTTTGCAGAGAGAAGGAATTTTCCATTTTCTACTAGCAAAGCTGATAAAAGTAAATTACAAATAACATGAGAAACAGGAAAAAAGCCACGAGTGAAGGTAGTGCAAACACTAAAAAGTTTCAGTTCATGATAGTATTCTTCTTCACAACTATGAAAAATGGAATAATCTATAAACAGCCAAAATAACCATAACTTCGTGAGTAAAAAAAGCTAACTGACATAATGAGCGTATGCACAAAAGATTTGCGTATATTATCTATGCAATTATGTATATGTAAATATGAAAAATGGAAGAATCTATAAACAGCCAAAATAACCCTAACTTCGTAAGTAAAAAAAGCCAACTGACATAATGAGCATAGGCACAAAAGATTTGTGTATATTATATATGCAATTATGTAAACCATTTATGTGATAACAATTGGCAACACAATTAGACCATACATAACTTGCAGATATGGAAAACTAACACTTGTCAACAGCACATGAATATGAAAATGTAAAATTTGCGATCATGTTTCAACAAATTTGTTTTAAACTTGTAAGTACTAAACAGACAATGCTTAAAGTACTGATGATATTTTTGTTAACTTCACTCAACTACAGTCAAATGGATATCAAGGACAGGAATTTCCATTAAAAACAAGTGCAGCATCTTTGTGATATCGTCAATAAAAAGTTGGAAATTCTCCAGATTAAATAATCTATTAGGAAAGTAGACTCACATTACTTGTGTCTTGTTTAACGAGACAAATACAACAGTCGTTCTCTTGGCCATTTTCGTATTTCTACAGCGCAGAAGATTTATTTCATACATGGTCTAGGACATTAGACTTTTTGACAATTGGGAGACCAAGACTGACCTAACTTTTCTTTATCGGTTTGTAACATAATATTAGCAAAACCCTTAGTAGCCAAACAAATAAAATTAGAATATATATATATATATATATATATATATATATAACTTGCTACTCTATGGAAGCACGTTCTCACATGATGCAATTACACGTGCTTTTAAGTAATCAAATAGCAAGTGTTCATGCCATTATAGAGACCTCCTTTGGTACAATGCAATGATCAAGAAAGGATAGATTGACAATGAAGTACCATTTAAACACCTAATACTAAAAATACAAAAATGTAAATGGAGCATTCTAAGGAACTAGACAATACATACCAGGACTCAGACATAAGAAAAGATGGTATGTTAAATTAGATTTGTCCCTCTTGATAAAGCATTGGATGGTTCCGTCACGAGTCCCTGGCTATGAAGGAAAATAAGCATGATTCAGTATTTCCTTTCATAGAACTAGTCAATAAATGCATAATTGTGTAAAACACAAGTAGCTAAACAATATTATTTGTACTATCAAGTGATTTTAGATTAGGCAGAGATTTTTAGAAAATCTTGCAAAACACCAAAGCATGACAAGGGGTGCAAAGTCACCTGCTTTAAGGAAAGCGGAAAAGTAAGCTTCCCACAGATTTCTGGACAAGTGACAATTTCCTTGCACATGCTCCTCCATGACCTGCAAACAGCCGCACAAGCAACCACGTGCTTCCGAGCAGGCCATGTGCTCTCACTCTCTTCTAACCTTTTAATCACATCGTAAAGTAACTCTGGTGGGAGATTAGCCCAATGACTATTCTGAATTACCACAGGCTGGTTATTTAAATCATGAAACAAACCGTGTGATTTTCCCCTATGATGACCAGGCAGCCTTACATCAAAACTACGCCGGGATAAGCTCCCAAAACTATCTCGTATATCCCGAGCTATGCTGCGGAACGACATCTAACATCAAACTGGTAAACCGGAACCAAGATGTCTCAACGTATATCACTCACTTTCCTGATCCTTGTTAGTATTTCACAAGTTGTTCCCAATAAATTAAATTCCCAATTGACATCTATTTCTGTCTGCAGACAAGCAAAAGTAAAATAATTTTCGGAGACAAAAATATATAGCCAAGAAGAAAAGATAAAATGGGTATGTAAGAAAAGGCATTTATAGATAGAAAAAAAGAAGAAGAAAAGAACAAAAAAGGAAAGGGGCAATTAGAAAAGGACGCCTTCACGTGGTCATTTAAGTTAATTCAATCACATAACTTTTGTTGGATACAGCTTTTCTTTAAGTTATTAAAGTGAATTTAGTTTTCATATTTCCGCTTGCAGAAGAATTAGAAGAATAAAACCAGCTAATCAAGGTCTACTTTATGCACGATTATATTCATACATTTATTAAATTTTACTTGTCTGGTCTCTATGTCAACTATATCAACCAATGAATTAAAATAAACTCCAGAAAATACGTAAGTATGATATTGATTTGCAACTTTAGTACTAAGCACCCACAAATATAAAGCTAAATCAAATAGATAAGGAAATAGTCTTGGGAGCTTAAGATGTGACTCTGAAACTTATATTTCAGGCCGAAACAGAAATTCAAGAAAAACAAAAACATTCTGAAAAACATAAAATAAAAAAAGCTTGAACAATAATTTAAAAATAATTTCGAGGGTATCACCAAGAAAAGAGTAGCTAACCTGCTAAAAGGGCAGTAAGCAAATCCAAGCTTCGTAGTTTCTTCAGAGATCTGCAAGAACCATAGTAATTAATTATATTTTTTGAATTAAAAGGTCAAAAATCCAAATTTCACCAAATTTTACCTTTCGAAATCATCAAAATCAATGAAAATCGACTATCTCAACACCTCAAATTAAAAACAAACTGTCACTGAGTAAGAAAAATAAATAAATAAGGAAAACCCAGAAAGCCCAAACTCTACTGAATCTACACAATTTTCAGCTCTTTGAAAATCAGCAGTGTTAAAAGTAAAAAAGAATTATAAAATAAGAATAAAACTTTGAATTGAAACATATAAACATCTTTATAACCAGAAATTTGAAGGTTCAGAAAAGGAGATCGAGATCTATACCTCAGAAGACAAATTCTTGAAAACCCACATCCACATCATATATGTATATATATGTACGTATGTTCAAACCCAAAATCTCAGTCAAATTGTCCCAAACCCACCTACCGAAAGAGACTCATCCGCACTTTAAACTCGGATTTAAATCTGGTTCAAGAAAGAGCTATAGAGAAGACGAAGAATAAGGAAGGAGTATAAGAAGAATAGAGTGAATAATAATTTTTAAAAAGATATCAATTAGTACTTTTAACTGTTTTTTTGGTTACTCGTTCGAATAATAATATGTTTTAATATTGTCCAATACGTTACCTTAAACCTGCCAACGGTTATGATTTTTTTTAAGAGGTCACCTAATTTATTGGTTTGTTTCATGTTGGTCATTTAACTTTAATTTATATCAATTTAATCATACGATCTTATATTTTTATTTTAGTTCGATGACTAAACTCATATTCTATTTCAATTTGACTATTCTATGTTTTACAATTATAAAATTTATGAAAATTATGACATGGTAGACTGAATTCATAGTTTGCAATGACTCTAAGAACTTGTTTTTGTAGATTCTTTTAAAATAAATTGTGAAAAGTAATTTTTTTTTTTTTGGAAAATATGGGATTAAAAATTATAAAAAAGTTATTGGTCCACTCACAAAATTATTTTATTAAGAAAATATGTAATTGAAAATAATCTGAAAAAATAATAATTTACAGGATAACCATGAACGGAGAGCTTTCCCTCCTTGTCGCCCGACTCTTTGGTCTTAAGAACGCTGGTTAAAAAATATGTACCAAACATGAGTTAATAAGTATATACAATTATACATGTCAATTGTCAGTTGTAATCATGCAAGACTAGTTTTTTCAAATTTAAAAAATAAAATAAAATTTGTAACTTTTAAGTCCTTGAAATAAATTGTATTCCCAAAAAAAATAAAACAAGTAGCAGATTATTCGTCGATTTTGCCAACAATTTATAGATTGAGTGGTCAAATTAAAACAAAAATATAAGCTAGTGATTAAACTCAAATAAATTAAAGTTGGATGACCAACATGAACTTGACCTATAACTTGAGTTACCTCTTCGAAATATCTCTGACGACTGGGACCAAGGGCGTGTTTGGCTAGACTGAAAAAGGAAAGGACGAAAAGGTAAGTAAAGATGGAAGGTAAAAAAATAAAATAAATAAATAGTTCTTTATTTGGAAAAGAATATTTCTGAGATGAGAAAAGTGGAAAGTAAATCTTATATTATTAGCAAAATTATATTCCATTCTAGTGGAAATAATGGACAGTATTTTTTTTTTTTTTTTTAAATTAACTGTGTTCTATACATGTTTGGTCATGCCTCAATTCAAGAAAGGAAAATTCTAGATAACATACAAATCTTATTAATTATATTTGAAATATATTTTATTTCTTTTCTACGTTTTTGTACTTTTGAATTATATATCAAGAAAGGAAAATTCTAAATAACATCCAAAATTCTAGAACTCCTATGTTGATCACTTGCTCTGGATACGAAATACGAAAGAAATATAGTAGAATTGACATCTCTTTAGATATTACAATTGAACAACTTGTTGTAAAAGAGAGAAAATAGAAGAGATAATAAAAGTTAATAGACTTTTCTGTGTATAATAATGAGAACCAAAGCCCTATATTTATAGGGTAGCAATATGGATACATGTTGTAATAATATTTAGGGTTGTAGGGGTATAAGTGTCATTCGCATTAAACCTTAATTTACTTTCCACCTTGAATGACACATTACAAAATATCTGCTTCGTTAAAACCTTGTTTGATAAAAATTCATGGGACAAAAAGAACAAACGAAGGAAAAAGAGTACAATTATTTTGGAATATTAAATATAAATGCTGCCTCATTAAAACCTTGTTAGGAAAACCCAGTGGAATAAAATTTAAGCGAAGGAAAAAGAGTACATCTACTCCCTCTGATGTTTGATCACTGAAAATCTTTGAGTCGACGCATTACAATCTCGTAAACCAATTTCTTGAATGTAGATGTTGACAGTGTTTTTGTAAATAAATCAGCCACATTGTCACTTGAACGAATTTGTTGAATATTGAGTCGTCATTTTTCTGAAGCTCGTGTGTATGAAAGAATTTTGAAGAAATATGTTTCGTCCGGTCACATTTGATATAACCTCCTTTGAACTGTGCAATACAAGCAGCATTATCTTCATACAAAATTATTGGACTATCTTTTGTTGAAACTAATCCGCATGATGCTTGGATATGATGGGCATGTTCCTCAACCATACACATTCTCGGTCTGCTTCATGAATTGCAATGATTTCAGAATGATTTGAAGATGTTACTGTCAATGATTGCTTCACAGATCTCCATGATATAGCCGTTCTTCCACGTGTAAACATATATCATGTTTGTGATTTAGTTTTATGTGGGTCAGAGAGATAACATGCATATGCATATCCCACTAAGCCGATCCCGACTTTTGAGAATAAAATAATCCCAAATTAATAGTACCATTTAGGTAACGAAAAATATATTTAACACTATTCCAATATCTTTGTGTTGGTGTAGAGCTATATCTGACAAGGAGATTTACAGAAAAAGTTATGTCGGGTCGAGTACAATTTGCAAGATAAGTTAATGCTCCAATTGTACTAAGATATGATACTTTATGACTAAGAATCTTTTCTTCATCTTCAAGTGGACGAAAAAAGATCATGTTTTACATCAAGTGATCGAACAACCATAGGTGATGTCAATGGATGTGTATTATCCATATAAAATCATTTTAAGACTTTTTCTGTATATGTAGAATGATGAACAAATAATCATTCTGGGAAATGTTCAATTTGCAACCCAAGATAGAATTTGGTTTTTCCCAAATCTTTCATCTCAAATTTATTTTTCAAATAATCTGCAATTTTATTGAGCTCTTCAGAAGTTCCAATTAAATTTAAGTCATCAACATAAACTGTCACAATTGCAAATCCAATATTCATTTTCTTTATAAAAACATATGGGCATACGTCATCATTTTTATAGCATTCATTCAACAAATATTTACTAAGACAATTATACTACATGCGTCAGGATTGTTTTAATCCATATAATGATCTTTGCAGTTTAATTGATAGCATGGTTCTCGAGCATGTATAATTTGTTTCACGCACTTTGAGTCGTTCCGGGACTTTCATATATATGTATGTCAGTATCAAGTGAACCATACAAATAGGCAGTCACTACATCCATAAGACGCATATCGAGTTTTTATGATACAATCAAACTAATTAAGAATATAAAAGCGATGGTGTCCATTACAGGAGAATATGTTTCCTCATAATCAGTTTCTAGTCTTTTTGAGAAACCTTGAGCTACGAGTCGGACATTGTATCTTGTAATTTCATTATTTTCATTTCTTTTTCGTACAAAAACTCATTTGTATCCAACAGGGATTACATTTTCAGGTGTTCGAACTACAGGTCCAAACACCTTCCGTTTTTCTAAGGAATTCAATTCCGCTTGTATGGCTTCTCTCCACTTCGGTCAATCATTTCTATTTTGACAGTCTTTAACAGACAGTGGTTCATGATCATCATTTTGCATAATATCAAGAGTCACATCAAAGGCGAAAATATTGTCTATAACAACATTATTTCGCTCTCATAATTTATAGATAACATATAATTTATTGAAATCTCATTATTTTCGGACGCTTGTAATTTTTCAAAAACCATATTTTCAATATTTGATTGATCAATTCACTCTAATGTTATTTCTTCTGAAATTCTTGGTTGGTTTTTCTCTTGTACTTTTCTTTTTCGAGGTACGGAGTCTTTTGAACCAACTAGTCGACCTCACTTCTGGCGTATTTGAGATTCACTTGCTACAGCAAATTGTCCTGCAGGGACATCAATATTTGCTGAAATATTTTCTGCTGGTTCATATGACTTTATCACTTTCTCGTGTCAACAAATGCATCCGGTAATTGATTTGCAACTTTTTGCAAATGAATGATTTTTCAATTTCTTGCTCACATTGATTGCTACAGGAATCAAAATGAGATAGAGTTATTTCATTCCAAGAAAATTGACCTTGTTTATCAGGATATAGTTTTTCCCCTCTCAAAGTTGAGAAAGTCATTTCATCAAAATGACAATCTGCAAAACGTGCAGTAAATAAATTACCCGTTAAAGGTTCAAGATACCTAATAATAGATGGTGAATCAAAACCTACATAAATTTCAAGGTTTCGTTGGGGACCCATTTTAATCCGTTGTGGGGGTAAAATAGGGACTTGAACAGTACAACCAAAAACTCGTAGGTGAGAAATATTAAGTTCATGACCAAATGCTAGTTGCAAAGGTGAATATTGATAATATGCATTTGGTCTAATATGAACCAATGACGCAGCATGCAGTATGGCATGACCCCAAACAGAAGCTGAGAGTTTTGTTTTCATAAGTAACGGTCGAGCAATAAGTTGTAGACATTTAATAAATGATTCAGTCGAACCATTTTGTGTATGGACATGCGCAACCTAATGTTCAACAACAATCCCAATGGACATGCAATAATCATCGAATGCTTGTGATCTAAATTCACCAGCATTGTCAAGACGAATGATCTTGATTGAGTAATCGGAGAATTGTGCATGTAATTTTATGATTTGCGCAAGTAGTCTAGCAAAAGCTACATTCCTGGTAGAAAGTAGACAAACATGTGACCATATAGTAGAAGAATCAATTAATACCATAAAATAACGAAATGATCCACAATATGGGTATATTGGCCCACATATATCTCCTTGAATTATTTCCAAGAAAGTTGGAGATTCAATATTGACCTTTGCCATACATGGATAATTATTAGGTAAAACAATCTTCTGGTTCTTTAAATGATGTCCATGTGAGTTATTTATTATTCGATGCATTATTATAGCATCTGGGTATCTAAGTCGATCATGCCAAAGTATAAAACTTTTTGGATCAACGAACTTCTAGTTCGTGATAATATTTGATTCAACCATTTTTATAAATGTATAATAATGCCATATGAGAGTGCATAAAGTTTTTCTTTTATCTGCTTCTGACCAGATACAAAAGAAGTTATGCAAATATATTCAACATTATTTTTTTGCATCGTCTCAATTTGATATACATTGCAACGGATATCTTTAAAACTAAGTAAATTTCATCTGGATTTGCTTGAATAAAGTGCATCGTCAATAAATAATTTTGTATTATTTGGCAAAATAATACAAGTTCTTCTGGAACCTTCAACGATATTCGATGCACCTGATATCGTATTAACATTGTTTTCTGTTAATGTTAAATCCAAAAAATATCTTTTTGTCTTGAAAAATAGTATGTGTAGTTGCACTATCAATCAAACAAGTATCTTGACAATCCATAATGAATCTATATGAAAACAAATATAATTTTAAATGGTAAGTTTTTCGAAACATGTACTACTTTTGGATCACATTGTATTTTAATATTGTTTTTTCAAAAGCAATATGTCAATATTTTTCTAAAATATTGAAAAATATAATTTATACTCTTCATGAGCAAGTAATATTCTTCAAGAATATTTATTATAATATTGTGCTACTTCAGGAGCAACAATAAATTATTTATAATAGATAAATTTACGATTAATATTCTTCTGGATTATTAATTGTAAAGTGGTGCTACTTCAAGAGTAACAATATAATAGATTATCATTTTAAAATTTATGAAAGAACATGTAAAAATACTTAATCAAGTTAAATATACAAATAATATTCAATAATTATTATAAACATATAATCATAAAAAAAATTAGAGCAAATAGTTCATGAATTAAAATATGAATTATCATATGTACAAATAAACATTAATTAAAACAGATTATTCATATAATGTTTGATAAAATATTTTTTTTTCATAGGAGTAATGATAGGGAGACAACACAAAAGTTGAGCAGAAATTGGTAGGAAAAAAAATTCATTACAGTGGTACTAGAATTGATGCAAGTTTATTGAAGAAACTTGAAAAAAAATATGTGCGTCAGTTCTGTATCAATTCTTCATGCCCAAATTCTGTACCAGTTCTTCAATAAACAAATTGTACAAGTTCTACAGATTATTGAATAAGTATATATTAAATGAAAAAAAATCACATGTTACCAAATTAATTTTGGTACGCGTGAAAGATGATTTATGTTTAAAAAAAATTACTACATTCTCTCAACTTTGAAAAAACTTTCGCACTGATAACGTGTTGTAAAAGAGAGAAAAGAGAAGAGAGTAAAAGTCAATAGACTTTTCTGTGTATAATAATGAGAATTAAAGCCCTATATTTATAGGGTAGCAATAGGAATACATATAGTAATAATATCTAGGGTTGCAGGGGTACAAGTGTCATTCACATTAAACCCGAATTTACTTTTCTTTTACAACACAACTAACATTATAAAATACTGTAAATATATTGTTACTACTAATGTTTTAAAAAGCGTAAAGTGTAGTTAGGCGTGGAGGCTAAGCTTCAAGATTTACGATCCTAGACGAAACTTTGGCGTAAAAAAACGTTTTTTAATCATTGTAAAAAAATTCAATAATTCAAATAATACATACCAAACAACTAAAATTAAAAAATACTGTATTTACTTAATAACTCCTAAATAAAGATAAATTTCAAAATCATAATTACATAACGTATAACTTGTAGTTTAAATCTTATCTTATCTAACTCTTTATCGGACTCCAATTCAATATCTTCATCTAATTCGTCCTTTGTATCGTCTGATACAAAATCATCATTCTTACGCTCCCCTATTTCATTTTGATCATTTCTTGACTCTTGTCTGGAATAGTAAAATTTACAGTACAATATATTTATTATCCAAATTCTAAAACATTTGATTGATTGAGGGAAAATCACAAATAAAAAAAAGAATTGTAAGCAAAATTTACTGAGAATTCACAAAATACTAAGAATCACGTATCCCAAAATTACAAATACAATGTAAAGCATAATAACCTCATATTATACATACCTAATACCCAAATTAGTGCGGTGTGAGGAGAAATTGAGAAGTTTTACGCTATTCTTCTGTCTTCTCATTTCTCTGGAGTCTGGAAATTTTTAAATTTGAATAGATAATGAGCTACTAAATCTGGGCTGTGAGTTTTATTTTTTTTTTAAAAAGGAAAAAAATGGACCATTTTAAAATTTGGGCCTGATGCGGAGGCGCACCTAGGAATAGTGATGGCAACGGGGCGGGTTCGGGGCGGCGCACCCTCGCCCCGCCCCGCCCCAATACAATTCAAAATTTTATAATCCAAAGCAAATAATATTTAAAATAATTACATCAATATCCAAACCAAACAATGAAAACAAACAATGTCCAAAATTAAATAAACAACGTTTAAAATTTTATTTTTTTAATTTTTTATTTTTAACTAAACGGGGCGGGGTGGCGCGACCCGAGGCGGGGCGGCAATCCCCGCCCCGCCAACCCGTCGGGGCGATTTTTTTTCGCCCCATTGGGGGCGGGGCGGGGCGGATTTTTTTGCCATCTCTACCTAGGAATGCCTAGGCGAACATTAAGCGGTCGACATTGTCGTTGACCACTTAATCCCCGCTTAGGCTCAAGACGAAACGTTTTCTACACTTATTCCGCTTATGCGCACTTTTTAGAATACTAGTTACCACTATTTTTCTTATACACCACTTAATTTTTTCTTATTTTTTATTTTTTAATTATCACACTAGAATCCTTTTACAAATATAGTCCCATTTTCATTAAAAATAAAATAAATTATCACAATATTCTTTTTTTAACAATCACACCTACATTTTTCTCACTATTATATTTTGTAACTCCACCAATTGAATCTATTTGCTCCCAATAAAAGAGAGAAAGAGAGAGGAAAGACAAAAAAAGCCTTTTTTTTTTTTTTTTTTTTCCTTTTTGGAATTTTGTTGAAATATAGAAACAAACAACGAAAAAAGCCATCCCATCTAGCAGATCGATCCATCTGTCCAATATGATACTATATTAGAGCATCTTTCGTGAAGTCTAGGTGACAAATAAGTAGAAATGTTTTTGATTTACGTAGCATTGTTTTCTATTGAATACACATTCAAGTTCCAATTTCATCTCTATTAAGTTCAATTTATAACTCAAAATGATTGTTTACATGTATTTTATAAAATCTAAAATCAAATAATAAAATTGAAAGGAAGAGGGAGAAAGTTTAGCTGTGTGTAAAAAACCAGAAGTATGAGAGAGAGAGAGAGAGAGAGAGAGAGAGAATTGCACATGTGCGGTTTGCGGGTTATTGCACATAGAGAGGGATTTACCTAGTGCACACTTACAGTGGTCGGGGCTCCACTAGCGCGTAGCAGCCGCGGATTCATACGTCATCAAAAAAAGAAAGAAAAAGAGAGCATTAAATTTTGCCGATTTAGTTCGTGTAACAATCTTTACTTTTGGACGGACTTCTTGACAATGCATATTTTCTACCCTGCCACATGAACTAGAAGGAGCCTCAATCAAGTTGCATTGAAAATTTTTAGACATTATCTACTTTTATTTATGTGATCATTTTTTTTTATCAATCCATGATAGCCCTGGATATGCTCTTACACAAGGTTGGATGAAAATTTTCACCGCAATAACTACAATGAAAATACGGCAATTAGCACGTAACGTATTCACTTTTCATTATTATTGTGAAACACGTCTTTACTTTTTTTGGGGTATTTTTATCATTATTTTCACATTTTATTGGGCAAAGTTTTTTTTTCGTGCGTTTTCTCAATAAAAAAAAAGGTGAAATGATGAATATACCATCATCATTAAATAAAATAAAATAAAATAAAAAAACTAATTGCAATCATAGTCCCATTTTAAAAAAAACACGCAAATGAATCCTAAATACATTATTAAAAAGGTAATTACACGTCACATCTTTACTTTCTCTATTATAGTGGAAAACATCCATATCTTTCATTTTTTATTTTTATTTTACATTTTTACTCTTAATTATATCTTTAATTGCACAAATCATTATTTCTATCTATTTTCATCCAATTTCTCAATAAAGAGGCGTGAAATGATAAATATACCATCCTATTTAAATAAAAAATTAAAGAAGATTAATTTTTTTATTTCTAATTTTTTAATAATTTATTTGGGACTTGTTTGCAATTTTTATTTTTATTTTTATTTTTTTAATAAATTTAATTGAGACTCATTTTAACTTTTTGAAAAAATTAATTTTTATTTTTTAAAAAAATTATTTGGGACTCGTTTTCACTTTATAGAAAAATTGGGACTATGATTGTAATTAATTGTTTAACTTTTTTTTTAAAAAAATATGTTGGCATATTTATCATTTTACAGCTATTTATTGAGAAATTGGATGAAAATTAATAGAATTGATAGTTTGCACAATCAAATGTGTAAATAAGGGTCAACGAATATATATAAAAGGATTTTTTCGCAATAATAGTGAAATGTATGGACATTATATACTAAATAATATTTTAGTAATTTATTTAGGACTCATTTGCGCTTTTTTAAAATCCGAATTACCATTTTAATAATTTATTTAAGACTTATTTGTGCTTTTTAAAAATTTGGGACAATGGTTACAATTTTTTTTTTAAATTTAAAGAGAATGGTATATTCATCATTTTACAATTTTTAATTGAGAAAATACATAAAAATGAAAATGTCAAAAAATAAAAAGTAATGACATTTTCTATAATAATAGTGAAAGGTGAGGGCGTTATATGCTAATTATCCAGTTCTTTTTGCTAAAAAACTTCATGACATTCCATTTGTGAATTTCAACGAGAGAAAACTACCAAAATTACACCATTCATGCCATTAAATTAAAACTTCCAAAGGACAGGAAGAAACATTTGTGTTCATTTATTAGTTAACTTTATATGAAAATACAAAAAGCTTGCAACAACAACAAAGACAGATACCAGGTGGTAATATTACATTGGATATTATAATTCTTCTAGCTTTTCTAGTATTTGAACTTTGAAGCAAAAACAAAAGAAAAGAAAATAGTTGAATTAAAATAATTACATTCCACCTCATAAAGGTGCCTGCCTAAGAGCTTTCTTGTCTAATACCCCAGCATACAAAAATCTTAGAAAAAATTCTTATAATATTCTAAAAGTAACAAATTAGGTTTATAAGTTGATGAGCATGGGTAACTTACAAGTCTATCAACATTAGTTAGATATGGCATTGTTAGTTGCTTAGTATAGATTAGATCTTACTAGGCAATAATGACTAGTTACGAACATGTTACAAATATTGAATAACGATTCGAGGGGTTAAAGATACGATAAATTTTTTTTTTTAAAGTTTATGCTACTGTTTGGCCCTTATTTTTCTAAATTTTATTTTTTCTCAAACTCTTTTTTAACCACACATTTCATAGGGCACACACCTTTATCAATTTTTCAATTATATATTTCATCAATTTTTATCAAAACTTATTAAAAATATGATTTTTAGATAAATCAAATGTGGACTACATTTAAAGTACATCCCCTCACATGCATCTTATATTCATTCCTAGCATCACGTTGCTCGTATTGTTCTTTCACAATCGATATTGGGGGAATCACTTTTGCTTTCTTTTCATGCTACTAAGATTTTTCGGTCACTCAAATTGTCTCTTGTCTTTCCATGAACTTGATGACAATTTGAACCGTTGAATTTGGCGGCGATAATATCTCTAAAGTTAAAATAGATAAGTTTGTTTGGCAAAATTTAGGTGAAAAGAGAGAGAAAACTAAAAATTCTGTCTCGCAGGGAAAAATATACATATAAAGTGTGTTCTTTAATGGCGTGCCCACCATTATCAATAATGGCACGTTTTAACTCTACTTTGCTTTGACTGCAACGTTTGTTACCTCAAATGAACCCAAGTAAAATGTTATATAAATATTACACAATATTTTGAATTTATAGTTGACTCGCAGCTCCAAAATTATGCCCAGAAAATACCAGAATCTTGAGAACGAAAAATAAAAAAATGACAAATAGGAATAAAGAAAAGTAATAAATTGTAACCAGAAAATGGGCAGTCGACGAAGCCATTAATACTTACACAAGCTGGGCTGTTAAATCTCGTTGGTCAGTCTCTTTTGTATTTTGTCTAAATTTGAAGAAAAGTCAACAAAGTAACATCCATTGCACATATAAGAAATATTAATTTCAAGACATGTTTGATGGAGATAAAGCAATCAAAACAAAGATGACAAGAATTAAAATATTATTTGTTGTATTATACTTCGTTGTTATTAAGTATTGTGTGAGCGACAGAGTCGAACTACATTGGGAGAGACAAGTAAATTGTAAATATTGTGAGTCGACACTTGAGAGATGATCAAAACGAAGGTAATTTGGTGGTTGAAAATTTGTGACACACATCGATGTCAACACTTACGAGTTGAGCAGTGAGAACATTCAATTTTAATTGAATAGATGAAATGTATGTATCAGAGAGGAATAAGAAATTAATTAGTGATATTATTATTATGATGCGAATTAATTATCATAGAAAATTCTAAACCAATTAGAAAAGTGAGGGATAAGATACGAAAATGTGCAGGGTGTACAAAATATGCCTAACTTTCAAACCGAGTGTTTAATTTTCGTCCATGAATACATTTTAGAAGTGGTTTCCAATTCTGCACATGTTTGTTAGATGACGTTGTCTAACTTTAAGGGCCAAATTTCGTAATTTAGGGGCCCGTTTTAGCCTTTTTCTATATTTAGTTAGTTGAAGGACAATTTCGTTATTTTATAGTGTTTTAGTTTTATTTAAATTTGTTTTATAGTTTTCATTTTCCAAGTTTATTTAGATTTGTTTCCAGAATCACAATTTTATTTTGATTTATTTTATATTTGCTTATATAAGGTATATTCATTGTACACCCAAGATATTATTTGAGATATTATTACACGAAGTGAAATTATTCACTTTCATATCTTGTTCTTAGTTGAATTATCCTGAACTTATCAAAGACTTCTAATCTTTGTGGCCTTCAACCTTGGTTATTGATTCAAGAAATCATTGGGTTAAATTTGTAACTTTAATTTTAGTTTTCTTGGGGTTCTATCAAATTTTGTGTGAGTTCCAAGGTACATCTTGCAACAGGGTTCACATCGTATTAGATCTAGACCTTTAGGTTAAAGTTGTGCACACTGATCAAAAGACGAAAGAAAAAATTACATCAATTTTAGAGAAACATAAATAAAATTATTTTCTTAAAAAAACCAAAAACTCTGAAATTTATTATTCTCATTCAGTTGAATTAGTTCAAAATTTGAGATAAGATTGTAATCTTTAGTTACGGTTGTTTATCTCTTGTTATACTCCTTTATTTACTCAATTCAGTTACTTGTAAAATCCTATAAATAGATATCAATACCAACAAATGGAAGTAAGCCAATCCATTCAAAAGTTTAGTATCATATTTCTACGCTTTTACCTGCTTATATGGTATTAGAATCCATCAAGTTATGGTATTAGAGTCCATTAAGTTTCAACAAGCAATTCGATCCAATTAAAATTAAAGAAATGAGCACACATATTTCAAAATTGGTTTGCTTAAACAAGCTACAATCTTGAGGGGACATGTTAAGAGAGAGAATTCCACGTAGAATAAAAATAAAATATAGACCAACTTATAAGAATTTAGACTAGTCCTCAAGATTGGACGATTGCTACTTCATGGACTGGTTGAGGATGGTCTCTATCCAATATCTGGAAGCAAGAACTCTATCAATAAATTTCGTTGTTTCACAAATAAATTAGGGACAAAGACAACGAAGAAGCAATAGCATAATCGTCCAGGACATCCTTCCATGTCCATCTTAGATTATTTACTTCATTACTTACAAATAAAAGACACCAACAAGCAACCAAGTGTGTGTAGTTCCTGCCGGATGGGAAAAGCTAAACACTTATCCTTTAGTGACTCCATTAGGCAATCTACAAGACCATTAGCCTTGATTCACACTCATGTTTGGGTACAGTGGCGGACCTAGCACCCGACTAGGGGGCGACCGCGCGTGCTGGGCTCCGCCAGAGGAATTTTTGGGAAGAAGACTGCCGCACTTGTTTGTCTTCTTCGGCGCTGGGGGTTGGCTGGTTTCTTCCTTTTTTGTTTTGTTTTGTTATAACTTATAAGTTTGGGCCGTTGCTGCCAGCCCAAGCCATCACTTTTTTTTTTTTTTTTTTTTTTTAATTGTGTTGGATGGTTGGGCCATTTTTTAGGCCCAATAGTTAATTATATATGCCCATTTTTTTATTGGGTTGGGACCAATACTTAATATATATCCCAGCCCTGCAAATATCAATTGGTCTCATAACTCATTTCCTCCTCAGCCTTCAACAATCATTAAGAGACGACTCACGACACCGCTATGCCTCACGCTTGCTGTAACGTCGCTGTCGTGTTCCACCACAGCTCTCAGTCGTCTTCTCCACGATTCTACCACCATCGGCCGTCCACTTGTGAGCTCGTGATCGGTGAGTTTTTTTTTTGTTCTGCCCATCGGTTTTTTGTTTTTTGTGTTATTATCTATTTATGAGTTTTGAAATCATGATTTTGTTATAGTTTTTAGTTTGTTTGAAATATGATTTATGAATTGGAATTGCGGGAATTAGATTAGGAATTGGAGAAATTAAAATTGGAACTGGAATTCGGGCTTATGGTTTGGATTTGGAATTGGGGGAAAATAAAATTGGATTTGGATTTGGAATTGGAATTGAATTTAGGGTTTAAGGTTTGGAATTGGATTTAAGGTCTATGGTTTGGAATTGGGGGAATTTGAAATTTGGATTTGGGATTTGCTTTTTGAATCTAATCAACAGTGACTTGCACAACAAAATAGGAGACGACTGGTTGAATGACAATTTGATGATTTACATGGAGAAAGAGATTTTTCGAAAAATTGACAATGAGGCAATATTACAACGTTTTCAAAACATCCCGTAGAATACAGTTGTCTAAGATTACAGTTACAGAGTAGGTTGCATTACGTATTTCTTTAATATTTTGGGCTGTAAATATGTTTTCACATATATATAATTTTTACCTTTTAGCGTGTTTTCATATTGAACAAATCTTTATATTATATAATTAAATATTAATAAATGACCTCGCTTTTACGATCGTTGATTGTCGATGTTAACTGGTCAACGTTCGCCCGGGTTGGACTTGGATGCTAGGTCCACCACTGTTTGGGTATCTCATGTAACCTCAGTTGGTGGTTGCTGCTTTTATGTCTTATTTGTTGATGATTTTAGTCGTTACACATGGATGTATCCCGTGCATTTTAAATTTGATGTATTCCTTATTTACCAAAAATACAAAGCTCTTGTTGAAAATTTATTTTCAAACACTATTCCTTATCTTCCCACACACATGCCTTCCAAATTGATCCAATTGTGGAGTCTTCTAATTTTGAACATTTACCTCTTCAGAGAAGCAACCTGAGATAACCACCATCACTACTCGAGAGATTATCACACGATCTAAAACAGGAAATTCAAAACCAAAAGATTTCTTTGGTCTTAAGATCTTTTATAGTACTAGCCACGCTTTACTTGTCTTATCTAGTGTTGTTTATGAAACTGAACCATCTTGCTTCACGAAGGAAGTGACTAAACTAGAATGGAGAGCTGTAATGGGATGTGAATTTGACGCATTGATGGCTAATGGAACATGGTCTCTCTATCCAAGACCAGTGACTAAACATGTTGTTCGAAATAAATAAGTGTACAAGATAAAAAGAAATTCAGATGGTAGTATAGAACGCTACAAAGCACGACTTCTAGCAAAATGATTTGATCAACGCCCATGTACTGATTATTATGAAACATTTTGGCCTTGGCAATTTCTTTTAATTGGAATATTCGTCAAATGGATGTTTCCAATGCCTTCTTTCATAGGATTTTAGATGAAGAGGTGTTTATGGAACAACTAAGAGGGTATGTGGATGAAAATTTTCCAGATATGTCTGTTGCTTACGAAAGTCACTTTACGATATTAAATATTCCTGATGCAAGCGGGAAGAGAAAGGGGAAGAAACAAGCAAAATGTTGGGACCATTTTAAATTGGTTCCTACTAGTCGTGTGGTCGATGGGCTTCGAGAAACCAAAACAGTATGTAAATACTGCCAACAACGATCGACATGGCAAAAAGGTATTGGAACCACCCACCTCAACCGTCATTACAAATCATGTTCAGCCAAACACGAGCTTCTTCCAGCTGGTCAAACGCAACTACAATTTGATACTTCAAAAGCCGGTGCTACTACTACGCTACTTTTTACGTGGATGTTTCAGAGGAGGAAGCTCGAAAGGGAATGGTGAAGTTCGTTGCCGTGGCGGAGTTGCCACTAGCAATAACAGACAACCAACATTTCGTTAACTATGTCAGAAGATATCTTCAACCAAGGTACCAAGGGGTAAGTCAAAATACTCTTCGTTATGATACAATTACATATTTTCTTAATGCAGAGCAACTATTGATTTCAAATTTGGAAAAATATGGAGGTGTGATATCTTTAACTTCAGATATGTGGGAATGGATTAATAAAAGGGATTATATGGCTGCAACTGCACACTATATAGACCCACTTTGGGTCATGCATAAAAAAATTATTGTGTTTAAAATTGTTGAGTATCCGCACAACGCTCAAACTATATTTAATGCTATTATGTTAATAATTCGAGAATATAAATGTGAGAGTAAAATTCGTTCTTTTACATTCGACAACGCTACTGTAAATAAAGTTGTTATCGATAAATTGTATAGAATTCTTAATCCTTATTTCGGTGGCTATGTATTTCATATTCGATGTGTATGCCATGTTTTTAATTTAATAGTAAAAGACGGTTTAAAACATGTTAATGATGAAATTAACCGAATTAGGAATGTATTTATATATATCACGTGTACACCTAGTAGAAAAAAAAGATTTGATAATTTTTGTGCAGAATTTGGGATGACGGATACTAAAATCTTTATTACTGACATAGGCCATAGATGGAACTCTACGTATTTATTACTAAAATCATATGAAGGTTATGAAGAGTATATTACTGAATTTTATAACAATAGACATGTTGAGATGAAGACGACACTATCTTGAGTGAATCCAATTGGAATATAGTTTTTAAAATTTTTTGACAAGTTTTTATGAGTCTACAAATATATTGTCTAGTGTTTATTATCCCGCTAGTTGTATGGTTCTTGAACGTCTTTATATAACTGTTAGAGTTTTTGCTACATTTCAAAATGATCCCAATTTTTATACTGTTATATATTATATGGAATTGAAATTTAGAAAATATTGAGAAGAATTACCTATGTTATTTCTTTTAACATGTGTTATGGACCCCCGATATAATTTATCGGGTACTAAATTTATAATTAATCAAATGCCAAATGCTTTAACTTTTAATACTGATGTTACTTATAGAAATTTGGAAACGACGTTCTGTGAAATGTATGAATTATATGCTTCACGAATGAGTGCACATATTAATCGTGTACTTGCACACATTCCTTCTACTAATATAACAAATGACGACGCTGAAATTTTGAATTTATTTGAAAGTATGCACTCGTATAGATTTGATGCAACTGCATATACATGTGGTTCCTTTAGTAGTAGTAGTAGTTTGACTTCCACTGCATGTACTCAAACTTCCAGCCGTAGTCAAAATCCAATTGTGTTGCCATATGAATTAATTGATTACTTTAGTCAACCTTTGCCTACTAACAAAGCAATTAGTAAAAGTTCAGAATATGTCCTTGAATTCTGGCGAAATAACGAACGTCGATGACCAGTAGTTTCTGCAATGACAAAAGATCTACTAACATCTCCGATTAGCACTGTAGCTTCGAAATCTGCTTTTAGTGCAGGGAAGAGGGTTTTCTCTGAGGTCAGGAGTAGACTAAAAGAAGATATTTTGGAGGCATTAATGTGCGTGAAGGACTGTGAAGACGCTAATTATCGAATTCAAAATAAATATGCCGAAATTGCATGTAACCAAATAAGTGATATTTAATTTCACAACATTCATCAAAATATTTTATTTTCATACCTTTATAATTTTTTCAAAAAAATTGTACACATAACAAATTGTTCGTGTACAATTTTTAACTCCGTCTACTCGAAATTGAAATAGCCGATCCCAAGCCCGAATAAAGGAGGAGTGTTTTTTTTTTGAATTGTAAAAAATAAAAATGTTTTTAAAAATGTATATTTAAAAAATTGTTTACAAAACGTGTTTATATATATTTTTCTTAAGGTTCTCGTTTCTTAACAAATAAAATTTTGTTCTTATTATTTTAAAAATTAAAATTGTTTTGAAAAATGTATATTTAAAAAAAAAAAATAGATAATGTTTGTGTGTGTGTGTGTGTGTGTGTGTGTGTGTGTGTGTGTGTGTGTGTGTGTGTGTGTGTGTGTGTGTGTGTGTGTATTTTTTTTTTAAGTTTAGTGATTTAATAGTTAAAAAAAAACACGAGCCGAGCCGCTCGGCTCGTCTTGGGAGCCGAGCTCGCCCAAAACACCATAAGCCAAGCATCTGCTCAACTCGATCCATTGCCACCACTAGTTTCTAGGTAAAAATCTAGTTTCTTGGAGTACGAAAAACAAAGAATGGTATCACGATCGAGTACTGAAGTTGAATATCGAAGTATGGCACTAGCTATAGCTGAAGTGCATTGGATTAGAATGGTTTTGCAGCTGAAGTGTATCAGATTAGAATGGTTCTATTTATCTCTTGTTATATAACTTATATTCCTTTATTTACTCTGTTCAGTTACTTGTAAAACCCTATATGTGGATATCAATACCCACAAACGGAGGTAAGCCATTCATTCAAAAGTTTAGCAACATATTTCTATGCTTTTACTTGCTTACAAAAACTTTTGGACTTTTTGTGATATCAATCTCACATGGATAAGCGGTGAAATTTGGTTAGAATTTGGTGGATAGCATAGTGTTATCAATTTCTCCAAGTTTTCTCCAAAGTTCATGCTTATTTAAAATTCGTTGGTGTTACTTACACATCTTGTGGCTAAGCATCGAATAGTTATCTATGTCTTGCAAATCCTGGACAAGTCATTGTTGTAATGACTTATAATCCCTCCATATTTTTCCTGGACTGGGAGGAAAATTAAAGCACGGACAACATTATGTAAGACCCTTAACATAGCCTGAGCTTATACTTCTAGTCCTTATAAAAGTGAACTTTGATTGCACCTACACGTCTAACTTTTTCTTAGGAGGAAAGAGATCTCTAAGCAAATCAAGTTGTCTAAATAGAACTCGATAACAACACTAGCCATGTCTTACCAATAAAATACTCTTGTTAGAGACCTAAGTAGGTTGTTTAGCTTCTTATGGTCCTCCAATTCTTGAAGAAAATGAAATATTCATACAAACAAATTGTTCCAATTTGTCTATATGTCCTAGTTTTTCTAAAATCCTTAGTTGGATTTGGTCTTAGTGAATGATGTTTGCCATATTAACATAGAAGCGTACACATAAAGTCTGGACCTTACTAAACTATGTGAAAAAATTGTAGTTTACTAACTAAATTTGACTTTACGTGAGGAATTATACAATTAACAAACAATAAGTCACTTCTAATTGTTTCTAGATGGTTAAACAAACAATCAAATTGTCCTAAGTTGAATTACCGCAATTTGTAATAAGAAAGCAATAAATAACACCAAAATTGATGACGGAGAAATCCAACTGAGTAAAAACTCTGGGACCAAGCCAGTTACCTTCACTATAGACAATATGAATTATAGTCAATTTCCAACCCAACAAATTCTACTAGTTCCCACTGTTGTGATTCCTGTAATCTCTAAGATCTGTTGTATCCACCAGCTTCCCGATCTTCTACAGTCAGATGTTGTCTAGGCAACTCCACTAGATTTCTCGATCTACTTCCTATAACTTTGATCTAATGTCTCCTTCCAGCTTCCTGATCTTCTTCAATTGTCTCTTCCAAGTAGAATCCCAAGAACCTGCTCTAAGGTCTTGTGCTCTTCCTGCGCTTGTAGTCCAGCCTCTCACAACCTCCAGAAACTTCTGAAGTCCAACTGAGAAAGTCCATTTCTAGGGATGTTTAGGAGTAGGTGTTTTGGATTTTTCAACATGATGTTTTCCCAAATAGGTTATTATATGATCTTAAGAATAAAGGATAAATTACAATGAAAGAATATGTTCTTAGATCTTTAGAGAATAAAATGAGGCAATGAAAATAATGAAAATCACCTTAAAATTTCGTTCAATGGCTTGGATATTTATGGGAGAGAGTAACTAGGTTGAATGGGCCGGAAAAATTTATTTAAAAACTCAAATTAGGGTTTTCCGTATATACCTGTCGCTCACGACAAGCTAGCGACGGGGATTCTATTTTTGTCGCTCGAGCAGTATCCATGCGACAGGTAGAGAAAATACAGTGTCGTGTTTCTCCTCTTTTTATACTCGAAACCTAGACCTCATCATCCAACTTATATAAATTGCATCATAGGTCCTTGACTTTTACAACACATTACAAATTAGTCATTTGTCCACAAAATCGTCAACGCTAAAAACCTAACACTGTGTTTATGCTTGGAATTAGATGACCATTCAGAATTTGCACCATATATAAGCGGGAAAATATTTAAAATGAGAATACGGGGAGACATGTAAGTTAACGTATAAGCAAATAATCATTTTTTTTCTTCCCCATCATCGATTCATATGAACTTTCATAACTACATGCAATAATATGGCAGCTATGTGATTATAGTACTTTATAACTAAGACGTTGTCTCTTTACATCCCTAACATGCTCATTATTGACTTTTTCCCTTTCAACTCTCAAAAAAGGCATATAGGAATTTTCGATGTCTAGTAAATTGTGAACACTTCAAGGTATGATCATTTCCTGAAATTTGCATTCATATTTCCATATAGTCCACCAAAATGAAGAGCTTGCCATCTATTTTTCCAAATTCCAATTTCGAAAATATATTTGTTGCCATATGATGCATCTTAAACATAAGTAATTATTGTTCTATCTTCGTCAGAAATAGAAGAAGTACAATCTAGTGTCCTACACTTAAAGTTTTACATCTAAGGAATCCAGTGTTGACCACTTAAGTTGTATTCATTTAGCTTGTTGATACTAATTGAAAATCAGATGAGATGGTTGAAAGCTGATTATAGAAAGACAACTTTTGGTCCTTTTTTTTCATGACTAGTAGCAAGTATGTACATTGCAAGGCTATGATTTGAGGGAATCAACATCGATTGGTTTAGTTGGGGTGGCCAAGGGTGGGGCGGGTTGATGAAGGAAGTGAACAATGAGTTTTTGCAACATAGTTTGGAGAAGAAGATAAATATGGGGTAAACAAATATAGGTGGAGGAGAAGATGTGGAGGGCTTGAGAGAGAGAAGAGAATGACAGCTTCATGGCCTTCGCAAACAAGGAGAAGAAGAAGATGGGAGGGCGTGGGGGTGGGTAGGAATTGTTTTTTAAAACTTATATAATTGTTACTATTTGAGAATATGTAAATATACCACTTTCCATTTTTAATTTGATTAAAACTAATTAAATTTTGACTTTTTTGGTCAACTAGTGGTCAAATCTATCCATTTGGATCCTAGATGCATATTTTTGAAAGGTTTTGGACCGTGAATGGCACAAAGTGATTATTAGAGTAAAATCTACAAAAAAGTGAAAGGTTAGAGACCACTATTACAATTTTTCCAAAGGACTTTGGAATGAATAATGAAATATTTTGGAAGCATTGGATTCGAGACGGGGTGTCTAGGTGCCGGGCCGTGACGTGTAGGCGCCGATAGCACAAAGGAAGACAGTGGCTTGGGATGCCTAGGCATGGGTGTTGTAGCGTCCAAGGTCATTGGCCTGACAGGAAGCCGGCACTAGGCGGGGTGCCAATGGTACGGGAATAATTTTATTTTGTGTTGGTTTCTAACGTAGTTTTTTCACCCTACTTCATCAGAACTTCAAGATTAGACTCCTATAAATACTCCTATATATTAGAAATTTGAGAAGATTGTTTGGATTTAGATTGAGTATCAGATCTTATAAAACAATTTTAATTTCTTGATATATTGGAACTCTATCTCTCTATCTTCTATATAAATCTCGTGTTTGTGTGATCCATTATTTTTCATATGGCTCTTATTTTCTCAACTTAATAATTTGACCCCGTTCTCAACATATTGATATTAGAGCCAATATTTTTTGGTGGTTTATTGGGAAGTTCAAATTGATTATTAAAACGAGGTTTAAACAATGTCAATTGTTTCAGGATGGCAACTATTAAATTTGAAATTCTGCTTTGGATCACAACAATAGATTTTATTTGTGATAGATTAGCATGAAAACAGTTTTTGCTCAATTAGACTTGGATGATACTTTGTTGCGGGTGGATAGAATGTCCGCAACAATGACTGCGGAGGAGAAGCAATGTAATGATAAAAAAATCCCTATCACATATACACCATCTTTTTAATCAAAATTTTCAGAACGTGGTAAATGAGAAAAGTGCCGCTGCATTGTAATTGAAATTGGAGCGGTTTTGTATGACAAATAGTTTGACCAGTAAGTTGTACTTGAAGTAGTGCTTGTATTCTCATCGTTTGACAGAAGGTGGATTTTTGGAAAATCATTTATCTGTATTCAAGGAAATTGTCGCTGATTTGGAGACCAGAGAGATCAAGTATAATGGAGAAGATTTATGGTTGATATTGTTATATTCGTTGCCATCTTCCTATATGATTTTTAAAGATATGATTCTCTATAGTCGGAATATTCTCACTATTAACGAGGTGTATGATGTGCTTTATTTTAAGGAGAAGATGAAGCAACTGGTTGTCATATCTAAGACCCAGGTAGAGGGTTTTATTATTCGTGAGAGGAAGATAGCTGGTCATAGAAGGGGTATAGTCAATGATAGAAACAGTGATAAAGTCTGTTGGTATTACAACAATAAGGGGCACATGAAGAATGATTGCATAAAGTGGTGGAACAAGAATACATTTGCTACAATAGAACAAAAATGACAACCAAGAAATTTCGATGATGCTAGTCTTGCAGAAGAAGACTACAGTAACAAAGAACTTTCGGTGTTCTCTGACGGTGAATCCAAACTTGACAATGATTGGATTCTTGATACAACTTGTACTTTTTATATGTATTCTAATCGGGTTGATTTTCTTCATATGAAACAGTTATAAGGGTATTTGTAGTGACGGAAAATAGTGAGCCTTGTAAAATAGTTGGTATTGGTAAGGTCAGAATCGAGATGTTTGATGGGACGGTCATAGCATTTAGTTTGGTGAGACATGTTCTAGGTTTGAGTAAAAAAATTATCTTTTTGAGTACTCTTGATTTAAAAGGGTACATGTATACCGGTGGGGGTGGAGTTCTGAAAGTTAGCAAGGGTACTAAGATTGTGTTAAATGGACGAAGAAAGTTTCGATTATATATTTTGAAAGGTTCAACGGTCACTGTGGAAGGTGCTGTAGCTTATGGTTTGATAAGAGGTAACTTAGTTAGAGTTGGTTGTGATTGGGTTGCTTCCCCCACACTTAGCTTTTACTCGTCCTCGGGCAAAATTCAAATTTAATTTCCCAAAACACTAGGTCATAATGCCAAGAACATAGAACCATCAAACATTTTCAAAACACATAAAATATCATGAATAAACATTCCACACAACTCATAATCAATTTGCAAGCATCTCAATATGAAGATAGAGTAAACTAAACATGTAGACCCTCACGAATATAAGCACTCAACTCTCACGGGTTTAAAAGGGTAAATGTTTCGCTCAAATTCATTCCAATGGAGATGTTCTACCATATGCTTGCATATCTTCTCATTCGTCACCACTTAGATCACATGTTTTACAAGAATCACAATGACGTTTCGAAGGTTGTAATGTGGCTTATGGTCAAGGTGAGAAATATTTGGGTATGTGACTCAAGAGCCATCGAAACTAGTGGAGTAAAGATAAAAAGATTTAGCTCAAATATACACATAAGACATGTAAACCAACCACTCCACATGATAGCTTCATCATTTTTGCATCTATCCCACACAAATCGAACTCCTTTTGAGATGTAGAAAGAGTTATGAATATATATCTTTTTCACATTAAAATCACTCTCCTTCATCACTTATTTTTTTTTCTCTTTTTCTTCAATCATTCATTTTTTTCTTCTCCTTCTTGCATTTTTCTTGCACAATCTAAACTTCAAATTATACACCAATAATGGAACTCCCAGAATTGACATAGAAATGTTCCAATTCACCAATAATAGCACTGCAATAAATCTTGATACCCATACACTTATTTTTTTGCACACCCACACTTCTCATGACATTCAAGGATACTCTACTAGCTCTAAGACTTGAGTAAAAATATTGTTTTTTCAGTTTAAAGCCTGTAATGTGAGTTTATATAAAGAAAAGGCAATAAGGCTCAAATGGGCCCAACAATGGAAAATTCAATTACAGGGTTGGCTATTTGGTTAATGAAGCTCATTTACGTAACAAAGATGGCATTAATCATATTCGTGCATGCATGTATCAATATGATCTTGAAGAGAATCAATGCAAGTTCTAGAGAAACAAAACCATGAAAGAATATCATACATAAAAAGAAATAATGAGACTGTTATGGATGTATCAGTCTAAAGGTTCAAAAATCTTACTGACTTTTGTCTACATAATTTAGTTACTACTATCCTCAAAGAAAAATAACTCCACTAATCAACTCTAAGTTGGAGGATCATTCATTCAATCATGTTATGAGTTCTTCAAAAACCTAATTAATTCCAGCAAATAGCATACACAATCAAAAATCTTTTAACCTCATCTTCTCTTCTTGAAAAATCATGCACATTTGTGTTTTCTTTTAAAAAAATTAACTCACTCAATATAAATGCAACATAAATCTAAATCCCTCATCCACACTTAAAACTTACACTGTCCCCAATGTAAGGTCTAATACAAAGAAAAATGATAAATATAATTAAAATAAAAAATGGAATGCGAAAAATAAAAACAAAAATAAAATGATAAAGGAATGAACTTCCCTTGGGTTACCTCCCAAGCAGTGCCTTTGTTTATTGTTTTTGGTTCGACTCAATGTTTCTTTATTCAGCCCGGGTCTATCATGGTTGGCTTCGATCTTCCTTGCGATATACCAAGTTCAATGGAAATGATAACTAGCAGTGTTCCTTCACCTCCATGGAATACATACTTTAGTGACTAGGGTGAGGCTTTAAATCCGAAATGAAAGTCTGCAAAACAGAAGATAGAGACTTCTCATTAGAAACTGGTAATACAAAAAAAGAACTGATACCTGACTTTAGAAGAGCATTTAATGCTGTCATAGTTTTTTGTAACTCAGTGTTTAAGGCCAACTCCTCTTTTTCCTTCCCAAGATGCTCAATATTAACAACTTTCCATTCTTTTGTAGCAATAAATTCGAAAACATCATGTGCTAATTGATCAATCACATCAATAAAATGAACATGGTTATTATTGTATGGATGTTTTATGGAATCATAAATATTAAGTGTAATAGTTTTATCATCAAATTTCATGGTTAGTGTGCCATTATGAAAGTCCATTTTAGTTTTGGATGTCCTTAAGAACGGTATTCTTAACAAAATAGGGAGAGTTTGATTACTACTGCCCATGTCAAGTACATAAAAATCAGTAGGAAAAACCAATTCATTAACTTTCACAAGAACATCATCAACTACCCCCTTAGGATAGACATTAGATTTATCAGCTAGTTGAATTATCACACCAGTGTCAATTAAAGGTCCTAGTTTCAAGGAAGTGTATACAGAATATGTCATGACATTAATAGATGCTTCGGAATTTAACACGACCTTCTCAAACTTAGTATTGCCTATCATGCAAGAGATAGTGAACATACTTGAATCCGTGTACTTTGTAGGAAGTTTCTTTTGAATTATTGCAGATACATGTTCTCCAACTTTTACCCTTTCAATCCCCTTCAATTTCTGTTTCCTTTTACTTGTGCACAAGTGTTTAAAAAATTTAGCATAACGAGGCACTTGTTTAAACATATCTAAATGTGGAATATTTACCTCATATTTACTAAAAATTTCATGCAGCTCATCATGATTTCGTTTATATTTCCTAGATCCTACTAAAGTTTGAGGGAAATGAGGTACATGTTTATAATTAGAAAGAGGTGGAAACTTATGCTCAGTTATCTCAGCATCGTTAGGAGCACTCTTTTTTGCTGTGATATATTCCTTATTTTCTTCCATCGATGATGTAGGGGCTACCTTCACTGGAGCTTCAATCTCCGCTCCACTTCTCAACGTGATTGCACTTACATTTTCTTTTAGATTTACCACTATTTGAGATGTCAATTTTCCCGCATTTTCCAAACTTTGAACGCTAGCCCTTCTCTCCTGTTGAAATTGTAAAGTGTTAGTGGCAAGAAATTTAACAATATCTTCTAAAGACATACTAGAGTTAGAAGTTTGTCCATGTTGTTGTCTAGGAGGGTATGATTGATTATATTGTTGGAAATTTTGCCTATTTTGATTCATAGATTGATTCACTTGTCGATTCCCATTACTAAGATTTAGATGATCCATCCATCCTTGATTGTACGTGTTTGAATAAGGATCATAATTCCTTGTTTGTTGTCCAGGAAAACTACCAGCTACATTTACGTCTTCAACGGAGTCTTCTTGAATTGTTGGGCACATATTGGTTGGATGGCCTACCAATGAACAACCAAAAGTCTTTGCTGTTTGAATAGTACCTACAACCATTTGACAAATAAGAGTAGTTAGACTCGCAAGTTATTGTTCAATGGACGAAACATTTACCTCATTAACATGTGTAGATGGCATGTCGAGTCTAGTGCCAAATTGTTGAGAATTGACGGCCATATTTGCAATCAAGTTTCTTGAGTAGAAGATCGAGTTATGTGCATAAACTATCAAGGAAACTAAAAAAAATATGAAAAACAAGTTAAAAAAACTAGAATAAGAAAAATAAATAAAATTCTATGCTAAAATTCTTAAAAACAATAAATTGCCTAAAAACCTAAAAATTTTGATTTTTTTTTTCAAAATAAAATAAACAACTAAAGAAGCACAAAAATAAATTAACAACACTTCCCGGCAATGACGCCAAAATTTGGTGTGCTGTCGTAGGCACCCAAAAATAGTCCTTAAACCTCTAAAACTAATGTAGTAGTGGAAGTAAGGGTCGATCCCACGAAGAGTGTATAATTCAATAGTTGATGCTCCGTACAATGATTGAGAGTTTTTTTATATGCAAACAATTGTAAATAACGCAATTAATAACAATGAAAACTAAATTAACAAAAACAATCAAAAAACTAATCTTGCTCCAAGTCAATATCCACCTTTAAAAATCCACAATTGATCATAGATGCAAGGATAATTCAATTCATATCTTGAATATTCACCGTTGGAATAATTTTCCTATTTCTCCTTAATTTTAGTTAGTTAGAAACCAGTGTTCTAATTAACCCTAATTATTAAATAACCCCAAACTAGCGCTCAAGATTCAATTTAATAACAGTTTTAAACAATATAGAAATCGATGAATTAGATAACACAAACACCAGCGGTTGCATTCAATCTATTTAAACATTCTTTTTAAGATTCAATAACATCTATCGCAGAAAATCATCAAATCCTAGTGCTTCACAAGTTAAAGGGATCAAACAATTACGAATTTGATATTTAACTCAATGGTGGATTGTAACGAATAATAAACTAGTAGGCCTCATAGCAATTAAACATAACAATTATAGAAATAAGTGTAGAAAAATATTTAATACTCAAAAATATGAATTAAATTAAGAAAAACCATTTAGATCTCACAATATGTGGTTCCGAGGCTTCAATTTCCTTCGACCAAGTGTAAAAATTTAGTTACAATTCATGAATATAAGAGAAAAATAGAGAAGAATAGAGTTGGGAGGCGTTCTCCCGTGTTTTAGTCTCCTTAGGTCTATTTATACTTCCCTACATGTTCTTGGCCAATTTGGAGTCTTTTTCTCGAGTTTTCGCGGCCTAAACAATAAAAACCTAAAATCTGTGGCGGCGCGCGAGCGCTATAGGACAGCGTTTGAGCACTAGAAATCTGTCCACTTTGCGTCTATTTTAGTATTTTTATCATAATTTCTTCTTCCGATGTCCTATTGAGACCATTTAAGATACGTTAGAAAGATAACTCAAAGGGCTACAACTTTTATTCAGAGACCATCTTCAAACTTGATCGTTTACCATGTCCAAAATTGGTCTCAATATGATGTTGAAAATCGATGCAAAACTTTTCAGCTTGAAAATTGATATGTGAAAATGTCTTGGCCATATTTCATCCCTTTGAATCATTTCTTCATCCAATTGACATCAACACTCTCGAATCTTTATCACAAGATTAGAAACAAGTTTAGAATATTTGCACTTTAGTCTTTGAACTTTCACTTTCTTCCATTTTGGTCCCTTTTCACCTATTTCTTCCAAATTACGTCATATCCATAGAATTGCCACCTAAATCAAAATATAAGCGTAATGAGTACATTTTAGCACAAAATAATCATACGAACACATAAAATAAGGAGGGAAAAATATGCATTTTACATTCCTATCATTGCTCGTGATCATTCAAGCAGATTTAGTAACTCGGTTGGAATTGGTAGTGAACCAGACGATTCAAGCAATTTTAGGGCACAAGGTAGTTCTGTAGGTAAACAAGGCTTGAATTTGTTCATAGTTGCTGTGTATGCCCGGAAGGAGCATGTTGGAATAGGTGGAGAACAATTTGAAGACTGAAGACTTAATTCCTTGCTATAGAATTTGTGTTAATGTTAAGTTTGTTAGGTTGTGACTCAACTTCTATGTGATTTTGAAGCTTGATTTATGTAGGAAGCCTAAGTAATTTGGTTTGAAAGTTCGGTTTGATAAGGAATTAAATTTCATTATGGATTGAGAGTTTGGTTAGAGAAAGAACTTTGGAATGGATAAGGAAGTGTTTTGGAAGCATTAGCTATGAGACAGAGTGCCTAGGCATCAATGACGACTAGGGAACAACGACGTGGGCACGCGGGGCCCAAGGCCGTTTGGTTGGCAGGAAGCTGGCCGATGGTGGAGCCACAGTGCCACCAGTACGGGAATAAATTTATTCCCTGCTGGTTTTTGACGTGGTTTTTTTGCTTTACTTCATTTAGAATTCTAAGATTTGACTTCTATAAATACTCTACTAGGTGTAGGCTCTTAATAGACCCAACTAACACTAAGATCATTGTTATATACATTAGAAACTTGAAATGATTGTTTAAATTTAGACCAAGAGTATAAGATCTTGTAAAACAATTTTAGTTTCTTGGTATATTTAAAATTTCCCCTTCTACATAAATCTTGTATTCTTGTATGATATATTATTTTTTATATTGCTCTTATTTTCTCGTCTTTATTAGTTGGCTCGATTCTCAACACATTACAAATGATTTCTCTAAGCTGTAATCCAATCGTTCCACAATTTTTAAATGTCTGATGACTACCGTAACTCATGACGGAAAATTAATTTTAGAAATAAAAAACCAGGCACAGATCAAGATTAATAAAAGAAATTTAGGCAACAAATATTTGATTGTATTCAAATAACTGGGTAGGGACCAATATCACATAGGCAAAATAAATCAATAAATAATCAACATATAACAACTTGGGTATATTTCCTTGTCATTAAAAAGGATATCTGCAAACCAAGAAGAATGATGCCGACTTTCTGAAATCCATGATCTCCCATCTTCTGTGATGACCCTGCTCGCTCCACCTGCTGCGATTAATTGAATACAAATAAATGTATGTTACATAATCAATTGCTCCAATCATAAATTGCCTAATGTGATTAATTGAATACAAATAAATGTGTACATACTTATATGATATCTAATCAAATGATATATCTTTGTTCTATGCATAAACGTAAACACCCCCTAAAAAATCTGAACTCGCCCGAGAATGCCTCGTCTCTTCTTCTTCTTCTACCTCGGAGATTTCTTTTCCACCACGGCCACTACTTCTGCCACCATGACTACTGCCATTATTTGGCGTCGAAGGTGTGATGTCAGTCTCAACTTGTCTTACTTGATCTCCGGAGCTTTTTTCTGGCATCAACTGTGACACCCTCTTTAATTCTTTGCCTTTTCCCCATAATACAATGTACAGTCCAAAAACGATTAAAATAGCTCCAAGCACCCTGCCATGCACAAAACATATTCATTAATGCCAGAGCTAACTGTTACATCTTTCGTGTTTTGTCTTGTCCAACATGCTAAAAAGTAAAAATACCATCATATGTATGTACGATCTTCTTACAATCAATTTTAAAGAAACTAACATATGCGTGACACGAGTTAGTAAATTGGTGAAGTCAAAGCCTAGACAAGAAGATCCAACTCGATCGGCCTAGGAGCTGAACTAGATAGAAGTTTCCGGGATCACTCTCCCTTAGTTCTTCTCCTATGCTTACTGATCACGTGAACGATATTTGACTTGATCATGGAAGTGGAAACGACTGCCATCCGGACCTCTCTAGAGATATCAAACCATTCAAGATATGAAAACTTTCATTTTCACTTCGTTCATTCAACTAAATTAATGTATGATAGGATATGTTATCTTAATGCAACAAACTTAATCATCCAATATGAAGTTCTCTTCCAATTATTACGGCTTGAGCTAGCAAACTGAGCTTTAGCTTTAGCGATAACAAAGGCAGATATCTCTTTTTTGGACCATTCTGCTTCAATTGGCGTCTTTATCATTATTGGCATTATATAAGAACTTAGTAAACTTTTCACGACACATAAAGAACACATACGTACGTTCCCAAGTGCAGCTTCTCGTTCAATAGCAAAGATCCCGCCAAGGCTACCAGCAGAAGCATAAGGGGGTTGAATACTGATACAAAGAGTGGACCTCTCATACGCACACACCAAGCAACTAAGGTAAACATTACTCCAGAACCAAAAATACCCTGCAAATGAAGAACTCCAACATATATAGCAAACAAATTAGTTTACGAACAAATTATAAGTAATTCACTCAGTGAAATTGAGACATACTGCGAAAACTACTGCTAGGAGTCTAATGTTCCATCCCAACTTCCATTGGCTCCAATCTCTCTCCATACAGAGCGCAAATCCAACGCCTTGAACCGCTGCCATTACGGTCATCAAAGCAGTAAAAGAGTAAGAGCATGGATACCGCTCAGCTGCCTTGGCCTGTCACAGAATTGTTAATTTTCTTTCTTGATACGCAAAGCAAGAAAGGCAGACGAAACGAAGCCAGGCTCACCTGGATAATCAACCAGAGCGAATAACAAACACAACTTGCCAATGCTAAAAGAGAACCCAACAGAAAATGACCACCTTGGGAACTTTGTGTTTGTACAGTCTTAGGATGACTTGTAGTTGTCAGCAAAAGATTTATATGTGTCTTCCATATATTGATATCAGGCCCTTTGTAGAATGTGAGAAACATCGCCCCACCAATTCCCAGTAATGTTCCAAACACCTTTGCTTTACCTGCCTTTGTATGCCATCCCAGCTTTTCCAACCTGAACCATATCGATAATGCAAAATGCATCACTACAGATCATTGGTATTTGAAATAGAACTTGCGCCGTCGATACCTTAAGCAAACGGCAATGACGAATGTAATGGCAGGAATGAGATTGGTTGTGGCTGAGGCAAAAGTGGCGGACGTCAATGCTAAACTTTTTAAGTAAAGATTTTGCCCCAATGCCCCTCTGTAAACAAAAGGTTCATTTCATGCAATTAGTTCAATGTAACGCCAAAGCACATGTTGATGAGTTCAAGTTTCATTATTACTCATTTATAAGATTTGTGTTTTAGACATATCCATTATTGAAAATAAGGATGAGTATATTTCCACCACAAAAGTTTTTCACCACATTTTATAATATTTTTCTTTTTTTACGGAAATATATATGAATAAAATGACATAATAACCATTAATTAATTCTCTCTATTCTTACTTACACCAGTCTTCTAACCCCAATAATCTTCCTTTTTTTTTTTTTTTTTTTTCTCTACCTTCATTTGTTTTTTATGAATCATCTTGCATTCTCTGGTTTTTAATTTTTTTCTTTCAAAAAACTAATTTTTGGACACCAGTTAAGCAAATAAAACTACAGGTTTGCATCCATTCTCATACACAATATATTGATATCTAAATACGCGCTCGTACAAGAATTCAAATTTCTGTTTCTGGCAATAAGGTGTATACACACACATATGCAAGACAATTATTCACAAATTCAATCGAGATCCTTCCAATATTTTCAGCAGAGTTTCTCATAATTTCAGGGAAACGTGTGTTTCAGGATTATTTTTTAATTGGGAAACTATTATTAGAAAGTGAATATGCCGTTGGAGTTTGCTCTAAAATGTGATTTCTTGAATGCGCTGCTTGTTAATATTGTGAAGGAAGAAGGAGAGCCACAAACAAACCAAGTTATATTAAATGATCAGTAAAAAGATTCAGCCATAGAAATCTTTAACTTACCCAAATATACCACAGAGAAATGCTTGGAAGAGCACCATCCATGTTAACTTTGGCCTCTTTTTTCTGAAATAGCAAATCCACAACATCTATATTGATTCAGGAGTAACTAATCGAATATAAAGTGTGCACGCACGTGTTTGTGAATGCATGATTATTTCGGTTTTCCTTCATTACACATTTTCTTTTCTACAGTAAATTTCGTAGAACCCTGTAATCACGAAGAAACATTAATAAAGATTGATTTTCATGCAAATTGTGCAAGACAACGAAAGCATTTTCTCAAATAAACTGGAATTGGTAGCAAAACGTCTAAAGCAACAAGATTCTTAATAATACAATTTTTTTTTTTTTTTTTTTGGTATTTTTCAATGGCATAGTTTTCTGGATTCATAATGATCTTGGCATGTAGAATTAACGTGCTCAAAATGAAAACAATAATTGAAACCTTTCGTAAAAGAATGCAATAGGAACAATAAAAGCAGCGCCAAACAGAAACCGATAGCCCACCAAAATCTGCAAGTTCATGCCATCATTGGATGCCAGTTTATAGACAACATTTAAGCCAGCAATTATAGTTTGTGCCAATAACATCAACAGGGTTGGTTTCAACCCATGTAAGGCATTGCATATCCTTGCATATGTGGACATTCTCTCTCTTTTAAACCCTAAAACTGTATCTGTCGATCTATTTGCCCACAAGAAACAAGAAATATAGAGAGAGAAAGAAACACATGAAGACTGTCTTTCCTCTTCCAAGAAACGAGATGTGTAAAACGAAATGAGGACGAGAATGAAGAATCAAAATGTGCAAGTGTATGTGTATACAGGAAGAGAGAGAAAGAGAGAGACCTAGTCTATTGCCGATTGTTCTTGAAACAAAATTAAGAGAGAGAAAGAGAGTTTGTTGTCCTTGAAGCTAAACCCTGTCTTCGGACCAAGTTTTATTGTTACTTGAAGACTCCAGGCCCAGGTTCTTCTATTTCTCAACATAATTTTCTTGTCCTAATGTAATTTGAGCACATGCATAAATACTTCTACTCAATTTTTTAAGAAGAAAATACAGATTTAATAGAATATAGTTGATCAATACTAGACAAATTACCTTGTAGATAAATAAAACACGGATTAATTTTTTGTAAGGAATGAATTTTTTATTGTCCGAACTTATGTCGTTCTGTGTAGAGTGACAATCATTTTGTTTTGCAAGAAAAATATTTGTGTATATTCTTAGTATTATAGGAGTAGTTGTTTTCACGTTATGCATGTTTAGAAATTTTGACCTTTTAATCGTCCATTCGAGAAAAAAATGAAACTTTTAATCTGACACATTAAGATATAAATCTATATGAAAATAACTTGTCATGAACAAGAAATTTAGTAGTCACGAGATGTAGGTTCATGCATGACAGATAAACTTACCTAAAAGCCATTAACATTCTTGTGTGAATAAATAGACGTTCAATCAATACGTTTATACCGCAACTACCCGAGTTTTAATAACTCGAGTCTCATTTTCTCAACCACACCAACATAAGTTGACCACTAATTTCTTTATAAGGTTCACGGGGACTCCTTTATTTATTTATTCTCTTGAAGTTTTGTTATTAATCCATTTACGATTTTATTCATAATTTTTTTAAACACAATTCACAATCAATCTATGAAACTGGCCAAAATATAAAAAACAATACAAAACCACAATAGAAATTTAATACAAACTCAAGCTCAACGTCAAAACAAAATAATTGAATGCAAAACCCCTTCGGGGGTGGTGGAGCGGGTGAACGCGAAAACCAAATGTAATGAAGGCAAAATAATAATTTCATTTAACTTCAAGTTTGTCCATTTTTGACGAATTGATAGTCCAATTCGATTGGAAAGGGGTCAGTGATCACAACTCAGGGCCTTTGGCCCTGATGCACATCAAAAGTTGGGGAAATTTCGTCGTTTAGGTCCTCAATTAAGTGTTTTTGTTGTTTATGATAATATTTGATTTGACAATATCTCATTCAATAAAATTCGGATTGCGATTCCTTTTGTTGGGGGACGACCCTGGTGATTAGGAGAATCAAGATCCGTCATTATCTCAATTTTTTTTTTTTCATTTTTGGAAAAAATATTATTTTTTCATTATTATATAATTTCTTTCCGAGTTTTCTTAAGATTTCACTATTTAAATGTTGTAAGCCCTTTGAGGCATGGCAATTTTTGATTAAATAAAATATTTTCTTGAATTTCTCTTGATTGAAATTCTGTGTGTGTGAGACTTTTATCTTTTCTATAAGCTTCTCATGCATCAGTTGGGATCAGAGACGAAGTCGTTCCTTCACCATGCCGTCAAGGAGATGCCAAAAAACTCATAAAACCTTAGTAGATGAGGTACATAGACGTGATAAAATCGCACGGCTGTAGAGGTGGCAATTGGGCCGAGCGGCTCGTCGGTTCGACTGCTCGGCTCGTACTGTACATGCCCACAAGTCGATCGGACTCGTCAAAATACGAGCCCGAGCAGGGCGGCTCGTGGCTCGTTTATATTAAAAAAAATAAAAATAAAAATTGAAAAGTTCAGTGACCGTTTGGTCCTAAATTCTTTTTTTTTTTTTTCAATTTCACATACTTTTTTTCCTCTATAAATACTCACCCATAATCAACTATTTTTCCCACCAATATCAATCTCTCATTATTTACTATACAATACTCTCTCCAATTTACATTATCCATTTATCAATTATCAACAATATCATTCTCATTCATTTTATAATCATCTTCTATCTTTTTTTACATTATTTCTTACTAATTATTATTTTATAATTACGTTCGACAACTACTACATAATTTTCATTCACTTCTCAATTCTACATTTTTAAATTCAATTTCTATTATTCATAACAAATGGATTCACGATCATTTGTTGAAAATTCGTTCGATATGGAGAACGAAACACAAAAACTTGCCCAAAATCAATTTGAGAATGAATTCTCCGATCTCAATGAATTACCAATCCCCGAAAATATTGAAAATTTTGACGTTCGTGATAGTCATCCAATTAATTTGGATGACGTTGATATTGCAGCTAGTGTTCCAATTGATTTGGAACAAGATGAAGAGTCGACATTAAATATTCCCTATGCAAGCGGAAAGAGAAAGGGGAAGAAGCAGGCAAAATGTTCGGACTATTTCAAATTGGTTCCCACTGGTCGTGTGGTCGATGGACTTCGTGAAACCAAAACAGTATGTAAATACAGCCAACAACGACTTTCATGACAAAAATGCATTGGAACCACCCACCTTAACCGTCACTACAAATCATGTTCGGCCAAACATGGGCTTCTTCCAACTGGTCAAACGCAACTACAAGTTGGTATTCCAGAAGTCGGTGCTACTACTACGCCACTTTCTATATGGATGTTTTCAGAGGATGAAGCTCGAACAGGAATGGTGCAGTTCGTTGCTGTAGCGGAGTTGCCACTAGCAATAGCGGACATCCAACATTTCGTTAACTACGTCAAAAGATATCTTCAACCAAGGTACCAAGGGGTAAGTCGAAATTCTATTCGTTCTGATACAATTACATATTTTCTTAATGCAAAGCAACTATTGATTTCGGATTTTAAGAAATATGGAGTGTGATATCTTTAATTTCAGATATATGAGAATGGATTAATGAGAGGGGTTATAGGCTGCAACTATACACTATATAGATCCATTTTGGGTCATGTATAAAAAAATTATTGCTTTTACAATTGTTGAGTATCCGCCCAACGCTCAAACTATATTTAATGCTATTATGTTAATAATTCGAGAATATAAATGTGAGAGTAAAATTCGTTCTTTTACATTCGACACCGTTACTGTAAATAAAGTTGTTATCGATAAATTGCATAGAGTTCTTAATCCTGAATTCAGTGGCTATTTATTTCATATTCGATGTGTATGCCATATTTTTAATTTAATAGTATAAGACAGTTTAAACTATGTTAATGATGAAATTAACCGAATTAGAAATGCACTTATGTATATCACGTGTACATCTAGTAGAAAACACGAATTTGAGAATTTTTGTGTAGAATCTGAGATGACGGATACGAAAATCTTTATTATTGATGTAGGCCATAGATGGAACTCCACGTACTTATTACTAAAATCATGTGAATGTTATGAAGCGTATATTACTGAATTTATAACAATATGCATGTTAGAGACGAAGACGATACTATCTTGAGTGAATCCGATTGGAATATGTTTTTAAAATAAAAAAAATTTTGACAATTTTTTATCAGTCTACAAATATATTGTCTGGTATTTATTATCTCATTAGTTGTATGGTTCTTGAACGTCTTTATATAACTGCTAAAGCTTTTGCTAGATTTCAAAATGTCCCCGATTTTCATGCTGTTATATATTCCATGGAATTGAAATTTAGAAAATATTGGGAAGAATTACCTATGTTATTTCCTTTAGAATGTGTCATGGACCCCCGATATAATTTATCGGGTACTAAATTTACAATTGATCAAATGTCAAATGCTTTAACTTTTAATACACCTGTTACTTAGAAATTTGGAAACGACGTTTCATGAAATGTATGAATTATATACTTTACGAATAAGTGCACATATTAATTGTGTACCTACACACATTCCTCCTACTAATATAACATATGACGACGCTGAAATTTTGAATTTATTTGAAAGTATGCACTCGTATAGATTTGATGCAACGAATATGCATGTGGTTCCTCTAGTAGTAGTAGTTTGGCTTCCACTGCATATACTCAAACTTCTAGCCGTAGTCAAAATCCAAATGCGTTGCCATATGAATTAATTGATTACTTTAGTCAACCTTTACCTACTAACAAAGCAACTAGGAAAAGTTCAGAATATGTCCTTGAATTCTGGCGAAATAACGAACGCCGTGGCCAGTAGTTTCTGCAATGGCAAAAGATCTACTAACACCTCCGTTTAGCACTGTAGTTTCGAAATCTGCTTTTAGTGCAGGAAATAAGGTTCTCTTTGAGGTCATGAGTCGACTAAAAGAAGATATTTTGAAAGCGTTAATGTGCGTGAAAGATTGAGAAGACGCTAATTATCGAATTCAAGATAAATATATCGAAATTGCACGTAACCAAGTAAGTGATATTTAATTTCACCACATTCATCACACTATTTTATTTTTATACCTTTATAATTTTTTAAAAAAAATTGTACACGTCACAAGTTGTTTGTGTACAATTTTTAACTCCGCATACTCGAATTGAAGTAGCTGGTCCCAAATCCAGATAAAGGAGGAGGGTTTATTTTTTATTATTTGTAAAAAATAAAAATGTTTTGAAAAAAGTATATTTAAAAAATTGTTTACAAAACGTATTTATATATATTTTTCTTTAGGTTCTCATTTCTTAACAAATAAAATCTTGTTCTTATTATTTTAAAAATTCAAATTGTTTTGAAAAATGTATATTTAAAAAAAAAAAAATTAGATAATGTTTGTGTATATATATATATATTTTTAAGTTTAGTGATGTAATAGTTATAATATTATATTAAAAAAAACGCGAGTCGGTGAGCTGAGCCGCTCGGCTCGTCTTGGGCGAGCTCGGGAATGAGCCGAGCTTGCCCAAAAAACCACGAGCAGAGCACCTGCTCGGCTCGTGGTTGACGAGCCACAAGCTCGGCTCATGCGAGCATGAGCATGAGCATGAGCACGAGCCGATGTCGTCCGAGTATGGGTCGAGCCGACTCGACTTGGCCCATTGCCACCACTACACGGTTGCGTCAACAAGTGGAGTTGTTGACACAGCAAGTCGCTGCACTTATGCCACAGCAACATACGCCTGGAGGTCGTGGTCGTCGTGGACAGGTTCCGATTGAGAAAGTCCAACACCGTGATCGTAATATTCAGCATGTCACGATTGAAGACATTGAAGAAGCAACATAGGATGAAGAGTTTGATTATGAAAGTCCGTCTGTATTTGACAATGAAGACACTGAAGAAGCAATAAAGGAGGAAGAGTTTGATTATGACGATCCGCCTGTATTTGACAATGAAGGTGTAGAAGAAGCAACAGAGGAGATAGAGTTTGATTATGATGGTCCACCTGTATTTGACAGTGAAGGTGTAGAAGAAGCAGTAGAAGATGAAGAGTTTGTGGTTGGTGATGTAGGTCAAGCGTTGGTGGTGAGGCGGAGTTTTCTGACTCTCCTGGAAAATAACACTAACTGGTTCCATAATGATATCTTCCAGTCGACGTGTATTGTTGGGGGAAAGAAAAGTGTGTTGCTTCCACATAAGGGCTCAGTAAAAATAGTTGGGGATGTCGCCAATTTACTGACCATAGTGAAGTTTGAGACAAATATGGAAGGATATGGGGTAGTGTATGTGCTGGTGGAAAAGTTATCTGACGATGAACAGGAGGTCACTCGCAGGGTTCAGCCATTGCTAGAGGAGTTTCATGAGGACTTCCTAGAAGAGCCTCCAGATGGATTGCTGCTAGAGCTTCCATTTCGTGGTGATAATTCTAATAATGATGAGGTTTCTTCCCCGTCAAATTCGAGGGCTAATTTTTCTCAACCTGGGGAGAATGATGAAGGTAAAGTAATAATTTCATTTAACTTCGGGTTTGTCCATTTTGGCGAATTGATAGTCCAATTCGATTGGAAAGGGGCCAATGATTACAACTTAGGGCCTTTGGCCCTGATGCACGTCAAAGGTTGGGTAAATTCTGTCGTTTAGGCCCTCAATTAAGCGTTTTGCCGTTTATGATAATATCTGATTTGACAATATCTCATTTAATAAAATTCGAATTGCGATTCCGTTTGTTGGGGGACGACCCTGGTGATTAGGAGAATCAAGATCCGTCATTATCTCAAATTTTTCCATTTTTGGAAAAATATTATTTTTTCATTATTATGTAATTTCTTTTCGAATTTTCTTAGAGTTTCATTATTTAAACGTTGTAAGCCATTTGAGGCATGACAGTTTTTGATGAAATAAAATATTTACTCAAATTTCTGTTTGTGTGAGACTTTTATCTTTCCTATAAGTTTCCACTGCATCAAAATGTCACGATTTCGAATTTCCTGCCAACTCTTCCTCGATCGAGCTCGTCCCACCGGGCTTGCCTAGTGTGGTTTATCTCTCATGTGTGGTTTACGAGTTACTGCATATTTGATTATTTCGATTCTAATGATTTTTTTTCATCAATTGTTTTTATTCCTTTTTCAGTTAAATTAATTTTATCATTCATACTCGTCCTTTAGTTCTTTTAAAAGGTGGTTTAATAATTTCAAACCCTAATTTATCTAATAGAATATCAATTTTATAATTAATAATATCTAATTTTTTTTTCTAAAGTTGCTATTTTATTAATGTTATTTTTCTGTGCAATTTTTGATATTTGATTTTGAATTTCTTCAAGTTTGTTTTCATCAAGTATTTCTAAATTATTAATTTGTTCCTTAATTTTATATAATTGTTTGGACATATTTTTACTTTAAACTTTTAATATTTCTTTAGCTATTTCATCTTTTGGATCTATGTTATTAATTCCATCTATAACTTCTATGTCTTTAAATTTTAATTGTTCTAATTGTTGCCATAAAAATGCGTTAGTCCAATTTGTAGTCATATTTAACAATCCATCTGTGGTTCCCCACGAACTTAAAGGTTGAAACATAGTTGTATTACACCCTCTAGTTTGATAACTTCCTATTTATAGTCTTTATTTTCTATTTCTTATTTATCAAATCTTATTTTTGTTGGTAGACTCATTTTAGTCTGGTTGATTTTAGAGATTTACTATATTATCTATCATTTGTTATATTTTTCTTTTTTATTGTTTTTCTCTTCCTAATTCTCTCGTAATTTCTTTTCTTATTATTTTTTTTAATTTTATTCCAATTAAAAATTTCTTTTTCAATTTTTCTACAATTACTTCTAGTTATTATTTGTTCTTCTAAAACTTTTATTTTATTATTGCAAATTTTTTTAGTTATTCCAGATATATATTTTTTATTTTTATACAAATAAATCTTAAAATTCTAATAACTTTTTAAACAATTGTGTATTCTATATATTCTCTTAATTTAGAAAGATATAATCTATTATTAGTTATAGATATATATAATCTTAAAGTTAATTTAAACATTAATTTCTTATATTCTTAGGGTAATCTATTCTTTATAGCTCTTCTCATTTATAAGTTTTTAATTAATCTTTTATTCTCTGTTATTAAAACTAAAATCAAAATCATATAGTTCAGCAATTTCATTATAGCTCACATGTTGTTCTATATTTTCATTATCAAAGGCTTTTTCACTATTTTCACTATCTAACCAGAAAAATATAATCATTTTTATTATTTCTCTAGGAAATATTTTTTTTAATCCAAAAGAAGCAATTGTAAGACATTTTTTTTATATTTGCTTTTGGTTATTTTAGTTAATTTTGAGAAATTATTAAATTGAAACTATTGTGCTTTTGTTTTTTGTTTTTTTTGAATATCAATGTGCTTTGTTCTAGAATGTTGAACATGATTTTTAGATATGTTTATGGCACTCGTATTATCACAAAACATGGTAACAGAATCTTGAATACTACCATAGTCGCTGAGTTAAAATTGGTGAATCTTAATCCAAGTAGTGGTTGCGGCAAAATATAATAGTGAAGTGACGATAAAGTCAAGACCAAAGGGTTTGATTACACTTCTCCAATAAGTCAAAAGGAATAAGAAAAGATGGAGTTGTTCTTTATTTGGTTGTTTTAGATAATTTTGCGAAATTACTAAATCGAAACTATTGTATTTTTGTTTCTTTGATAATGAATTATTTTACCCGTAGCATGGGGGCACATGGATGTTCCCTTATGAGTTCACCACGTTATATCTTGTGTTCATCATATTGAATTCCGAGATAGACTATAACATGTATGACTTTATTTTGTTAATTCATTCCAGTCAAAACTATGTGTTAGTCTGCTTATAGGACGTTCTAATTAATTGTCTGAAACTAGAAAAAATGGTACATATTGTTAAATTAACTAGGTTTAATACTTTCGGGTTATATGATCGAAAAAAATTAGGTAATAACATTCAAGTAAGGTTACAGTGATAGAAAATCGAAAAGGAATAATTTATTCATACACTTTATTCAAATCTTTTTCTCACATAAAAATTCCTAGATCCATTCTCCATATTGAAATCTGAAAAATTAAAAAAACATAAAACATACCTGAATCCATGATAATTTGATTATTAGCCTGAATTGATCACGATCTTCCAATTAGATTTGTGAACTTCACTCCAATTTTGATCTCTATTGATGGGGATGTAGAAATCTTGAAGAACACAACAAATTGGGGACATGACCCCATATATTCATAAGATAATGACCATTCATTATCTTTCATTTATTTTAGATTGGCCCCTCAACAATCTAAAACAAACTTCTGGTCTCTATACTTTAATTTTATGAAACCTAATACACATTAGTCAAAACTCATCTTTAGTGGATCACTTTAATTGACTAATGTACTTTAAATAATAGCACCACACATTTTAATAGGTTACGCGTGTCCCCAAATATGTTAGAATCTTCCAACAATCCCCCAATGGGCCATAAGTGTAACATTTCAAATGTGCACAACCTTATGAGCTCAAAATTTTGCTATTATTAAACAATCTCGTCCATCGATCATATTGATATAGGATCAAAGCGATTTTCGTCACGTTTGACGTGACTAAATCCATCAATGGTCACGTACACCCATACAACCAAATGACATAGATCAATCATGGAAGTGTAGCATGGAAATTACATGTTATGTGATCCAAACATATCTATTTCCAACTGGTCCAACCTTATTTCTTAAGTGAGATCAATACTGAACATAATAACAGAGTGTAATGAACTGAATACTTTATTTCTGTACAGAATAATATCCAAATACACAAATGTGTCCAAAACATAAAGCAATGAAAATACAAACTCCCACTAAAACTTGATATCCTCATGATATACAACACCCATACGAGCAATGTGCTTATGAAAGACCTTAGGTGTCAATCCTTTAGTAAGCGAATCTGCAATCATGGAGTTTGTCCAAATATACTCTATAAAAATCTGTCCACTCTGTACTCTTTCCTTCACAACCAGGAACTTGATGTCAATGTGTTTTGGCTTAGATAAGCTCCTGTTGTTATTGGAATATAGAACTGTCGAGTTATTGTCACAATATAACTTTAGTGGTCTTTCTACGCCATTCAGAATACGCAGCACAGCGACAAAATTTTGCAGCCATATTTCATGATTAGATATCTCATAGCATGTTACAAATTCTGGTACCATGGTAGAAGAAGTTATGAGTGTTTGCTTGACACTCATCCAGGAAATAGCTCCTCCAGCTAACAGATAATATAGCCTGATGTGGATCTCCTATTGTCTTAGCATCTAGCAAAATCAGAATCGGAGTACCCTATGATCTCTAACTGATCCGATGTGATATATGTGAGCATGTAATCCTTTATTCTCTTCAAATACCTCATAACCCTTTTGGCTGCTATCCAATGATCCATTCCAGAGTTACTCAAATATCTGCCTAGCATTCCAACAATGAATGCTATGTCTGGATGTGTACAAACTTGAGCATACATAAGACTCCCAACAGTTGATGCATAGAGAATCTTTTGCATTTCCTTAACTTCAAGATCATTTTGTGGGTATTGTTTGAGACTAAATTTGTCTCCCTTAGCGACAGGGGGTGTCACCTGATTTACAGTCCTGCATGCCAAACCTCTTGAGTACTTTATCGATATAGCCCTTTTGTGACAATCCAAGAATACCTCGAGAGCGATCCCGATATATCTGAATCCCTAATACAAAAGAGACGTCACCAAGATCTTTCATCTCAAAGTTCCTTGATAGAAATTTCTTGATTTCGTGCAACATGCCTATATCATTAGTGGCAATCAGTATGTCATCAACATACAAAACCAGGAAAATATACTTACTCCACTAAACTTGTGATACATACAATCATCAACAACATTCATCTCGAAACCAAATGAGATAATTACTTGATGAAATTTGTGATACCATTGACGGGAAGCTTGCTTGAGCCCATAAATGGATTCTTTAATTTGCAAACCATATTCTTTGGGTCTCCTGACACACAGTTTTCTGGATGCACCATATAAATCGTTTCATCAATGTCATCATTGAGAAATACAGTCTTAACATCCATCTGATATAACTCAAGATAAAAATACGCAACAAGTGCCATGATTGTCTTGAAATAGTCTTTCGTTAAAATTGGAGAGAAAGTCTTTTTGTAGTCAATATCTTCCTTTTGGGTAAAGTCTTTAGCTACAAGACGAGCCTTATATCTTTCCACATTACCATTCGAATCCAATCAACTTCTGGCAAGCCATGCAGGGTTCAAACTCTCAAAAGTGGATTGATGTCATGAATGATGAGTATAAGTCTATGCAAGACAATAAAGTTTGGGATCTTGTCCCATTACCAGAAGGTGCGAAACCCATTGGTTGCAAATGGGTATTTAAAACCAAAAGGGATTCGAATGGTAATGTGAAAAGATATAAGACTCGTCTTGTAGCTAAATGCTTTACCTAAAAGGAAGGCATTATCAGTTTGCTCTTGAGCTACATCAGATGGATGTTAAGACGATGTTTCTCAATAGTGACATTGATGAAACAATCTATATGGTGCATTCAGAAAACTTTGTGTCAGGAGACCTTAAGAATATGGTTTGCAAATTAAAAAAATCCATCTATGAGCTTAAGTTGGTTTTCCGTCAATGGTACCACAAATTTCATGAAGTAATTATCTCATTTGGTTTCGAGATGAATGCTGTTGATGATTGCGTGTATCACAAGTTCAGTGGGAGTAAGCATATTTTTCTGATTTTATATGTTGATGACATACTGTTTGCCACTAATTATATATGCATGTTGCACAAAACCAAGAGATTTCTATCAAGGAGTTTTGAGATGAAAAATCTTGGTGATACATCTTTTGTATTAAGGATTTAGATACACAAGAATAATTCTTGGTGTATTTTTGGGTTATCACAAAAGAGTTGTATTGATAAGGTTTTTAAAAGGTTTGAAATGCATATATGAAATCAGGTGACATCCCTATTGATAAGGGAGACAAGTTTAGTCTCAATTAATACCTCATTAATAAATTTAAAGAAAATGAAATATATGAAATTTTCTATGCTTCAGCAATTGAGAATTTATTGTATACTCAGGTTTATACACATCCGGATATAGCATTCATTGGAATGCTAGACATATATTTAATTAAATTTGGAATGAAAATTTGGAAAACATCCATGAGGTTATTCAATGTCTATAAAGAACTAATGATTAAATTATCACATTCAGGAACATCAGACCAATTGGAGATCGTTGGATATTCTGATTATGATCATGGAATTTGATTACAAAATATTATCACTAGGCTTGGACCAGCAGCCACGCTGCAATTTTTCCTTTTTTAAAAAAAAAAAAACTGAAATTTCTTTATATTTAACAGATCCAAAAATCTCAATTCCAAAAAATCCGAATTTTATGAAGAAAAATCATATATCATTATAATTTCATGCTATATCCATGTAATAATATTCAAAAACCATATTATAACATGCTCAAATTCTAATTCCATAATCTAATAGGTTAGAATTTCATAATATAACATGAACAACAAATAATCCATAAAAATTCAGAATCTTAAAATTCCAATTTCTCATGATTTCAATTATGGAGTGCTTTGATACCACTTGATAGAAAATCGAAAAGGAATAATCAATCCATATACTTTATTCAAATCATTTTTTCACATAAAAATCCCTAAATCCATTCTCCATATTGAAATATGAAAAATTAATAGAAACATAAAATATACATGAATTAATGATAATTTGATTATTAGCCTGAATGGATCACGATTTTCCAATTTGATTTGGGAACTTCACTCCAATTTTGATCTCTATTGATGGGGATGTAGAAATCTTGAAGAACACAACAAATTGGGGACCATAACCCCATATATTCATAAGATAATGACCATTCATTATCTTTCATTTGTTTTAAATCGACCCCTCAACAATCTCAAACAAACTTCCGGTCTCTACACTTTAATTCCAGTAAACATAATACTCATTAGTCAAAATTCATATTTAGTGGATCACTTTAATTGACTAATATATTTTAAATAATAGCTCCACACATTTTAATATGTTACGTGTGGCCCCAAATATGTTAGAATTTTCCAACATACATGACTAGGTTCGCAGAGGACCATACTCATATCGGATGCCAATAGGTAGACAATGACTCTTATTACAAAGGCACACCTAGCAATTAGAATTTGAAAGAAATTTGATGGTAATGACAAAAAAAAAACATAATAACAATAAATCTAGTAATCTTGATTGAAGGATATGACCAAGATGGTTCTACCACTGGGTGATGAGGAAAAGGCAATCACTTGAGCTCTAGGTGAGAGATAGAGCTTGGGAGTAGCTGCATTCATTATCCTACCAACGAATTGATCAGGAAGTGCATGAATCACGAAATAATAAAGGGCCTACAAATTCATTACTTCTATTTATTATTATTATTATTATTATTTAGTTAAAGGAGGGCAGTACCTTCAAACTTTTATTAATATGTCCTCACTTGTGGCAGATAAATACTGTGATTATATGAGGAAATAATGAAAGCAGTACATGAGGAAGTATTACTTCCTTTGCAATGAAAATAAATGATAATGGACAAACATAAGAACAAAAAAATAAAAAAGTCATATTCTAATGTTGGGCAGTCCATGTCTATCAATCTGTACTGGTGTTATAACATGCCGTGGTAGGTCAGTTGCTCCATATATCTGATAACGTTGATGATCTCAACTTTCTGCAGCAAGAGTATCTGCAACCTGATTCTCCTATCTGTAGATGTGGAAAACTGTGTCTCTATTGAATGATATGATGTCTATGGTCTGTCTAAGGATGCCCTGAATAGTCCATTGTCCTCCTCCTACAGTGATGCAGTGCCACTTCAGAACCTGACTCAATCCAAATGTCTGAAAGGTCGAGTCCTCTAGCTAGTAAAACCCTATCTAGAATAGCTATGAGCTCTGCCACTAATATCTTGTATGATTCGTACGAAGTTGAAAAAACCTTTTACATTGACCTGCGTGATCTCTGATGATGTTTCCCTTGCTTACAAAATCATCATTGACGCATTCATTAGTATTGATCTTGATAGATTCGATTGATGCCCTTATGAAGAAAACGGATCATACGATAAATCATCCAAATGATACGTCTTGCCTCCATGTGGATCCTCATATGCTTTGCGTCATTCCTATCGGTCCAAAGAAACTAAAATTCCAGGTTGCTTCAATCTAGCTGGTCTACAATAAAAAAGAAGACTATCAAAGAAGCGTATGAATTGTTTGAAATAATGAGTGAACATGGTGTTATGTGGCTAGACAGGAGCTCTGAAGAAGGTAGATAATCTTCCTACTGCAAAAAATGATTCAATGACAAAGAAGTTGGATGGATTATGTACTGCTCAACTAGTTAACATGGTACAAGCCCCTCTTCTAATTTTTGATGCCTCTTCTAATTTTTTATGCCTGCGGGGCAAGTCATCTGACATCTAAATTTCCATTGGTCACCACTGATCAAACACCCGACTGAGCAAGCTGTTTGTCCTTGAAACTTCCAACACCAGAAAAATAATCCTTACTCTCAGACATATGATCAGGGTTGATCAAATCATCGTAACTTTTCATACATCTATACACAAAATATTCAGAATCCATACCGGATTAGAAAGCAAGATAGGAGGAAGCAATAGCCTAGTGGTAAATCAACAGTCTCAGTATATGCAGAAGAACGTCACTGTCTTGCAGAGCATTAACGCAAATTTTCAGGTCTCAAGAATCATGCTAAGAGTTTCCAAAATAACCCCAAAAGTATCCCTCTCACAATTTGGAATGAACCAGCCGTTCCAGCGGACAGAATAGTTGAAATCAACACACCCAATCCACTCTAGCAGACTGAACCCTGTGTTTTCTTCCTAACAGCCCGCTCACATTCAAGCATGTGCCAAACCACTACCTCTTCCTCATTCTTGCCTATAATATATTCCAAAGCTCGGTTTTCGTCCTAACAATGAAAAATAAAAAGAAATCAATAGAATTTCTATTCCACTTGCTTAAAATACTATCAAAGACTCTTCATATGACAACATGAACTACATAAACTCCTAATAGTTCAAATCATAGTTTCTTAATCATAATCAGTTCGATTAAAAAAATATTTTTTTGTTGCATCCTTAAATTCGCAGATGTACTGTGTCCCATTGCAGCGTGACACACACCACTATCAAGCCAAGCATTTCTAGTTCGTATTGGGTTTTCATTAATCTCAATGGGTCACATATAGCTCATGTTTGTTATGGATTAAAATCTTGATTTTAATATAAACCAAAGTTAACAATTAATTTTAATCATATATTTTATAAGATCTGCAACTTTTCAATCACACGTTCCATCAATTTTAACTGTCAAAACTTAAATCGAACCATTTTTAAACTGTTCGATTTAACACAAATGGAAATATTAATAGATTCACGTAAATTCAAATCAATGATTTTAAAACAATGATTTTGACTCGGTTTTGCAACTTGACGGTTTTTATTTTGCCAACTCTACTACTAACCTGATAATGGTGCTGCCAAGAAAATAGATTAGGGACCCAGATACAATAATTCCATAGCTTGAGGAGTAATGATGCGATTTTCCTTTTTTTTTTTGTAATATTCTTCTCTTCGCTGCCCATTTCCACGGCCACTGAATCCAAACCCCAAAAACGAAACCGGTAGGCATTCTCATTTCTTTCAGATCCATTTTTCATTCATTCAAGTCACTCGATCTCCAAATTTAGGGTTTCAATTTCTATATACGTGTATATATATAATGTCTATACACTTTTCTTGGCGCTGATTTTTGAGTCTATTCATTGAAAAATTTGTTATGTGCAGGTGACTTTACTCATTCATTTACGAATAATTTAGCTATGTGAGTATTACCAACCATTTTCTTTTATTGCCCAATTTTCTGAAACTGAAGTATTTGATACTTTTGATTTGTTTTTTACCTGAATTAAAGTCAATAAAGAATATTACAGTTGCTTCGTAATTTTTAGAAATCGTGCAAGGCTGTAAATACCAATTTTTGTATTAGTTTACCAAAAGTACCGGCTCATTAGAACCAGATTATGTGACTGCAAGTTATCAGGATTATAATGATAACCAGAATTCATTATTCTTTTCCTTTAATACATTCACAAGAAATACTATTTAGTTGGGCTGTCCATTGGGATTTGTATTAATTTCTTAAGGGACATTAGATTTCTCTTTGGCTATGCCAAATTAGGTTACGATTCAAGTAGCAGAGGACTATGATTTTGGCCATGACCTAAAAGTTAGGTATTTGATATTGCCTCATCGAGTTCCATATTTGAGGTGAAATTTCAATACATGTAATCAAGTCCCTCATTTTCTTATTTATTCGAGGGAGAAAACAAAATGGTATAGCAGCTTAACCTATCTTTACGGTGAATGGATTGTCACAATAATGCTATAGAACTACAAAACATATATTTATGTTGATTTTCATAAATTATTAAACCTATGAGAGAGAGGGTAAGTTTTGCTAATCTAACCATTAGATTACTATGTTGTGATATGTTTAAGCTTGACCTTGATTAAAGAATCCTCTAATTTCTAATCTGTGTTCTACTATGTTCTTGTCAATTTAGGGCCGAAGATGAGCCTGTAGACCCAAAGAGAGAATTTGAGGAGCGTTGCAAGGCACCATGTACGCGCCCACTTAAAGAATATCAGGTGATTTCCAAAAAAGTGGAAATTTTTGAAATTTTAACGATCTTTCATTACCACGAGCTTCACTATTTCTATAGTTCCCTGATTTTTGTCCATCGCGTAAACCATATATTTTATTCATTGTATTTCTTTCTTCTCATACTATGATCTGATTGGAGGCTGTCTTGAAGTTCTCCTTGTAGAGTAGATTCACCCATATTCAGCATTCAGGATGTTTAACCCATGTTTGATGGCCATTATAAAGAGAAATTGGGGAAAATATATTTTGATTAGTGAATTTTTGAAGAATGTATGGTTGAAAAGGATGAAAAATTTTGGGTTTATGTGCAGAATGTTTTATTGAGTGAATATGTGATTGAAAATGGAAAATGAGTATGAGAAATAAAGATTTTTAATTTAAAGAGATTCAAATAGGGGCTTAATAGCGCTCCTACACATAGATGTTGCACACTGCCGCATCATAATGCGTTCTATGTCTTGATATCCATTCGAAGTTTGAATAACTAAACCATTCTATGAATACCAGCACAAATGCATAATCATTGCATTGTGGTGATTCAAACTAAACATAGAGGTTTGAAATTATAACATAACTTTGTACCTGTCATATTAGAACAAATTTTGATAAAAAGGACTTAGGTGTCAATGGTTAACTTATTTATTAGGTATTTACAGGGGATTTTTCTTGAGAATCCTCCCTCTCTCTATCCTGCACGTGTGAGAGTTCTGGTTCTGTTAACTTACCCATGGACAGACAGTTGCAACATGTAAAATGAGGTAGTTAGCATTTGAATTCATTTGAAAACATGGCTTACGAGAAGGGTCAAATGAGAAGATTCATATTGCATTTTGAGACTAAGGGTGTGTTTGGGCCACACTATTTTGGAAGAATATATTTTAGAATAATAGATTGATGGAGAATATGTGGTTGAAAAGGAAGGAAAAGTTATTGATGTGATGGAAAATATTATTTTATTGAAGAATGTGTGGTTGAAAATGAGTAGGAGAATGAAAATGAAAATTTTAATGTGTACCAAACAAGGGCTAACAAGAATGCTATTGAAATGAGTCAAATAACCAATACATAAAAATGCAGGACAATTTCAAAAATCTAAGTTAGCTGGACGAGATGCCAAGAGGGTAATTCTGGATCTTGTGCTAGAGTATATGAGAAGTTGTATAGATGTCTTGAAACCTAGGATGGAGAGAAAGCTATTTACTAGATGTCACATATGTAGCAGGAACTAGAGGTCTAAATCGAGTCAAGTGTATTAAAGATGGAGGTTTGCACTGTAGAGAAGAGATCACAGAAAGATGAACTGTTTCAAAAAACTATTTAATGAGATGCATATCATGAATTTTGGGGTTTTTGTTAAACTTCACCATAGATAGGAATGCTAGTCGTACCTGAAGAATCCAGGTCCTGGAAGTGAGAGAGGCTATGGCATTGAAGAAAAAGTCAATAGGTTTGGATGGAATTCTTACCTATAGAAGTATCTGGGCTATGTGGGAGAGGGTGATTGAGCAGACTAAGGTGTAACTTAAAGGTTTTGAGGGCTAATTCGATTATTTGGGTTTTTGTTGGGAAGATATAAAATGGAAGCCATTTACGTTCTTACAAGATTGATGTAGAATTATTATAGATAAAAAAAAAAAAGGATTTTATATTGTCAATTCGAAAAATGCCTATGATATGGCACTAAAGTGCTATGGTAGGTGCTAGAGAGAAGGAAATCTATTGATATATAATTTTTTTTATTGAGGGTACATATGATGGAACAACTAAGAGGGTGGGATGTAGCAGAAGTAGATAAATTTCTGTAACTATAGGTAGGTATGTCAAAAGGCCCTGTCCAGCCCAGCCCCAGCAAACACGTGACCATGCATGGCCTGGACACGTGCTGAATTGTTTAAAATAAAGAGAAGTGAGGTAAAAATGAGAACTCGTGGTTTTGTCCTCAAACAGAGCCTTCAAGAGGCGTGCCTTCATACTATTAATTACTGCCCTGTCCAAGGTGCACCTTGAGGTGGATTTGAAGCGAGATGTTTTTAATCCATGATGGTATATGATTATGGGTTTCTGTAATGGAAGAGAACAATTATTGTTTTCTGAATTGTTTACATATTGGCTATTTAGGTAGTAATTTATTTTTACAGTTAAAGGAGCTGATCCCTAATTGATTTTGGCGTGTATTTGATATCCTTAATTTTCAATTTTTAAATCATGCTTTTAATTGCATTATTTTCTGTGTGCGTGTAGAATTGAACATCGTTATTTTAGTATAATGGCACAAAAATATGTGAATGCAGTTTTTTTCTCAACAGAGAAGCTAAACTTTCGTTGAAGAATATTGTGCTCTTTTTTTCCCATCTTGATGCTGGTTATTTTTTTTTTCTAGAACATTATCTTGTATGTTCCTAGACAACTTGTCGATAATATGTGTAGTAATGAGTGGTCATGGTCCTCATGGATAAAGGTACACCTTCTTGTTGTTATCTTGGAAACTAATAATCACGGCCTTTTCAGCTCCCCATCCTATGCACGCTGTGTGAAGTGCAAGTATGTTTGTGTTGTGTGGTTCACACGCTCAAGGAGTGTGCTTTATATAGTGCCATTCTTTTTATCATGCCAATGCAATTGTCTAGGAGAGGTTTGTCATTTGCAAATGCTAATCCAATGATGCCTGACAGGCATGTTCTAAAAGGATTCAAAGCGATGAAACTGGGCAGAAGCACTGTACTGGACAATACTTTGATTATTGGAATTGTGTGGACAGATGTGTAAGCATCGTTTATTTTGTTTACTCCTCTTCCCAATCGTCTTCGAATATTGACATTTTCTTATACTGATTTGCTGCTGAATATTTCTTTTTTCCTTTTGTGGCATACAGGTTGCTACTAAGCTCTTCTCTCATCTTAAATAACAGGGCAAGGCCTCATTGTTAAACCAACACCACGTCATTCACTATTACCTTTTTTGTTCCCCAGGATTATGCATTTCAATATGTTCCCGCTTTTTCTACAAAGCCAGTGATGCTTGTATGCAACTATTTAGCCACATGAATTTTTGAGATAAGAAAACTTCAGTTTGATCAATAAAAGAAGAAAAAAATGTGGGATTGGATTTCATATTCTTGCGCAAGTAACTGTGATTTCTTTGCATTCATCATAAAATTTACCATTTGGTGCTGGAAAATTTTCTTCATGTACCAAAACTCTTTTCTCGTGTACATACAATAATCTTGCTTTATCATTTCAGCTTTGATATATTTGATATTGCATGCTGTTGCAATTATTTTGTGAATAGAGGTGTTTGTAGTTGCAGTACATTGTTTAAATACATTTTCATACCAATATTAGCCACTGACATGGTCTGTGGCTTTGACAACTTGAGATGTCCACGAGGTACGATTGTTGGTAGCAAAGGAAAGCATCAAGCCCCATTGAATATGCAACATGAAAAATGCTAAAGGTACCCTGGCGTTTACACGCCCGGTTACACCCCCCCCCCCCCCACACATAAGTGAGGGGCCCACCCGTGAATATAATAATTCTGCCCCCCCTATTGTGAGGGGAGCAGTGGGGCCAGGTAACTGAGCTTGTAAACGCTCGGGTAGCAAAGCTCAATGCAACATTGTTGATTGCTTCTCGAGAAGCACCCCTCACTCTCTTAGGCCAGTCTTGTCAGATTTTCTGGGGACCTTCCGCTCTAAGGTTACGAGCAAAAGTTGTATCCTGTCTGTTAAGAAATATAGTATTATTCTATTTTATTGTTTATTAAGGGTAGAATAGTCCTTTTAGTTTTCCTTATTTTAGACTATATATAGTCCCTCTCTATGTAGGTTTTGTATTCACTTTCATTATGCAAATTCAATGAAACCCTAGCCTCTCTTTTTCCTTTTCTCTTTTTTCAATTGTTTAACATGGTATCAGAGCAAAATTTCATGGGACAAAGTTTAATCTCAAACACAGCTTTAATCTCAAAGTTTAATTTCATGGGAAAAATTTTTTTTTGGTATTTCGTTTTTCCTTCTTTTGAGATCTGTTTTTCCGTATTCTTTGATTATGGCTACTGAAAGAGACGATTCGCTTCAGTCTGTGAGTGTGAGGTTGGATGGAAAGAATTATTCGTATTGGAGTTATGTGATGAGAAACTTCTTTAAGGGTAAAAAGATGTGGGGATACATTAGTGGAACTTCTGTGAAACCTAAGAATACCGATGAGGATTATGCTGGTTTGGTAGATACTTGGGAATCAAATAATTCGAAAATCATTACTTGGATTAACAATTCTGTTGAGCATTCCATAGGCAGAGAGTTGGCGAAATATGAGACAGCAAAGGAGGTTTGGGATCATCTGCAAAGGTTATTCACTCAATCAAATTTTGCGAAGCAGTATCAATTGGAGAATGACATACGAGCTCTTCAGCAGAAAAATATGAGTATTCAGGAGTTTTATTCTGCTATGACAGATCTTTGGGATCAATTGGCTCTTACAGAATCAGACGAATTAAAAGCATTCGCACCCTATATTGCTCGTAGAGAGCAGCAACGGTTGGTGCAGTTTTTAACTGCACTTCGCAGTGATTTTGAGGGACTTAGAGGTTCAATTTTGCATCGTTCTCCACTTCCTTCTGTTGACTCAGTTGTTAGTGAGCTATTGGCGGAAGAAATACGTCTCAAGTCTTATTCTGAAAAGGGAATCCTCTCTGCTTCTAATCCTTCCGTGTTAGCAGTGCCTTCTAAGTCATTCTCTCATAATCAGAATAAGTTTTACGGAAGGGTTGCCCCTGATGAGTGCAGTTTCTGTAAGCATAAAGGTCATTGGAGAGCTCAGTGTCCTAAGTTGAGACAACAGAATCAACCGCAGCAACAATTTCAAGGTTGGAAGTCTGGCAACCAGTCACAATCGAATGCTCATAGACCACCTCATGGCTATAGACCACCACAGTCTAATACTGCAGCAGCAGCTTCATCAGGTCTCTTTACCGATCCTAGTACTCTGGCTGAGCAATTTCAGAAGTTTCTCTCCTTACAGCCACAAGCTATGTCTGCTTCCTCTCCTTCCGTAGGTCAGTTGCCTCATGGTTCTTCAGGTATGTCACATTCTGTATGGGTCTTGGATTCTGGTGCTTCACATCATATGTCTCCAGATTCTTCATCTTTTGCTTCTGTGTCTCCTTCGTCTTCTATTCCTGTCATGACTGCTGATGGCACTCCTATGCCTTTAGCAGGTGTTGGTTCTGTTGTCACACCTCACTTGTCTCTCCCTAATGTTTATCATATACCGAAACTCACATTAAATCTTGCTTCTGTTGGTCAGTTATGTGATTCTGGTAATTTAGTCACATTTTCCTCTTCTTCTTGTTATGTGCAGGACCTGCAATCTCAGAAGCTGATTGGGACAGGCCGTAGGAAGGGTGGACTATATATTTTGGATGAGTTAAAAGTGCCAGTTGCTGCTTCTACTACTAGTGTTGATTTGTCTTCTTTTCGTTTGAGTCCTTCTTCTTCTAATTTTTATTTATGGCATTCTCGTTTAGGTCATGTTTCGTCTTCTCGTTTAAGATTTTTGTCTTCTACTGGAGCGTTAGGAAATTTGCAACCTTGTGATATTTCTGATTGTAGTGGATGTAAACTGGCAAAATTTTCAGCTTTACCTTTTAATCGAAGTATTTCTGTTTCTTCTTCTCCTTTTGATTTGATTCATTCTGATGTATGGGGGCCTTCTCCTGTTACCACAAAAGGAGGGTCTCGATATTATGTTTCCTTTATTGATGATTATACTCGTTATTGTTGGGTTTATTTAATGAAACATCGTTCTGAATTCTTTAAGATATATTCAGCATTTCGTTCTCTTGTCAAAACTCAACATTCTGCTGTTATCAAATGTTTTAGGTGTGATTTGGGTGGGGAATACACTTCTATTAGATTTTGTGAGCTTCTTGCCTTAGATGGTACCATTCACCAAACTTTGTGTACTGATACTCCTGAGCAAAATGGAGTTGCTGAAAGAAAACATAGGCACATTGTTGAAACTGCTCGCTCTCTCTTGTTGTCTTCTTCTGTTCCTAGTGTGTTTTGGGGCGAAGCTGTTCTTACTGCTGTAGGTCTGATTAATACAATTCCATCTTCTCATATTTCAGGTATTTCCCATTTCGAAGAGTTGTATGGGTATGCCCCTGATTATTCTTTCTTTAGAGTTTTTGGTTATACTTGTTTCGTTCTTCGTCCTCATGTAGAACGTAGTAAGTTGTCATCTCGATCTGCTATTTGTGTCTTTCTTGGTTATGGTGAAGGTAAAAAGGGATATCGTTGTTTTGATCCAACAACTCAGAAACTTTATATGTCTCGTCATGTTGTTTTTCTCGAGCATATACCTCTCTTCTCTATTCCATCCACTACTCATAATTTGACTAGATCTGATCTTATTCGTATAGATCCATTTTCTGACGATTCTAATAGTTTGTCATCTCAGGTTCCCAGGACTTCACCTACCTCTTCTCATGTTCTTACCCCGTTATGTTTACAACCAACTCGTATTGATCATTCTGCAGGTACTGATACTTTACTCTCCGGTACACCTGGAGGTCCCTCTTCTCCTACGGTCCCTCAAGCTCCGTCTGAGATTGTGGATCCACATCTACGTCAATCCACACGCATTCGTAAGTCTACAAAGTTACCAGATTTTGCTTATTCTTGTTATTCTTCATCTTTTACTTCATTTTTAGCTTCTATTCATTGTCTCTCTGAGC